>VXBH01001368.1:5089-56250 GCA_013400035.1 Rynchops niger | reverse complement strand
CCAGAGGCTGTAAATATCTACTGAAGCCTACAAGTACTGAATGACATGGATGCAGTCTATAAACAACTATTTTTTTCAGTTACATATTTTTCTCTTGCATAGGCAGGAGAAGCCCAGCAGTAACAGTCTTCAAGATATAGCTAGCTGTTGGTTCATTTCCAGCAGCTGTTTGGAACAGAACAGTTCTGAGTGAGCCATTTCAGCAACTAGAAATTGCAGCCATCTACTGGTAACTGCCAAAATGTCAGTCAGTCACAGACTTTAGGGCTTGGCATCTATTTATATTATCTCCCCAGACACACTCAGGCTTGTACAAGTAGCTGCTGAACACACTTGAAGAAAGTGATATCTACAGTGTGACATCTGGCCCCTTTGAACCTCTGTTATTTCACTACTGTATTTTTTACACTGTTTGTGGATATGCACACTGATACAATTTAAACACTTTAGACATTTAACATGGTTTATAAAAATAGAAAGGAATTTAATAATATAACCTTTTATGTTGTCCTTGCATTTTGTCTTTTTTTGTGTGTTTTGTTTTGTTTGTTTGTTTGTTTTTCAGTAGTAGGCAGAAGTAGAAATATTAACTGATAAATCTTGCCCCTTAGTTGTAGGAAACCAAATGTACTTGCTGTTTGAAAGAACAGCTTAGTGGTGGTGGTCTGTTTGCTTGAAACTGTGCAGAGCGTGCATAATGAAGTATCATCTAAGTTACTTTTATGCCCAAATTATTGACTTCCGTTATACTGTTCAGATTTTTATTTATTTGCTTTCTATTAGACATGGGAGATTCTCAAGGTCTGAAGGCAGGAGAATCTTTATTGTTATGATCTCCAATACAATTCCTCTCTGGTTGCTCGGTTACATTGCTTATTAACCATGCCAAGAATGCAGAAAGATTCTCTCCGTTGCTTTGGGAATACCATGGTTTTGTGTTTTAACAAGGGGTAGACTGCTCTGGAGGGCTCCTAGACAAGGGAAATCTCAAGGGGAGCATGAGAGACAGAGAAAATATTTGGACCAGGTACAGGATATGAAAGAGTTTTCCTTCCTTAAATCTTGTAATTGAATGGCTGTTTTATCTCAACATTAGTCATGCCTGTCTGGGCTATTTCACTTATTTGCAGGCAAGATCCATACCTTCTCCTCCTTTTCGCCAGTCCCTGGATGGCAATTTCTTCTGAAGTTATATGTACGTGTAGTTTAGATTTTAATGCCCCAGAACTTCTGGTGCCTTGAATAATATCCTAGCATTCAATATTGTTTTTTTTTTTTTTTTTTCCTCATGCTTATATCCTTTGATAAGAGGTACCAAGTACCTGCTTTAGCAGGTAAGGAAAAGTGATGAAAAAAAAAAAAAAGCTTTTTCATGGCAGTTGTATTGGCTCAGTGCCAAATCAGTGTGTGTGTTACTGTGCCTTGCCAGTAAATTCTGACATAAGTCACAGGGTACACTAACAACTTAGTACATTCGGCTTTAGTAGAAAGTTCTGTGTATTTTAACTAACAAGCTAACTCTGTCAAATGAATGATGCTAAGTGAGGCTCAAGACGTGGACATGTGCCAGTTTCAAGTTTTCTTTTCAATTAGGTGTACAGTGAGTTTTTGTGTCTGAAAATCAGTGGAGTTCAATGGCTGTGACAGTGGCATCACATCAAGTAAGAGAAGGACACTGTGACATAAGTAAGGTGCCTGCTGTGGCAAAGATGTGCTGTTAATTATTCTTGTGTCAAGAACAGGATATTCGACTCCCCTGGACAGAATGCCACTCATCGATGTTTATAATAAAATTTCCAAGAGGAAAAATATAGTTTAGCTTTATATGAACAACATTTTCATTGCCTTCACTGACATAGGATCCGTGTCTGCATGTAAATGAAAAAAGAAAATATACTTTTCCAGCTTAAAAATAATTCAAAGTTATCTTGTAAATTGTACTATTTCTCTGAAAATTAATGGAAATTGCCCATATTTATTCTTTTGAAGTTAAGAGTTCAAGATGAAATAAAATTAAGATGCAAAACATCTGGTTTATATTTTTCCTCTCTCTTGAGTGCGTGTTACACTTAAACACTCCAATTCTATGTATATAGTCACACATTATTCTTTGAAATTCTTCTTTGTTTGTAAGCATGTTTTTGCAGTAATATAACTATTAAGGTCTTACTGTTGTCCTACTCCGCACTATCCTGTTGCTGACGTGCCTGTTGAAATAGCATTCAGTTAATTGTTTACAATGATACAGTATATTGTAACCACCCCTCTCTTGTCCAAAATAATAATTTTAAATGTCATATACCACTACAGTTTACTGAATGGAGCAGAATTATGGTATCTCATAGGACTGCCTAATGGAAGGGAAATCAAATATAATGAAATATTCAAAGTGTATGCTGCTTTATTTATATAGGTGCACCAATCAAGTAGGCTAGTAGTTCCAAAATGGTATACGATCAATACTTCACTCCAGAAACGTCATCAACTTCCAGATCGATTTCTGAAAAAAGAAATACGTTTCCAGCACAGACTGAGTTTAAGAATCTGCCTATGCCACGCACTGAAGTGCAGTGTAGGCATGAAAGTTGTCGTCTACAAAATAGATAGTCCCCTCTGCTTAGTCTTTCCCTGGACTTTCTGGTGATGAAAATGGAGACTGCTTTTCAAAACTTCTGTGGATATGCTTCCTCAAGTGGTGATGGCATTTCTGAATGATTACTTGAAAAAAATATTATAGCAACCAAGCCGTTCCAGCTTAATTTCAAATTTATTCTAAACAAGTGAAAAAATAGAAATCATGTCAATAGATCAACTGATAAAAAGCAAAGCAGACCAGGTTTATGATTTCTCAGATGGATTTTTTTCATTGCCTGCTACATAATCACATGATTTATAGATGATAATAGATGACTGCATGTTTTCTTTCTTTGATTCCCTCAGAAAACATCAGTTCTCCTGATTATATATCTCATTAATTTATTTTCCATGGGACCTGAGTTTGTCTCATTTTACGTTAATTTGTGCCATGAAGACAGAGTAGTCCATTTAGAGACGGCTCAGGGATATCACACCAAGGCATTGCATTGCACAGCATACATTGGATATGAATAAGCTTGTCTGCCTGACTCTTCTTCTGGACTGCATCACCTCTCGTTGAACAGTGAATTAATGTAATTATTTTGTGAAATTGCATATATCTGTGTTTCAGGTGCTTTGGTATCTGAGTTTCCATTTTTTCTGCGCACAGTTACTTTATCTTAAACTGTGATAACAGTTAAAAGCCTGCTTAAAGTCAAATAAAAGATCCAAAAGCGGTACATGTGAAAGCAGGAAAGATGAAGCTTGACACAAATCTAATAGAAAGAAAAAGTTTAACAGAAAATAAAAGAAAAACAGAAAAAAGTCTGTGCATATAAACCATAATCCAAAACCTGTGCAGTGAATGGGAGGACTTGCCATGATTGGTACTGAATCAAATCTACATGTGGTTCTACTGATGACAACTGTAAATATTGTTGGAGTCAATGTAAACATAGACAGACAACATTAGAGAACATTTCACTGTGAAATCCTCAGTGAACCAAAGAAACTTTATGATTTAGAACTTTAAAATGTTGACTGTCCACCTTATTCTGATCAAAGCTTAGCAGATGCAACCAGCATAAATGCCTACACTTTGCATAGATATTTCTCTTCAACTAGAATGTATTTAATTTATGAACATATAGAAAAAAAAAATGTACGTGTACAAATGTAATCCTCAGCTGAGAGAACTCTCAGGTAAGGATTGGATTTGCTTTTCATGTCTGGATTTCTCTCCTTATACTTACATTTAACTTTTCCCAGACATCATTCTTCTTTAGGCTGCTCTCTGCTTCACTTTGCGGTCTCTATCTGCTCTGTTATTCTAGTGCTGTACCTAATCCAGGATCTATCTGTGCAATGCTGAGTAACTGATCTCCCTTTAAATAACTTCTCAGTCCTCTGGTACTGTATTTTTCTGGTTGAGAAATCAACTAGAAAGTATCTGTGTAAATGAATGTATGTGTACATGTACTGTAAGCCTGATAAGTCTTACATAATTAAGAAACTATGCACCCATTTCTTATGCAGCATCTTTATACAGATATTGCAATAAAAAGGACAAGAGAAAAAACACTCCATTTTATTTTATTTTATTTTGGTTTGGTCTATTTTATTTTATTTTATTTTATTTTACCTTCTGTTATACAGTTTCAACTTCATCTTATTTTTCACACTGCACTCAAAGGAAGTATATTTGGCAGTGCCCTTGAATAGTCTTCAGAAAACAGACATAACTTAAGTTATTAACCACCAAATAACAGAGTTTTAACCAAAAGTTTTCAAATAATACAGAAATTTTCCAAGCATATCTTGTTGGACCCATATGTGTTAGCAGCAAGGAAGTCTGAGATGCCTAATGTGTTTAAATTCCTTAAAAGCATTTTTGAATGGGCTTAAGTGTGTTTTATTTTGTTTCCATTTTTGGGAGGTAAAATGGCACTGAACACTATTCTTTTTTGCTTTTGATTAACTCTCTTACTGAAATGGTTTGTAAGAAGTAATAGTTTGGAAAGCTCAGCTGCCACACAGAGGAAAACAGCAGAAGAAAGAGAAGTTTCAACTAAGTTTCTAGTGAGTTCATTTTCTTCAGTTTTCTCAGAAAGCTAACAAGCAGAACCATCTTTCTTCGAGATTTAATGATTAAACCCATTGCAACCAATGAAACAAGAGATAAATGAAAAGTGAATCTTCAGTCTAGATAAAGCTGTCTCTGTAATGATCTGCTGAAACAGCCTTCCTATGTCCACACACCCACGTGCAAACAGTCTAAGGCCACCCACACCTCACACCTATGACAGCAAGAAGACTCCTACACGTAACACATGTGGTGGTGCAAAGTAGAAAGATGAATCTATTTTTAAAGATTTTTTCCAGGATTACGATCTACATCTGTAAATGCCAGTCTGCATCTGCTGTAAATATCTTTTCATTAGTCAGCCACCTGCTAGATAGAAAGTGTTGCACTAGCAGCACAGCATCTGAGAATATACGTGCAAAGTTTGAGATCAGAAAGTGCCATTGAAGGAGATGGAGTTTGCCATGCAGAGAAGTTTTTATTTTGACATACACACAAATTGAAGTAATTCTTTACGCAAACGTTCCTTGATGAACTTTTATTGCTATTCATTATCTTCTGTTGCTTGCGTACAGAGTGCAGGCTTTCGGGCCAATGTCACTGGATTTACGAGGACTTTTCAGTACCATGGATCATAGTGTTCTGCCAGATCATCAGCTGGCCCTGGCAGAAATAAAAGGCCAATGGCTAAAGCAATTACTGTCAGAGAGAACAGACCGAACTCAAAACTGAGTAGTAGGCATTTTCATGCAGACACTTTCCTAACCGGGAGGAGTGTCATCTATAACCTTCTCTGTGCTAAATGCTAAACAGTCTTTGCTGATGAGCTGTGGGATATCCAATAGGGCATCAGAGTTTGTTATTACGAAAAGGAGACCAGGGCAAAATAATTTTAGCTCAGTTAGGTAAACTTTGAAAAACAGCTTACATTTTGGAATGAATTACTTCACAGCAGCCAGCCAGTAAGAGTGGATCAGAGGTGACAGGAATTTTTAAATTCCAAACTACTGAAAATACTTCAGTTTTATGAGTTTGTATATGTTTGAAAGAGAGTAAGGTTGCTACATCACACTTTGCTATGCCACCTATAAAGGCTGGAAGAGAGCGGATTGATTCCATGTGCCACTGAAATCCCTGAATCTTGAAATGCCACATCCATGCTGTGGGTAGTAAAAGTAATGGAGAGAAACACTCAACTTCACTGGAGCCAGGTCTGTCTTCAGATAAGAATGCAAATACAGCCTGTGCAGGTTCCTTTTGAATGACATTGGGAAGATACTTTGGAATAAAAAAATCCGACCCTAATAATGTGAATCATAAGCTTTGCAGAAAATCTAGCTGTTGAAATTGGCAGTGCGTGTCTCTTTAGGTCTGGAATCAAAATAGAAAGCACTGTCAATTTTGAAGATTAAATTTAATCTGATGTCAATGACAGAACTGTAAGATTAGTGTGCATGTTAAAACTGACATGAATGAAAGATCATAAGTGAAAACCTCTGTGTTCAGCAGAGCTGTCTTCATTCAATCATACTATTCAAGAAGTCAGTGTGCTACACTTTGGATATCTTCTTTTGATGTTCTACTCCAGTAAAGTTTTGTGTTCACATAATACTACAGGTTTTGCCTGGAGCTTCAGTACTATTGGAACAATTTATTTATGACTTCTCAGTCTGTGCTGTGATCTGTTGTAAATAGTTTCTTGGATTTCTCATGAAATTTTCAGTGGATTTATGATGCCCATACTTTTTGCTAGTGTATCTTTCATACAAATAGCACTATAGCTTCTCAGATCCATACAGTGATTTGAAAAATTCTTAACTCTGCACACACTCCTTTTTGACACTGTTCACAAAGGAAAAATATTAGAATACAGATTAAAAAATCACTTTCTCCATGCAGTTACTCTCAATGGCTTATAATAGCTCTTGGTAATTCCTATCTCAGTAAAAAAAAATAATATCAAATTTAGATGAAAATAGGAGGAATGCAGAAGCATTTTACAGGCTGACAAAATCTGTCTTACCTTTAGAATCTCTTCGCTTACCAATCTGCCAAGCTGAAAAATTAATAAAAAATTGCCATGCAGTTAATCTTCTTCAAGGCTATAAAGAACAGAGAACTTTTTTGCTGTTATTTAAACAAGAAAAGTATGAAAGGGTTTTGCTGTTGTTGCAGTTCAATAGCAAACCTCTAAAAGTCAGCAGTGTCTCCATCAATGGCATAAAGGCTGATATCACAATCCAGCAAGCACGATTGGGCCATCCGGACCATGGGAGCAGAAGGTCTGACAGAGGCAAAAGATGCACCATTGGGCTGTGGCTGAGTGCAGGTGACATCTACAGCAATAAGTTAGACAGCATCAGGAAACTTTACAGGTACAAGTCCTTCTTGTGCCTAGTGTTATACAGTTAGAACAAGGAGTCCTAAGGAGGACAATTTGGTCCTTCACAACTAGCATGATCCCAAGCAACACCAAGGCTTAGCTCAAGAGTGATCACAGGCCAGATCCCACTTTCAAGATCCAGTTCACATCCAGAGGCTCTGTTTTGGAGGGACACTGAGCAATCCATCAGGGTATGGAAAGGTCGATGCCTGCTGGCCTCGAGGGCAGAGATCAGTCCTGGTATATTTAATAGTATAGATGTAGCCACAGTCTCTCTTCTGTCTACTTTCAGGAGCACTTAACAAAATAGGAATTACTAAAATGGTGATTCAAAGAGGAGAAGGAAGATCTGCAGGATAGAAAAAAATGGAAAACACATTGCATCTTTCCTAGTCCCAGAGGAATTGTAATCTGAGTCACCATAAAAATCTAATTTGACAAATGCCCTTTTACCTGAGAGAGAAGAAACCAAGTGGTGTTGATGAAACTGAATGGAAACTCTTTAGAAATTCGGAGTGCTTCAGTGAAGTACGTGCCTACAGTGGGTTGCTTGCAAATTGCATGAATGTATAGAAATGGAGATCTAGGAACTTATTTAGAAGATTGAAATAAAATCTGTTGATCAGGAGTCTAAAGTTGCTTTTTGTTTCAGGAAAAGTGACAAATAAAAGAAGATACACAAAAGGCTTAAAAGAAATATAAAGACAGAAAATCCCCAAACGGTGGGAGATGATTTCAAGATCCAAATGGTGACCACCTGTCCTACAAAGACAGGCTGAGAGAGCTGGGGTTGCTCAGCCTGGAGAAGAGAAGGCTCCAGGGAGACCTTAGAGCAGTCTTTCAATTCTTAAAAGGGTCCTAAAGTTGGAAAAGGACTCTTTATCAGGGATTGTAGCAATAGGATGAGGGGGGATGGTTTTCAACAGAAAGAGGGTAGATTTAGATTAGATATTAGGAAGAAATTCTTTCCTGTGAGGGTGGTGAGGCACTGGAACAGGGTGCCCAGGGAAGCTGTGGATGACCTGTTCCTGGAAGTGTTCAGGGCCAGGCTGGATGGGGCTTTGAGCAACCTGGTCTAGTGGGAGGTGTCCCTGCCCAGGGCAGGGGGTTTGGAACTAGGTGATCTTTAAGGTCCCTTCCAACCCGAACCATTCTGTGATTCTATGATATCAGTAAAAACTACGAAGAAAGGACCAAAAAACAGAGAAGTAATTTCATCCATAGTGAAATGCCTTCAGCAGATTCTTATAAAAGCAGTTAGGCCTGGCAATCTCAGTCATACACAAGTTTGTGTTTGTCTGTACTGAATAAGAAACCATGGTAAATAAAATAAAATGACTAAATTAAGAAAACATAGAGGGGGTCTGCCCAAGTCAATTGATACACATCTTAGATATATTACCAGAAAATCTAATTAATATGTGTTTCCATCCGTAGCATTATTTAGTTGAATCAATGAATAACACTATAGAAACCAAAATTGTCTTATGCTATTCCAAGACATCATAGTACTACATCTGTTTTGGTCTTATATACCCATAATAAAACTATGGCCATAATTCAGTTTAAACAGTCTAAATAAGGGTCTGTAGATGTGTGATGATCCCTAGCAGTTGGAGGTTGATTAGACAGTGTATTTAACATAAATGGTTGGCTTTACAGGGAACAAATGTAGTAGTACAAATGAGATGTGGTTTGTTCTCTTTCAACACATTACATGTCCCATAACAGAAATTATCATCTGTGCTTCTTCTATACTAATGTAACTATGAAATTTATTCAACACCACTAGACAAGATTATAGAAAACAAAAATTAATTCATCTTATAATGTCACTGTGTTAAACGGACAGAATGCTTTCATACCAGAGCCACCACAAATTTGAATTTTTTTGATTAATTGAAAGCTATAGTAAAAGGGTTATTAAGACGCAGAACACACTTGCTCTCATGGTAGTTCAGGAAAATGAATCACATGTTTTAAGAAACTGAGGGTTGTCGTAGCTACAACATTCAATTACTGACTTGCCATTTCCAGATCAATGGCCTTGAGGGAAAGTAAGGTTAATTAAGCCTTAATTCACTCAAGATAAATTGACATTTTTGTCTCATGGCAGTAATTGTCTAAACAGAAAGCTTACTAGTAGTGGTGGGAGTTAATAAAAAAAAATAATAATAAATTTATCAACTTTATTCCTTGTATCACTATTTAATAAAGGTTACCCTATGTCCTACAAGTTTAAAATCCTGTAGGTATAGCAGCAGTCACAATACTTGCTTACAATAGTCACCTCTAAAATATTCAGAAACATTTTAATGATTCATTGTAAAATCATTCTAAATTGACTTAGAAATTACTATAAAGTTTAGATGTAATTTCCATAGTTTGAGAGCACAAGGGAAAGACTAGCTTCAGCTTTACCCCTATAACTTGACTGTTTGCTAATGAATACAACTTTTGTGGGATACAAAGATAAAGTTGGATCATCACAGATAGAAGTAGAATGAACTCTGAAATTATATTTGAGACCAAACACTAGTGAAAGAAGTTTCAGTGCACTTTGACTTTTGTGTTTAGTCAGAAAATTAGCTCCTTCATTTTTTAAAAACTGACACCACTCTAGCAAATTGTTGGGTATTCCAACAAGTAGAGTGTTATAGTAAGCAATCACTGTAAAACAAAACAAAACAAAACAAAACAAAACAAGAAAGCATGAATTGAATTAAGTGCTTTACACCATTAGCGTTCAAATAGTTATGTTAGCAATATTCCTTTGCTTTAGAAAAAAATCTTTTCTGCAGTATATGTAAAGGGTCATGGATATGATTTAAATTAATACATCTGGTTCTCTACTCTCCCTACCTTGTCACTGGCATCTGAAAAGTGTGGGTGAAAAATTCTAGGAGTCTGATTTAGCTGCAGTTCCACTTTTCATCATACTAATTTCAGGGCAAAGGCAAACCAGCTCCATTTTGCTTTACAGTCCGAGAAGAGAAAAAGATGTCGCAATTTCTCTGACAATTTGTACCTTGCACCATTATGATAGCCCAAATTTTATTATTGAACCTCTTCTGACCTATGATGTCATAAATACCACACGGACTATTAAAATTTCACACAGAATATATGAATCTTTAAGGACTGAATTCCATTTAGTTGTCTTAATTGCAGCATCTGTTCCTTTGCTGTAATGACATCAAAATTCATTACTACAGAACATCATTACAATGGAAAAGAACATAATAACATCATTGCCATATAAAAGCCTTATAGCAAGCTAGATTTCCAACAAAGATGTGAAAGGAAAAATGATTGTTTTTTCAAAAATATCAATTTGATAGCAGTAATCTTTTTTCCCCTTTTAATGAGCCTTTGACTATAACAGTATTTTTGTGTGTAGAAAGAAAATGTTTTGGGGTTTTGTTTGCTTGTTTGTTTTGTTGTATTTTAATTCAAAACTATTCTATCCAAAGTTTTCTTTAATATGTGGAAGTATCTGGTGATGTTTAATTTACTTGATTTGAATTTAGGGTCTTCTTGAATAATCTGGCATTCCAAATTTCTAAAATCATGTGATGCTATTTTTTGTAACAGTCTCTTCCTTGAATCACACATGCATTAAACATCGATCTTAACTGGCCTCTGCTTCTGAATCAAGTCTTTCACATAACTGAGAAGCAAGCAAAGTCACATCTTGAATTTGCTAGAACTGTGACTTCCAGTTCTCAGCAGAAGCAAGAAATATGCTGCAGGCAACATTGTTCTTTACTTGCCTGTCAGCCTGGACCATAGCAGCGGTGACAGTGACAGTTTCCTGAGGCTGAAAGTAATATCAGAGGATCTTGGAACAGTATGTTGCCAGTGAGGCACATGTTAGAGATTAGAGCTTTAAAATCAACACTTAAAGGAAACCATATTTATTTTTGTTTCCAAGGTTGTTCTTTGTTTAAGAAAAACTGAGAAAAAATATATGCAAATGGTTGAAATTTTAGCCATTATGGATTTATTCAGATCTTTCTTTCTCACAGTCTGAAGACGTTCACTGAAATGGTTTTGAGACCACACCTTTAGTCTTAGCGAGACATCCACTTCCTCAGTCATTATGTTCTCCCTTTATTGGAGTGAAATGAAAATTGAACCATGAAAATATTTGCTAACCTCTGTCACAGCTTCAGACTGACAGAACTTCTGCCACATTCAAAATCGTCACCGCATGTCTGCATATATACATAAAAGGGGGGTTGGAGAGAAGTGGTTATTAAAATAAAAGGGTAGAAGGGTAGTACAAGAGCATTTGTATTTAAGACTGAGAACATTGGAGAAACTAAAAAAGAGGTGTTTCAGTAGGTTTAAGTGTTTCAAAAGAGACTGATGGTTTACACTTACCCCAAATCCATACTTTTCATAAGTTGTTTCATTAGTATTATAACTATTTATCCAGACACATGCTAAAGCTTCTTAGGATCAGCTAAATATTAGTGTTTCTAGGTTATACTCGTCTTTATATTTATGCTCTACCTTTTCCCTATATCCAGCTATGCTCCAGAAAGGACCTCCATATTAAAATCGTGGTCCTCCTAAATTTCAGTAGTGCAGGGTTTCATCCTCATTCACGAAGATAAAAAGGAGAAAATTTATTACCAGGTTATTTTCTACTGACTGCCTCATATTTATCCTGAGACTAGCAAGCATTTCCTTTATTTAACTTTTGGTGAAGTGGAGGAGTCTGGACTGTTAGGGTGGAAGAGTGCCAGGGTTGACAGAGCGTCCCTAGCAGGTGGTAATAGCCTGTTGTCATA
Organism: Rynchops niger; assembly: GCA_013400035.1. NCBI lineage: Eukaryota > Metazoa > Chordata > Aves > Charadriiformes > Laridae > Rynchops > Rynchops niger. Next base: position 44,408 of record VXBH01001368.1, on the reverse strand, counting down.
TGGAGGAAATCTGACTACTGTTCAGCCTCAGTCCAAATTGGTGATCTAAAATTAGTCATGAAAGTCATGGAAGATCCTAACATTGTGTATGAGATGCATATCCTTCATGACAGATAAATGTGATTATTTAAATCATAAAGAATAAAATCTATATTTAATTGTACATTGTACACTCAGTCTCAATTCAGGAGCAAAACTGAGAGTCCTGATCCTGACACTTGAACTTTTTTAAACCAAAAAAAAAGAAAAAAAAAAAAGAAGAAAACAAAAAAGAAAAAACAGAATAATGGAGAAGCCTTGGTCTCTTTTCCCTTTGTTTGCTCATAATTAGTTTTCAGTTGGGTTAAATTCCACCCCCCAAGAGGATTTAAAAAGCTAGTGTTAATGAAAAATTAAAAATGCGAGGCTGAAAATTGGGTGGAAGCACTCTTTTGGGGGCCAGCATTACCTCTCAAGCCCTGAAAGAGTACAGACATTGCAACATCTCTGAGGCTGACCACAGATTTCTAGCCTGAATTGGGCAATTCATGTATTCTCTCTGGCTCAGACACAGAAGGTGAAGGCCTCTGAATAACTCGGGGACATAGGCCTTTGTGCCCCAGGGTACACTCTCATGGCAATTTAAATTGACATAGAAGAAGGTGATTGCAGTCCTGCTCTGACTTCCTCTCCCAACCTTCCATTTGCCTTAACCATGGTTTGACAATGAGTTGAAGACTGCAGTAGTGACTGAACGGGATGAAACAATCTGTCTGTAAACTGAGTCTACAAAAACTGAGTCTACCAGTCTTCTGTCTGGGTATCTTTCTGAACCAGCTCATTTAGTATCTGACATGCATCTGGTTGAGGCACAAGGGAATGGTGTTGCCAGGTAAAGCTGGAGAAGGAAATGACTGCAGAAGGTGCAACATAGACTGGTTTATATAAGAATGTGTTTTTAATGCTTTTGTGTATAAAATCGCATGGTGCCTGCTTATCAAGATTGCTGTAAGAACCCGTTCATGCATCACCAGTGATGCACTTTGAGACCTCAAGATGGAAAGCAACATATCTGGAAAGCATTCTTTCCAATTGTATTTTATTGAAGTTGTTACTTTATCACAAACCCCTGAGATTCTCAAACATTTGTTCACATTTATAGCAATCTATTTTAGGCAAAATAACAGACAAACAGATGACACATCACTACAAAACCAAACAGAATAAATCACATTCTGAAGGAGACTGCACTGAAATGATCTTATTTTGAACCTTGTCCCTTGATTTTTGCAGCTCTGTTAGCTCTAGCATGCAGAGCAGTTTGAATTTCCCTGTGGCTCAGCGGTGCCTTTTAGCAGTTTTTTTTTTAGGTTCTGTCTTCATTGAAAGCCTAATGGGTGAACAGCAGTTAGCATAGGACCTAAATATCACAAGCCCACAGGGGCAAATGACTCACTACAACTATAGTAAAAAGGTACTTAGGGAAAGAGTGACAGGCTTTGGTAAAGAATGTCAATAATGCTTATTACAGCCACACTATCTCACTGAACTTTTTCTTTATTTGTTTTGCTTTCGTTCTGGGATGTAGAAAAGGTTAAGGGAGAGACTGCAACCTTTGGTCATTTAAGATGTCATGTTAAATAAATAAATAAACGTTGAGTCTAAGATATTCCTGAGAGTCCAGATCGCCTATTGTGGCCTGTGCCTACATTTTTCAGTGTCTAGTGTTTTTAATACTCCCATTATTCTATGTGCAGCTTCAGCCATTTTTAAGCACTGTGATTTCTGAAGCAGTAGGAATGCCTTCAAGGTGTCTTTAGATGAGCAATGAAAATCCCAAAGAATTCATGATTCTTACTGACACGAAAAAAATTAGAGTTCCTGACTAGTCTCTGCAGCAGACGGGAACAGTATTCTGGATCTAGCTTCACAAATGCATGGAGTGGGATCAAAGGCAGATGAACTGACAAGGTCCTCCTTAGACAACAGTCACTGAAGAAAGGAAGCCACTGAAGAAAGAGCAACTGAAGAAGAAGCCCTTGGAAAAGAGAGTTGACTCTTTGCTCCGTCAGCTTTTATACTGAGCATGGCAGATAGGGATGGAATATCCTATTGGTCAGTTTTGTGTCACTTGACCTGTTCACTCCTCCACACAGGTGCAACCCCTCCATGGGTCAAACAACCAAGTCAGATGACCTTTGTTGCCACAGCAACAAGTAAGAGCAAGAGGCTCTCTCAGCACAGGAAGTTGGCTTTGTTCCATCCCAAACCGGAACAGGACAAAATTTATGTTCTTCTCAGAATCAATTTTTTTCTTACTCATAATGTTCATATATTCATGTAGAAGTTCAAAAGTAAAGCTTACTTAGTTCACATTCATAACAGAATATCTAGATACTATTCCTTGAACACCCACAGACATGGTTTAGAAGAACCACAAGTTGTTCCAGCTGGAAATGAAATGTTAGTGGGATTTAACAAATTGTTCGACACTACTTTCCACTCAGCCAATGTCCTGGTTCACCGAAAGTGGAGTTTTGTCATTACTCTCTACCAAAGAATGTGAAATTAATGACCAAAATGGAACACGATTTAAGATGAAAAAATTTTATCAAAGAAATTCTGTGTAGAAGGAAGTGCCTAAAATGGAAGACAGAAAAAGTTCCTTTCCAAACTTGTAGCACCTAACTGGGATGAATTGAGAGGCAGTGTGAGAGAAAAATGTGCTATTTGCTTAATTGAACTATTTGATTTCAATTTATAATATTAGAGCTTAGAATTCACATATCATATTGGAAAAATACCTGGAAATGGTGACTGTGTAGGTATTAAGGCAACAGCTACTGCCATTTCTTGTCTATTGCGGGATAAGCAATAACATCAGGAGTATTGTTGGACTGGCTTAGAACGAAACACCACCCCCAACACACACACAATTCAGTCTTTTTTTTTTTTTAATATCTGTAAATAAATTTTACGATCATGAAGAGAAAAGAGAGAGCTGTTATATAAATAACTGTTATGCAATCTAAGTATTATTTCCATCTTTTCTTAATGGTGGTCATTTTACAGTAGACTTGAGTGGTGGTTGAAAATAGCATTCCAATATTCCAATGTGTAGTAATTAGTGTAATTCATTTATGTTGAAGCTTGCTTTATCTTGTGGAAAGCCACAGTGACAGTGGAGAAATATGTTGAAGTAACCCAGATACTCTGCTAAAGCAATTTCATCTCAGAAGGCTGTTAGTATAACTGGGATTGTTATTCTCTACTTGATCATGAGTTTCAGCTTGCAGATACTCCTTTAGTAATGAGAGAGCAGAGATTAAAGTGGCAGAGAAATAGGAAGAAAAACAATCAATGAATTTAAAAAAAAAAAAAAAACCAAACAAACCTTGTGCTTTTTAATAAATGTGCTAAATACATAGTGCCACTGAAACTTCAGAAATGAAAAGGCTGTATCTAATTACTTTGAGTGGGTGAGCTGAAGAATGGAGAAAAAAATTACAGAATGCATTTTGCGTTCAGGTAAAATTGTTGAGGTTTATGTGTTTAACGGCACTTTGAATTTCCTCTGTCAGGTTTTGTTACTAAAAGTTTAACCATTTGTGTCTGTATAAAAGTGAAGTAGAACTTGGTCTTTTAAGGTTGCTTTAACATATTTTTGATGTTTAAGTGTTGGACTACAGAGAATTAGCATGGTAATAGCTGAGATTTGGAAATAAGATAATGAGTGCTTTGGTACCAAATAGAATAAACTTTGGAGAACGATGAGTGATAAGAAGTGAAGGAAATCAGAAGATATGAGAACCGGACTGTGAAAGTCTATTATTGCACAGGCTGTCTTCAGAGACTGTAGGGTGCTTTTAAAAAGGTCCATGAGAGACAAGTAACCAAACCCGAGTCTACTGTTACAGGATTCAAATTACCTTTGGAGTTCGCATTTCTGTAAAAAAAAGAAATCAAGGGTTTATAAGCTGAAGTTATACATAAAAGTCTTAGATTTTGCAAACAACCAAATGATATGGTTGGTTCTTGTGCTTTTTTGACAGGTGATACTGAAGACCTAAGGAAAAAAATGCAGTAAATTTATTAAAATGCTGGGATTTTTACTATTCCCTTCTCTGCTGGAAAACACTTTTAATACTTCTACCATAGAGTGTAATTGCTTTTGCATTAAACTGTCACAGTCCTGCTTTTCAGGTATACCATAACTGTAATAGCAAGATTCATTTGCTTAAAATACTGGTAAATTATGCTAAAGTTTCCCCCGAAATGTGTTTATTTCTGCAGTGCTCCATTATTGCAAATCACTTTAAAAAAAAATAGTTAATCCCTTTACTTCTTTTGAAGTATATTTCTGAACGAGTGTGTTATATTGCAGTCCTACTACTGCAAGTGAATAGGTAATACAGGTCTATGATTCTGTCAGTAAAAGCATAACACAAAGGAGGTGTCATGTTTCTTGTTGATTTAACTCAACTAGCTTTAGCAGAATTATGCTAGAAAATTGGACTATGTAAATATGCCAAGACATGAGTTAGACATACAAGGCAACAATACAGTTGAAGACTCTGGGTAGATGACCGACTTCTCAGCAATTTTATAGATAAAATACACTTAAATTGGTAATGTATTTTCAAAAAAATCAGGAGGAACCCCCTACTGCTCTGTCTTTCGACAGTGTGGCAAGATCATTCCTGTGCTCTTGTCTCTTAAGCACTTTCTTTGGGGGCCTTAGGACTTTAATTTTCCAGGATTATTATTCAAATACTGCATGAAATTCTATCTGTGAGCTAACCATCAAGCAAGAGACAAAGTCAAATTTTCTTTGTGTCCTTCTTCTTTCCCCCAATTCCTCCAGCAAATCCACTAAGGTATGGATCCATCTCTCAAGTACTTGGTAACTGGTAAACAGATGTGAATCACTTGCAAATCTTTGGATGGACTCTTTACCAGTAAGTACTCAGCATTTCAAGAGTTATGAGGTCAGTTATGCCCACTTGCATTTAGGATAGTTTCCTGCAGATTATGAACCATATAAAATACAGAGGACTTTGATGGCTTTGTCCATTCTGGGTTAGAAACTCCTAGACAGTGCTATTATGCATTCTACTGCCTATATTTCAGGTGACAGATGAAAAACAAGAAGAGAATGTAAATTATCACTGAAATTATCATGGCTATCATGATAATCCCATTTACCTAATGGTTAAAAAATAAATCACAAGCTCGCAGTGCTGCTGAGTCCATGTGTCCATGATCTCTGGAATGTTTTCAGTTTTATATGAAGGCTGTGGAAGTCTCATTAGCAAAATTAGTCATAAGTTTCTGCTTTGGCTAGGTGTTCTTCTGACAACAAGTTCTATCTTCTCCCCACAAGTTTAGGTTTTTGGGCTGCTTTATCATAATGTCTTTAAAGTGAACTACTTCTTACACACGGAAGAGTATGTAAGGAAGTAGGAAATATCAAATAAATTAATATCAGAGGAAGACAGAGAGCTGCAAAAAGTTCTGATTTCTCCTTATGTTTTTAAGTTAAACTCATCTGTGGTGAAAAAATAGGGAATGTTATTTAGTGTCAAAGGATATTGTTCAAGAAAGTGCTGGAGAGTGAAAGCAAGGCTTGTTACATTATCTGGAACTGTGCCTGAATTAGAGCTTACCCTACATGACTAACTGAATATCACAGAGATACAGGTAGATACTGCAATCTTTGAATACATAAAAGGGCATCGCTGTTACTCATATAGTAACATGCAACTTAGGGTGTCAGCAACCATCAGTCTTGCCACTACTGTCTTATTAATTGGCCATACAGAACAAAGCAAAGCAAAACAAAACAACTAAGTTCAAAAAAAGTAAACTTTGCCCTTTATATACTGGTTTTATGTTGTCATTGTCTACATTTCCAGAGACATGAGAGAGGCAATAAAAATGGAATTATTTTTTTTTTTAATAAACTCGTTTAAAACTCTTGTTTACTTTGCTCTTAATCTATCATAATACTCTAAGAATCCTTATAAGACTACATAAAATATTTGGTGTCTTAAGGGAATAGTAGTTGAGTACGAGTTTTTCTCAAAGTTACTAGTTCAAATTTATCATAGGTTCATAATAAACCCTAACTTTTTCCCAGGCTTTTTAGGTCTTTGTATGGCCTTTAGAAAAGAAATCATCAGATTCCTACTGCAGCATATGGATATGTCTTTAGTGACTTGCATGGCACAAAGAGAGAGGGGCTGGGGTGTGATTTGTCATGTTCCATCATGGCTTTAAGACCGCACAACCACATCACATATTTATCAGTAATGAACTTCATGCCAATTGTAAGTACTGGGTATATAGCCATGAGGACACCCACAAGCTCCAATAACCCTGCCCAGCCTCACCTGGGACCCCTGCCCATGGCTCAGAAACATTATTGCAGCTTAGCCTGGGGCACCCAGTCAAAGTCTGAGACACACCGTAGGCAGGCCAGCAGCCAGCCTTGTCCCCTGCTGCTGCTGACTTGGATGGACAACCCAGCATAACCTGTGACCTAATCCCTACCCTTGCCTTTACCTGCTGGTTGTAGGCCTGTAGTGGGACCTGTTACCATCACTGTCACTGTCCTGTCATTTCTTCCCCTGTGCAGGTGCTATGGGACTGTGCACTGCCAGGGTGGGGTTGCTCTCCTGCTTGAGCATGGGTCAGCTTGTTTCAGCCCCCAGCTCATCACCCTTTGTGGAACATCCCTACTCTGGCTCCTTCTTGACATGAGGCACCTACCACATGTCTATATCTACGAGGTGTTAAGACACAGATATTTTTTTCCAACTGTCCCACATCATCTTGCCATTGCTAAAAAAGTCCTGAACATGTGTAGAACACTACATGCTGGATGCACGTGCATCCTATTTGCCCTGGGGTGCTCTACCTGGAGTTTTGGTATGTGACTTATGTTTGGTACTAGTGGGAGAGGAACAGCCTTGAATGCACCAGTCATCACCTCAGTGCATACCACATGACTAACTACAGATATGAGATAAAACCATCCCAAAAAGAACCTTTCTGATTTGCTAACATAGGCAGACTTGTGAGGTCCCATGATGAAGACAGTCCAAAATTGTAACTGTCATCACTGTTAGATATCACAGCAGTTAAGACAACGATGAAGAAGCACACATAACAAAGTGTGATCTGATTCTTTGACATAGGAGGTGAAGAACTTATCAAGGAAAAATGTGTGGCTTTAAATGTGAGCAGATGTAGAAGTTAGATGTGCTCAGGTCCACCTTCCTGTAATTTAAATGAGACTATACCCTGTTCCCCATGATGGGATGCCCTATGATACTGCTTTTCCACTAGCATGCACTTTGAGGGATAAAATAAAGGGTGTGTTTTGCAGTCAAAACCTGTTCATTCAAACTACAAGTTTATCAATGAAAATGCATACTGCTACTTAAGTATCTCTTATTCACACAGAATGAATATCAAATTGCCCTGCTTACTTGAACCTTCCCAGCTCCACATAAATTCTAAGAGGGTTCAGTTACAAGGGACAAGGTTGAGTTTTCAGTAAGTCTTCCACTCTAATGTGCACATTCCTGCACACACTTACTTCATCATAGCAGGCTATCCAACACAGTACCCAGCTGAATAAAAGAGACCTTGAGATGAAGCAATAAAATGGTTGTATGAATACTTTGGCAAACATGTGCACAGCCACCTGACTACGTGATCTATGAGCACACTTCATACAATTCTGATAATGCATCTGTCTTCAACCACCCACAGAGATTTTCTGAGGTGAGCTGCATTTTGTATCTTTTTGTTTAACAAAGATCACACAGTATCCAACATACTATCACAATCATGAGACTAAATCAATGTGTGTCTGACCTCCCAATGCCTATCCTTTAGCTTATTATAAACAGCAAAGAAAGATGTGAAGCTGAAGCAGTGTGAGATGGTCTATTCGTACTGTGCACTTTTATGCAGCATCTTCACCTGCTGTTGTATGATTTTCCTTAGAGTGGTGATAGTGTTAGACATGTAGAAAAAAACTTAAACTACTCAGTCACTTAATAAAAGCCTACAAAATTCTAAAACAGAGCAGTCTCACAATGCAGACAAAACTTGTAAAACAAAAAAAAAGTATAAAAGAAGGCAAAGCACAAAGTCAGTCATCTGATCTGCCTTGCCGATCCTTTAAGTAACATATAGAAAAAAATATTAAAATCTAATATTGATGAATCTAATATAGATGAATAGGGAATTGGATAGATGGCCGCATACGAAGAGTTACACTCAATGGCTGAATGTCCAAGTGGAAACCAGTGACAAGTGCTGCCCCTCAAGGGTCGGTACTGGCACCAATACTATTTGATGTCTTGATCAATGAGACAGAGTGGGACTGAGTGCACCCTCAGCAAATCTGAAGATGACACCAAGCTAAGTGGTGCAGTTAGTTCGATAGAGGGAAGAGATGCCATTAAGAGGGATCTTGGCAGGCTTGAGGAGTAAATCTGTGTGAAAATATCATGATGTTCAACAAGGCCAACTGCAAGGTCCTGCGCCTTGGTTGGGGCAATCACCAATAACACTACAGGCTGTGGGATGAAGGGATTGAGAGCAGCCCCACAGAGAAGGACTTGGGGATACTGGTGGATGAAAAATTGGACATGGCCAGCAATGTGTGCTTGCAGCCCAGAAAGCCAACAATATTCTGGGCTGCATAAAAGGAAGTGTGGCCAGCACGTCAAAGGAGGTGATTCCTCCTCTCTACTCAACTCTCATGAGACCTCGCCTGGAGTGCTGCATCCAGTGCTGGAGTCCCCAGTACAAGACAGACATGGACAAGTTAAAGCAGGTCCACAGGAGAGCCATGAAAATTGTTAGAGGGTTGAAACATCTCTCCTGTGAAGAAAGGCTGAGTGATCCAGGTGTTGTTCAGCCTTGAGAAGAGAAGGCTCTGGGGAGGCCTTATTGCTGTATTTCAATACTTAAAGCGGGCTTGTAAGAAAGATGGAGAGAGACATTTTACCAAGGCCTTTAGTGACAGGGCAAGGGGCAGTGGTGAGACACGTTGCCCAGAGAAGCTGTGGATGCCCTACCATTGGAAATGTTCAAGGTCAGGTTAGACATGGATTTGAACACTCTGATCTGGTGCAAGATGTCACTGCCCATGGCAGGGGAGTTGGATTAGATCATCTTTAAAGGTCCCTTCCAACTCAAACCATTCTACGATTCTGTGATTCTATGATTCTATGTTAAACATGATTGGACCCAGTATTGACCTTTGGAGTACACTGAGATAGTACGTACTTAAACATCTTGTCTATGAGTATCTTATGGGAGATGGTGTCAAAGACCTTACTGAAGTCCAGGTAGATAATATCCATTGCTTCTCCTTCATCTACTAGGCCAGTCATTTCACCATAGAGGTTTCTAAAGTTTGTAAAGCATGGCTTCCTCTTGGTAAATCTATGCTGACTACTCCTGATTAATTTTGTCCTTGGTGTGCCTGTAAATGGTTTCCAGGATTTGTTGCTCTGCCATGTTCCCAAGAATCAAGTTTGGGACGGCTGGCCTGTAGTTCCCTGGGTCTTCCTTCTTGCCCTTCTTGAAGATAGGAGTGACATTTGCTTTACTCCAGTCTTCAGGAACTTCTTCCAATTGCCATGATTGATCAAAGGTTATCAAGAGTGGCCTCACAATTACATCTGCGAGCGAGCTCAGCACTCATGGGTGCATCCCATCAAGGCCCATGGACTTATGTACATCCAGTTTGCTTAACTGTTCCCTGACCTGATCCTCTTCCACCAAGGGTACATCTTCCTTTCTCCAGATTTTCCCCCTGGTCTCTGGTCTTCCTAGTAAAGACTGAGGTCTCCAGAATTTCCTTTCTATGAGAAAAATTGTGAGGGTGAGAAGGAGGCTGAACTCTCTCTGGTCTAATTCTCACACCAAGGCTGAGATTTGCCTAAAACACAAGTATAGGAAATAGGAAATACTCCTAGGTGCCCTAAACTGGATGTACAGCCTAAACTAGACATACAGCCATATTGGTACTACCCATTTTCTGTCTGTTGTTTTCATGATCATATCCATTCCTCTTTGAGTCCTTTTACACAAGTTGTGTCACCGGTAAAAAAGCAACAAATTGAGTTTGGGGGTTTGTTTTGTTTTGTTTTGTTTTGTTTTTGTTTTTTGTTTTTGTTTGTTTGTTTGTTTTCTGCATGATAATTTTGTTTTCAGTGACAAGAGAACTAAGCCAAGTCTTTAATATGTTAATTTCTTTTTTCCCATGCTCTCTTAGCAGTGTTCCCCTAAACTTCAACAAATTCTCTCTAGTGTTCCTCTACATTTCCTGCTGTTTTCAGGACGCTCAGTAACTGTTTCTCAGGACTTTCATCACTCATGCTAATTGGATATTTTTTGTCTGCCTTTCTTACAATACTTTCTATGAATGGTCTTTTTGTGAACAAGATTCTTACAAAAAGCTCTGAAGAATGGATGGCTTAATCTATATACTTAATATACTCTTCAGGAGAGGATAATGGCATTGATAATCTGTTATCACCAGTACCTTTATGACAATTTTTATGAGATAGTCCAAAACATGATGATACTTAATCTTCCACAAACAGCTGGCAAGAAGACAGCATGATGAGTTTGCACCGCCAAAGTGCAAAGGATGTATTACTTTCCAGAGAAAGACAGAATTCACTTCCTTTTATTATTTTAAATAGTACTGTCAAAAGATTTGAACAGGTAGCAGGCAATGTTTATGTCATAAGGAATAAAAGAAAAAAAATCAGAACTTTCTTTTTGGTTATGTCTCAGACATACTGCTTCAAACTTTTTTGTCAGCTTATTACCAGCTGTTAAAGGATAAACTTTTCATGATCCTCAGTTGTCATGCACCAGAAGTCAAATACTAATTTTGGTTTTTTCAGTGTTTGGTTTACATGTAAACTGTTTATCAGTTTCACTAGAGGTGAATATGCTTTCTTTTTCCTGTTTTTTTTATTGCTTTTTCTTTTTTGATAGATTTTTAGAAGGAAAGATGTTCAGTGGTTTAAAATTTCATGAAGTAATACTAAAAAGGTTTAATTTTCATATAAACAAGTGCAGACGTGTTGACTGTAATATCATGTTCCTCACTATAACGTGATTTTCATCGTCTTGTGGTAGGTTTGCCGGGTTTTGTTTTATTTACCTTTGACATTCCAGCATATTCTATGCTACTGGATAATCTCAAATTGTCTTAGAAATGCAACTTTTTTTTTTTGAAGAAAGACATTTAGTTAAATTATGACAGCAAATATGAATGGCTTAATCTAAACAAAGGTTTCACAGTGTATTAAAATATTAATTTACTGAATTATTGAATATATTTAATATTATCAATAAAAAACATTTCATTAGAAACACTTCAAACAGATTTAGGGTTTTATCATGTACGTGGCAAGAAACTCCAATGAAATAATGACGTAGGGATACACTGATAAGAATTTATATTAGACTTTCAGTACTGTTAAAGTGTCATGCAGTGAGTGCTACATGATTTTAATAGCTTTCTAATAGCGCCAGTTTTTTTGTTTTGTTTTTTTGGCACTGCAGTGCCAATTTCTGTTATCAGGATTCAGGATTGAAACAGAAGGTAACTTCTATCTTGGAACTTTTTTCATCTCATTGTTTTGTGTGCATTTGTTTTGTTTAATTTTCAAGGAAAAACCACAAGTTCAAAACTATCACCAACTTTTGGTAATCTTAGTAGACTTAATTAGATAAAGAGAATAGACTATTTCAGTTGGAAGGGATCTACAGGGATCATCTAATCTAACTGCCTGACTGTTTCAGGGCTGGCCAAAAGTTAAGGCATGTTATTAAGGGCATTGTCCAAATGCCTCTTAAACTCTGACAGGTCTGGGGCATCCACCACCTCTCTATAGGAAGCCTGTTCCAGTGATTGACCACCCTCTTGGCAAACAAATACTTCCTAACGTACAGTCTAAACATGCCTGGAGTAGCTTTGAACCATTCCTATGTGTCCTGCCACTGAATACCAGGGAGAAGCGATCAGCATCTGCCTCTCCACTTCCCCTCCTCAGGTCACCCCTCAGCCTCCTTTTCTCCAAACTTGACAAGGCCAAAGTCCTCAGCTGCTTCTCATAGGACATTCCTTCCAGCCCTTTCACCAGCTTTGTTGCCCTCCTCTGGATGTATTTGAGTGCTTTAACAATCTTCTCAAATTGGGGCCCCAGAACTGCACATAGTACTCCCGATGAGGCCGCACTAATGCTGAATACAGCAGGATAATCACCTGTTTTGACTGGCTGGTGAAGCTGTGTGTGATGCATCCCAGGATGTGTTTTACCCTCTTGGCTGCCAGGTCCCACTGCTGGCTCCTGTTGAGCCTGCTGTTGACCAGCACCCCCAGAGCGGAGCATATCACCTCCCTTGATATGCTGGCCAGGTGGGGTACTCATGAAAATTATGTACTCCAGGTGGGGTCTCATGGGAGTGGAGTGGAGGGGCAGAATCACCTCCTGTTGGTTATGCTTCCTTTTATGCAGCCCAGGATACGGTTGGCTTTCTGGGCTGCAAGCACACATTGCTGGCTCATGTCCAATTTTTCATCCACAAGTATCCCCAGGTCCTTCTCTGTGGGGCTGCTTTCAGCCCATTCATCCCCCATAAATGTGTCAGAATTCACTGAACATCCAATGACAACAGAGAAGAAAGGCATATTCACTGGATTTTTTGATGGTCTTAACTACTCCAAACTGCACTGCTTACTGTAGAGGAGTTAAGGACATTACTACTGGTTGTTTTTTCTCTGATTCAGACGGCTGATGACAGTCACAATCCTCTATAACAGACTACACAGTAAGTGAATATTTTCTTCCTTAAGAGGTAAGTGCATAAAAGACAATTGACAAAAGAGAGATAAGACTATGCAACAATCAAAGATAAAGTTGACAAACGGAAGCATATGAAATTTTTTTCTTTTTCTTTCTCTTTCTTTCTCTCCCTTATTTCCTCTTTCTTTCTCTCCTTTTCTCTGCTTCTCCTTCCTTCCTCCCTTCCCACTCCTTAGCTACACTATACGTGTTTATGTATTAATGCTCTAGGCCAGAGAACAAGTGATTTAGCCCCCTCAGGTGAAAACTTTATGTACAAATCTAGGTTTCCTATGATCAGTTCAAGCAGATAGTCTGCTTAAAACATCACTGTGTATATAGAACTAAGATAGCTATATTTGTACTGTACTCTTTTAAAGTATGACTAAAAACTTTTTCACTGAAAATTAAAAAGAGATTTTTACACTTGTTTCAGTCTGACTGTAAAGGTTTTAAGAGGTAGAGGTTCCAAAGTGGACAGCTTTTCATTAGTGATAAAAGATTATTTTCCATAAGAAAACAAACAAAAACCCCACACATCTGCATACACATTTTCACTTTCATATTCATACACATCACATACCATTTATAAACTATAAACAATAATTATCATGACAAAATCCTACATCAAAATTTTTTTATATCTATTTTCTTATATGAGGAAAGGAACAAAACTTTGAGAGATTATACTGTCTGTGACTATGTAGGAAAAAGTCTAGATTTCTATTTCTTCTATTTAGAAAGTATTGTGTATAGCCTGTACCTTTATAATGCATTTCTCTCTTACAATAAAAAGAAGAGAAAAAATAGAGAAATTGAATAACCTCACCTTGATAAGATCTGATCAGCCAGACGGGGCAGAAGTGTGACCATATCTAATATGTAATCTCAGCCACCTTGACAGTTAGATACAGTTTAGAAATAGGGCTACATAGCGACTTTGAACCAGCCTGATCAAAATTCCTTACAGTGGAGAGTACATTGAAATGCTATACCTCCTGTCATTGCTTCAGAAGCAAGTTCAGTCTGACTTCCCTTCTAATAAGCCTTGGCACAGCACCACGAAAGAAGAAGGGGCCAGCTGTATTCTTGGTATAAAACTCCTGTGAAGCCAATAAGGATACACGAGGAAGACATTAGACTAGAAAGTGAAATCCTGTCTTTTGTTAATGCTGAGAAAATCCTACAAAAGACAGCTGGGTTACACAAATATTACTGAAGTAGACTAATTTTCCTTGTTTGGTATTTTAGTCAACAGTATTAGAAGAATAATGAACAAGAAAGCAAAAAGTTCATTAACATGATACACAAATCAAGCTCCTAAATAATATTTATTTTTGGATTTTATATATCAGCTGTGACCATTCTTACAGTAGAAATGAACTAAAATCAACCTGTATTATTCCAGTATTATTTAATAATATTTAGCAGTCACTAAGCCTAAATTTGTATGTTTGCAGTGTAATAGAATGAGATCCTCTAAAGAGATTTGTATATACAGCAGTCATTTCTATAAATCATAGTTAACATTTTTTAATATAGTATATAAGGTTCAAATTTTTCACCACATTAAACACCTACATAAACAGGAATTATTCTGAAATCAGGTGATTACATCACAACCACCTCTAAGTCTGCAAAATTCTGTACTTTGATGGACAAGCCACATGGCTAGACATTCATTACAACATGATAGGTAATAACTGAGAAATCAGTAAAGCTGTTCCAGTTCTTAAAGTTTGTGGCATGGTTAAATGTTCCACTGAATCATGAATCCATGAATCTTCTATCTGTCAAAGCATGTATTTCTGAATCCTAGTAAAGATTTTAATAGCGCAGGACTTATTCACACCCAAATACATATCTGAACACACAATTCTTTTAACTTCCCAGTGGAGGATGAGGAAAAACTACTAGCAGAGACTGAAACAGAAAATCTATAATAACCGTGTCACTCCAAACAACTATTAAGACATATCATAGCTGCATGCACAAGAGGAGAGAAAGCCATCTTACAGTGTAATCAAATTACAGGACTGCACAGCTGCTTCTATCAGGACCAGAAATTACAATCTACAATCTGGATGTATTCTATTCATGACTTATACCACTGTTGCAGGGAATTTCCCAGTTGTTTTAATAAGATGCCTAACCAGAGATTAGCCTTTATAATTTAAAATTTTCATATGCTAGAGCAATAGCCAAAAATTCATGCAGATATAAACGTGTGTTTCCAGCATTATCTCACATTAGAGGGTTAATTACTTACTTGTTCTTAATATAGAACTGCATTCAGTTGCTAAGGAAACCAATGATTTCTTCATGTCTACAAGTACTTGAATCATGTTTTGGTTTCTTTGTTTTCAGGGCTGTTTTCTGGGATGTTTTTTTGTTGCTGCTGTTGTTTTTCACTAATGTTAAATCAGAAAAGGAGAAAGAACACCAAGGCTTAAAAACAAAAAATGCAGGCTGACCAAGTAATGGCCAGGTTTGTGGTGGTGAGGCAGAACAGCGCATTGCCTGTGGGGAAATGAGTTGTAGGCTCTGCCTTTAATTGTTTCCTCCCAGAAATCGAAGTTAGAAACAATGAACATGCACTGACTTCAGGTCCTGAAACTGGTGGTGACTCACCTTCAGCCAGCTCAAGCTAATCTGCCTGTTGACTACAGCTAATCACCTTTCCTCTAACATTCTTCTTTAGGTGCTAGATGTGACAAAACTATGTATACCATGGTGGAAAAAATTGAAGTTACCTCCAGCTGCAGCACATCTGGAACCATGGAACCTGAACATAGAGAATAATCGTGTGACACCCACTCTGGTAATGTGCAAATTACCTGAAACTCAGAAGTAGGTCATAAGAATGTGCTCTACTGCATCCACCTAAATCCTCCCTAGACAGTGCACTGCAGGCTACTAGCCAAAAAGATCTGATTCAGCTGAGGGACTCTTTTAATATTGAGAGAAAAGTAAAAAGAAGGGACCCAGGAAAACAAGGCAAATAGAGAATCCCTTTGAAGAACACTCCGTTGAATATTGATCCTGGAAATGGAAATTTATAGTGAATATAGTATTTTACATAATTTTGAGCTAAATTTAATTCTGATGTCTCTTATGTTCTGGTACTTAAAGTATTATATTGCCCACTTTTCCACAAGGCAAAGAATATTATTCAACATCACAAAGTATAATAAAATGCAATCACTTTAAGTTTATTATAATTTTGCATGGCAAGCTGTAACTAGTATTTAGTGGAAAGCTACAACTGAAGGACTTCAGAATCTGTCCACAAGTGGTTCTAAAACAAGTATACTTATTTCTATCTATCTCTTACAAGGCATGTTATGAATATACTTAACCACAGTAACGTACATAGCATCATAAAGGGAGAAGCAGAATTAAAAAAACACCTTATGTTTCTTCTGTGAAAGGGTCCATAGAATTAGATTTAGATAGGCATGATTTGGCATTTAACTGCATTTTAAGTCCCTAAAACTATCCAAAAAGCATGTCTGTTTGTCTGTCAGTGCAACCCTTTGTGTGTATAAAGGTCTGAAGTGGTGACCTTTTTATAGGCTTACAAGTATGTGCTAACTCGAGGGTAAACCCATTCAAGACCTCCAGTCAACTATTCCTCTGCTTGTTTCTTCTGTTGACTCCTTCTTCAACAGCAGTTGCAGCTCAGGTCTACTTACTGGGCTCCATCCTGAAGATATTCAGGTAACAAAAAGTGCTCTCCTAAGCACTTATTCTATGCACCTTAACTAGCACACCAGGAGGCAAGTAAATATCAAAATATAGCAAGAATTAATTGAGTTCTGTTTGTTGTTTTAAATTAATACATTGAGTAACTAGATTATAGGATATTATGGCTGACATGGGACAATCTGAATGGCTACTACAGAAAGAGATCTGGGGATCTGGTTTGATGGCAAGTTGAATAGGAGTCAGACACATGCCCTGGAAGCCAAAAGGGCCAACCATGTCCTGGGATGCATCAAGCACAGCACAGCTATCCAGTCAAGGGAGGTGATTGTCCCGCTGTACTCCACACTGGTGTGGCCCCGCCTTGAGTACTGTGTGAGGTTTTGGGTGCCTCAGTACAAGAAGGACATCAAGATATTGGAGTGTGTTCAGAGGATGGCGACCAAGATAGTGAAAGGCCTTGAAAACAAGACTAACCAAGAGCAGCTAAGGTCACTTGGTTTGTTCAGCATGGAGAAGGCTGAGGGGTGACCTCATCTTAGTCTACAACTTCCTCAAGTGGAGCAGCGGAGGTGGGGTGCTGATCTCTTTCTGGTGACCAGTGATAGGACATGAGAGAATGGAATGAAGCTGCTTCAGGGGAAGTTCATATTGGACATTAGGAAAAGGTTCTTCACTGAGAGGGTGTCATGGCACCAAGCCTGTCAGAGTTCAAGGAGTGTCTGGATGATGCTCTTTGTCATATGGTTTAGTTTTAGGCCGTCCTGTGAGGAGCAGGGAGTTCGACTCGATGATCCTTATGAGTCCATTACAACTTGAGATATTCTGTGTTTCTAAATAATTTCTCTTTGTGGAATAGTTAAATATTTTCTGGGAAAATCAGAAAGATGGTAAATGTGAAACTGAGTCATTAAGTCACGGAGAACTGCTCAAAGAAGATCTCTGGCAGGGGCCCCATTTTATAGCCTGGTCAGATCTGAACTGTGGTCATGTATTGGTTATGGTCCCGAGTCTCCCCTGGCTGAGAAGCCCCGTTGTCTGGGGACCCTGTCTATTGACCAGGGGTTCCACTCCCTTTTCCTGCCACTGAGGCTGAGGCGTGTGTGCTGGTCTGCACCCAAGCAGGGTGCATAGGTGTAGCAGCCACGGTGCACCACCAGTGGTGTGAAAACAAGGGCATGGAAGAGCTGGTGGCTACATTAACAGCCCTAACCCTTGCTGGGGGGCGGGAATAAGGGAGGAAATGCATCTGTTTGTGCTCCTGCCACAGCATACAAAGTGTCAGAGAAAGCATGTTATCATCCACACTACATGGAAGTTGCTCAGATATTCAGCATAGGAAACAATATAAATATCTAAAATAGATTATTAAAACCAAAGGTCAGATTTACTGCTGTACTCTGGCTGCATTGTGTGCCTCCAGTGACACACAGCAGTCATAAACTCAGCTTTAGTAGGTGTTCCAACTATGTTTATAATTGATTTTCAGAATGCTCACAATCTTCGTTTTAGCTGCAAAAATTCTTGAGCAACTAATTTTGACATTGGAGTCACCATTAAGTAATCAATATGAATGAGCAGCTACAATGCAATAGGAGATTGCACATGCCTTCTTTCTCATAATTAATGGGTAAATAGCTGCAG
This sequence comes from Rynchops niger, assembly GCA_013400035.1. NCBI lineage: Eukaryota > Metazoa > Chordata > Aves > Charadriiformes > Laridae > Rynchops > Rynchops niger. The sequence goes on along the minus strand of VXBH01001368.1, from coordinate 26,187 downwards.
TAACTCATCTACCATGGTAAAAACCATGGTAAATGTGATAATTTTTAGTGGTGAGCATAAATGGAACTGCTATAGTATCTCAAATAACTCTTTTGTTTCTGCTTTTTCTTTATGTGGCAAATGCAATGAGCTTTGCAACTGAGTATTTACTTGTCAAGCTGTACCTGTCAGGTAACCTCTGAGCTGTTTGTTGGTTTTGTCTTTTTTATTTTAATACTGAAATAAGAAACTGCAGTTACTTCAGTTCTGTTTTAAATACCTTCTTTTACTGGAAAACAAAACAAACCAAACAAAAAACTTTAATTAGCGTGAGTTGATTCCAGTGTCAGGAGTGATGGCAAGTGACAAGTTAAGGAAACAGCTAAATAATATGCATGTTCCTGCTTTTATGCCTACCAGGACAGAGAAATATGGTTTTTAATCCTCCACAAGAAAAAAAAAAAATCTTGAAACAACGGCATTCTGTTTACTGACAAATAAAAAATATACACTGAAGCAATACAACAGTCTTCTAATTCCAAATTGACAAAGTGTGGGAGACTTAAATCTGACATACTGTTTCAACTCTACCATTCGTTCATTTTTCTCCATTTGTACTGTGGGCTAAATGAAGCGTCTAGCCCAGATGTGAATTTCATTGGTCTTTTCTGTTCAGGGATAGAACAATCTTAATTTTATTTAACCTTCTTTTTTATTGGATTGACCACAGCCACAGTGGAGAATTGCACTTGCCATCTTACAGAAATATTGAAAGAAGAGAGTTCCTTAACTTGCACCCAATCTACTAATCCAGTCAATAATTCAGACTGGCCAATAGGGAAAGCAATTGCCTGCAGCTATTGCAGTCATGATTGAACAGGACAAGCAAGATCCTTACTTCAAATAACTGCTCTCACTGTTTCTAGAAGGTCTGTTACATATGGAATGCATTTTGAAAATTTAATAAACCATCATCCTTCATGTGTAGCTTGACACTTCTGAATTATAGACTCAGAGACTTCAGGCTTGAAAAGAGGAAAGGTGGAGTCTACAAGCAAAATAGGGTCAATGTAGACAATGCACATATTCATTCAACTATACAGGAAGCGTTTGCAGCAGATTGCCTCTGCACTCTGAAGCAAATAATGTTTTTAAGCCAACCAAATCCTGTATGTACTTTTGTTCACTCTGGTCATTCAAACAAACAAGCAAAACTCCCAAAAGTCCAATAGTAGAAAGCAATAGCAACACATAGCATTAAAATTTATGATGCTTACAAATAAGGAATAAAAGCCAGTCCACCGGGACCAAAGAATTTTCCAAGGATCTTCTAGGTTAATTCTTACTGATTTGGGTAGCTGAGGTGGAAGACATCCAAATCTTGGTGCCTGCATGTAACATACAGCTCCTATTGGAGACAACAGAGCAGACACTGAGACCTAGCTGATGAGTCACAAGATTTCTGGCAGGATGAACTAAATCACTCAAAGAAACGTGAGTCATGTGAACCAAACAATGTTGTTATCCTTTCAGATGGTTTCCTTTCTTCTCAGACCTCATGCCAAAATTAAGCACTTAAATAACCCACTCTTGCTTCTAAAACAGTTAATGGCTTTATTTCATGTATCATCTCCAGATAAAATGTCTCCAGATAAAATGTCCTCTTTTTTTCAGGGCTCACTTTCAAACATGGTGTCTTTACTTTTGCCTCTTTCAAAGGTTATGCTTATCTCACTGGAGAGCTGTTTTATCCAGCTGGTATGTTTTTTATGTCAGTGGATAGCATTGGCAGCATCTACGTTTTTCTGATGTCATCAGCAGAAAGCATGATAGTCAAATGCTCTGGAGTGGTTTACTTCTGTGCTTTAAAGTCTGGGTCCTATCATGGACTGTGATCTGGTTCACAGCAGGAAATTCATGTTTTACTCCAGAATGGTACGAATCAATGTATAAGCAATGTGCACGAGTAGGGCACCAGTAAAAAAAAGGGAGGACGGGAGTGAGGCAACTTGATAGTATTGGTGAACTTCAGCACAAATCAGGATTAGATTTATCTTCTCATAAATTGATGCATATAAGTAAAGTGTTTGTGACTGGAGTGTAATCTTTCCAGGCTATGTGTGCATTCAATGAGAAGCTGACAATTCTCAGGGAGGATTTTGTCCGCTAAAGATTGTCTTAAGAGGCTGATCTTTCCCTCCAGGCGACACAAGAAGCTAAGGCTGACAAGTCCTCTAACACCGGCATCTCAGTTTACTTCTTAAACTGTTTGGGGTATGAATACAGGTTCTTCTCAGCACAAGGCACTTTTTAAAAAATACGTTTCATAAAAAAACATTCATAAAAAAACAAAGATTCCTCTTTGTCCAGTGACTATTTCTACATACGTACTCCTATTTGTGGAATTACATTTTGAGCATTTTGAGCAAAGTTTTGAATTTTATAGTGAGCAATATTAAAGCATATTCTGAAGAGTAGTAACATATCACCCCAGTATTTTATTCATTGTGATTATGTGATACAGCTTTTTCCACTGAATCTTTAAATTGAATTTGCATAAAAAGAGTAAAATTCTTAAAATATATACAGACTTGTCCCAAATAGAAAAGCTCACCTTGGGAGTTTCTACATTCCTGAGCCATGAAAAGTAGCTGCTGGTTAATTCTGTCCTTCTGGCATGACTCAGTAATAGAGTAATGATGTGCTTGAGATATCATTAAAAGTCTGAACACTAGTTCTGGAAATCATTCTATTTAAATAGCCTGAAAAAGAAGACTTGAAAACCTTTTTTCTTGTTTTACCTCTTTTATAGTCTTCTGTAGAAATGGACTGGGGAAAATAAATTAAACTGATTTTTTTTTTTTTCAAGTAACGAATTTCACAATATTTGAGATGTCTTGGGCCATATTATATACATCATTATTTTAATTCATGGCTGCTATGTCATGACATAACATGCCATAAACTGTGCTTTTCTATGTGAATTTTAAATAGAAATGGAAAACAGCTATTAAATTTGTCTACCTGAAAGATGAAAGAATAAGAGGTTTAGAAAGGCATCTACAGATATTTTTAATTTCATATTTTGAAATCATAGTTATCTGTAGAACTTTGAGTAAGAAATAATACCTGGCTTATTGTATTAAGAAAGTAAATATAATACAATAATATTTATCTTCCATTCTCAAAAGAATGTTTCAAGATGGAACCTCTGTCGTATAACTATAAAGAGAAATACTGAAAATTAGATACATTCTTAGTAAATGTGGGTGTATTTTCCATACCTTAAAAGGAGTCACAGTCGCTATTTATAAATGGAGAACACAAGGGAAAAACAATGTTTTACTTTTTTATGTTAGTCTATTCAAAGGTAAATAGTTTCTTCTTCTTTCTCTAAAAACACACATAACAGAAAGAGTGACCTGTTAAGCACTAAAAGTGTGTAGCAGTAACCTGAGATGTAGCAGAAAAATGACTTAACACAGGGCAGGAGAATCTGGCAGTATTTTGGTTTAAAGATTATGGAAAAATAAGAAGAAACATGGAAAAATAAGTACTCATTTTACATTCAAACATGGAAAGAATAAAAATATTTCTTCCTTGCTTCTAGGAGGAAAGAGGAAAAAATGATGCAGCTGCGGAGCACTGCAGTTTTAGCAGTGAAAAACATGTTTCTCACAGCATGTGATCTGCTATAAAATTGAAACACAGTTTTTAAATGGATTCTAGATTTAACCTAACAATTTTACCTATCTTCACTTCTTGATACTGAGTGGCCACCAAATATTTTTCATTCCTTCAGACAACAATTCCCTCTTGCCTCCATTGTTTGGAATTACAAAAAATGTAAAAATATGAGTCTTGGGAAAAAGCAACAGCTGAATGCTTCTGGGATTTTAGTAACATTTGTGCAGACTTCACTGAATATAAGATGAGCTCAAGCTGTCATGTTCTGCATTAAGTTTAGTACCCACAAGACTCTCCATGTTGTTCAATTTTATTGCAGTTAATAATCAGGAGAATTTATTCTAACACTGCTGAGTTTTTGGGTTGGTTTTGTGTTTTCGTTGTGGTTTTTTTGTTTATTTTGTGTTTGTGGGGGTTTTTTTCCCCCTAGTATGTTCATTAGCTGTGTTCTGCTGTTAAATAAAAAAAATAAGAAAAAAAAAAAAAGCAAGCTTAACATTGCTTAAGTGAAAGTGCACTATGAGGCTATAGTCAGAAAGAACAACTGCAAAGAAAGTCTAAACTGCATTGCAGGTATATTACTCACTTTTCTCTGGTAACAACTAGTAAATTCCTGGACCTGACCAGTTTGTATTTGGCCTGGATTCATGTTATCAAGTGTAGCCTCAGTTCATTTGACTTTTGATCCTGTTTTGATTATACATTATTACACAATTTTTTTGATTGCTCAGTATCTCTGAATACCCTTAATAATAAATGTGGTTTTGTCACGAAAGAGGAAGCAATCAATGTCCCAAAAGCTAAGGAACGCCTTAGCCCTTCTAGCCAAGTCTGATAATCCTAATATATATTATCAGCAAATAAAGACTCTCCCCTCCTCCTCAGCACAGGTTGCCTAAATTGGCAACAGTCGTGAGGTTTCAGAGCTCACCCTAAACTGTTGTGTTTGTGTAACAAGGACACTGGGAGTGTTCTCCACTTGGAAGAATAACTAACTCAGGGGAGGAAAAGGTCTTTGAATATCATTTTCTGTTGGAGCCTCAAGCTACCAGCCACCCTGGTGGATGGATTCTGGACTCTCTTCATCAGCAGTTGCTGCAAATAAAACTTTATCTAAAGGGCCTATTAACTGATCCTCATGTAACATTCTCCTCTCCCACCGTTTTGTACTATTGGGATTGAAAAAAAATGGCAACGACACAGGATCATAGGTCACTGAAAATATCTTTATTATAATAGCAAAATTATGATATAGTTCCAGAGGTACAGCTAAATATCTGCTCTATGTGAACCCACAAGGTAGCTGGGCAGGTCTCTCATTAAGTGTAAAATTCCCTAAGATATTTTGTGAAGCGTTATTCTCCCAGTTTTGGTGTCAAGGGCATACAAAGACTTTTGAAAAGCTGTTTGTATCCATGCAATTAACCCTAAATAAATGTTATGGGACAAAAGAAAAAAAAAAAGTGCACAGCTTCATTAAGTGATTATGACTAACGCAAGCTCATTACAAATGTGTTTAGGCAACTGAATAGTATAAACATCAAAAAACGAGGAGACCCTCATTAAGTGGATACCAATCATGCTTAGAAAGACTAGTTCTAATAGTAAAAAGTACACTTTTGTCAATCTAGATGAAACCCTGTTAAAACATTCATTATGCACAATATTGTGTTGTTGACCTTTGTTCTGATAACTTTCTAAGCATTTACATTAGTTAGTATACTCTTACCTTTACCTCGGTGGTAATTACAATGAACTAATTATATTCATTAATTACGTACCATTTCTATTCTGCTTGAGTTTTTTATTCTTGTAGCAAAAGATCAGTGTTAAGAAAAGAAGAAAATAAAGTAAGATTTAGGCTAAATACAAGGAATCAAAAGCAACTGACCACAATTGTATAAATCTATGTATTGGAAGCTACAATACTATACCACATTTTAAAGACAAGTAAACCTAACAGTCTGACTTTCAGGGGTGCTGCTGATCTGTTAAATTTATAGTAGACAACAGTGCTTAAAGATTCTCAACACCTTTCAAAATCACTCTGCTTTTACTTGGGTGCCCAGATGAAGACAAAACAACACAACTTTAGGCATCCCACTGTGACAATTTTCACTTCCGTCCTTTTTGCTCTCTCTTGTTATGCCTAATGCCAGCAAAAACCTGACAGAAGAATAACAATTTAATAAAGATAAAGTACAGAAAAAAGAAATTGCTCAGAATTCCAGCTGGGTTTTCCACTTTGCTGGTAATTATCATAAGTGCCTCCCCATGACTGGAAATGAGAAGAGAAACTGCTGTTACTGCCACTTCCCTGCTCTCTATGTTGCTTTTTTTATCCACAGTAGCCCCCTAAACAAGTTATCCAAAACCAACAAGCTGTGAGGTTCAGCTACTATGCACTCATTTCAAAAGCACTTTTGAACGCAACAGTACCCGTGCTCTGCTTTGCTTCTCAGCTATTAACTTCTCTGCCACCACATAACATGCCAAAAGAAAGATGGTATTTCACAGAAATGGGGAAACCAAAAAAAAAAAAAAAAAGGACAAAGGAAACAAGTTTTGCTGTAGAAGTGTTTGGCGCTCTAGCTAATTGAACATTACATATGTTTCTGTTAATACTTTATAGTTTCTCATCCTGAGCTTTGACATCTCTTGGTGACGAACTGACCAGGAACTGAGGAATTCCTCACATGGCATGGGGGTCCATAAAAATACCCTACTGTCATCCGAGTACCTGGCATGTCAAAGAATTAAAATTAGAGAAAGAACAGAAACATAGCTTGAGAGGACAAGTGGAGCAGTCCCTGGAGAATTGTTATCTACCAGCCCAAACCAGAGGAGCTTTGAAGTCCCACGCGGCCCTAGGTCAGAAGCAAAGGGGAAGGCCAGTACCCAGGAATCACTGCACTACCTTCACTGACCGCTGCCACTGTGCATGGACTCCAGGCGTTCCTCTTAAAAGTGTGTTGATACATCAGAGTAAAAGACATCACAGACCACAAAATCTTCCTGCCTGACTGCAGAAACTAACTGTGCAGCTTAGTCTGCTCAGATTCCCTTTCATGTCCATGGGGAGAGATAAGCACATTGAAGAAGCAGTTCAGATCTCACATGAGATAAAAGTACCCTCTCAAAAAGCCCTCTCTACCCATTTCCACTGACTAGAGAGGGAACTTAAACTGACTAAGCTCCTTATTTAGGTATTAAATCTACTGCTGAGTAAGAATAATAATTTGATCTCCATGTTTGTATTATATCATGTTTGAACTGACAAGTAGTAGTACCACTGTTGTAATAAGATAATAAAATAATGTTCTTTTTTTTTTATAATTTGTTTTTATAATATATACTATTTCCTCTTGTGGATTTCACAAAGAAAACAACTGTATTAGATTAAAATAAAACAACATCCACTCTTGTTTGAAAAAAATAACACAAGGAGAGAAAACTAGAAGTTAGCATTGTGTATAGTGTTTGCTGTGTATTCAGTTTTAATAATATTATGACCTTGAAACGAATTTTAGTTTCTACGAAACAAGTTAGTACTGATTTTTGAGTAATATAAATGAAAAGAAATTATTGTCCTGAAAAATCTTTCAAGTGGGACATACAGGAAAATGCAGAATCTTAGATGACAGTCCACATGGTCATCTATTTAATTGTATTGTCATTACATATAAAGAAATGTTTTCAGTTTTTTAAAGTTACCTATACAGCTTATATAGAAATAAACAGCTTTATAAATGTAGCTTCTAGTATTCAGTACTGGAAAAGATATCTAATGTCCTTTAAATTAACTTAAAATCACCAGTTTATTTTTAAGTGGATGTCTCTTCACTTAGATTAAGAGACATCTTAATGACATTATAAAGAATTATTAATGACATTATAAAGAATTATTAATCAATTCAAAAGTGAATTATAGGCAAGAGGCATTTTAGGATGCCTACTCTTGCACACCTTCACTACTAAAGTAAGTGAGGATAATGAAAGCATGAAAAATAATCAATGCTTTCTAATAAACATTTTTTTTTAATAGGCAAAACATGAATGCTTTTTTGGGTGAAATAACATAATTGGTGAATGAAGGGAATGCAGTTCTGCAAACAGAACAAATTTGCATCTTAGCAAAGCACTTGGTAGAGAGTCTCGTGAAATATTACTCTGAAAAATCAAATTTCCTTGGATACGAACCATATGATATAGCATGAAAAGTAGCTCAATAGCCATAAACAGTAGCTAATGATGAACGACAACTTATCAGATAGGGAGAGATGTCTAGGGGCATACTAGTGTAGAAGGTTTCAGCCTCCTTCTTTATCTGACATCTTCATTAATAATTTAGAAGGGAGTTCAAATATCACATTAATGAAACTCACAGATGATGTTAAATTGAGATGTGTTGCAAACACAGAGAATGACAAAGAATAAAATAGTGGGACACTAAGTGTCTGGCACTTTCACTGATTTCACCAGCTTAAAGTTTCTTTTATACTCTACAGTATGCATACACAAGATCCTTGAAACGTATTTCCAAAGTCAACTCCCTCCCTGTTTCCAAATTGGAACTAAAAATCTTTTCAATGTCCTTGGAGAATAAGCTATCCATAACAAACACTAAAAAATACAATGATATTTTTTGCACAACCAGAAATAAATACATGAGAAAGAAGAAGGTAGATGTCTGTACAGGAATTAAAATGGAGAGAGAATAGAAAACATTTTAATGGATTAATTGTTGTGCATTTTAATCATTTGAATATGAAATACAACAAAGAAATCATTAATGTCATATAATAAGACATTTTGCATGAAGTACAATCTGTGTAACTAGTAGTACAAAAATGCTGGAATTACAGGGAAGAAAAACCTGTCTGGTTCCCTCCTGTTCTGTGCACATAAGAAGATCAGAAGGAACTTAATTTTTTTTTTTCCTTAAGACTGAAACAGTTGGTGAGTTACTGTATGATACTACGGTTCCTCATATTCAGTTGCTTCATTTTGGTTGGATTTTTATCTCCTACTGACATACAGTCGTATATTTCTTGTCTGTCTAGAACTGCCTTTGCACCCATGTACAACTATTGCCTTCAGTCAGATTCAATGGGGAAGCAAAATCACCTTTCCTTTGTTGCCTCTTTCCTTCTTTCCCATAAGGATCATATTGCAGGATCAGTCACTGTGATCTTATAATACAAGCTCAGTGGTGCTGCTGAAATGAAATGCTATTCTTACTAAGAGAACACAGGTACTGAACATTACACAAAGAACACTGAATTCCAACATAACTATTTTCATTTGTGAATGTTTCAGATCTATGGGTTTTCTCTAAATGTAGATTTTGGTTTTGTTAGGCTCGTTGTTAGCTTTCTGTTTGTTCTGCATATTTTAATGCCATTCTCAAGTAGAATGTATTACACACTTCACAATTTTTGCCTCTGCCTTGCTCTTGAAAACTTTCAGCCCATCCAGAATTAGAGTTACATGAGTACATTAAGCTCTTTCAAATGTAAATGAGTTTGGGTTTTGTTTTTTTTTTTTTTGTTTTGGTTTGGATTTTTTTTTAGGAATAAAAGGAACAAGGCAACATTTATCTAACAAGTCCACTGGTTGTGTCTTATTTAAATATTGTGAACTTCAAGGATTCTGAGGGGGAAAAATACAGAAAATGGAAGAAAGATATGACGGATCTTGGAAAGGAAATTACAAAGCCAGTGACAGAATTTTTCTTTTTAGTTCATATGGTACAGTGTGAACCAGTGCTTTGTGCATATGCTTTTCAATAGGAGATAATTATTTTAATCTTTCATCTCCTCAATGAAATAGATGAAATAGGTAACCTTGTTAATACCCACCCATGTTGATTTACTGTAGCTGATGCAACATAACAAGTCCCATTTAAGGGGCAGCATCAGAAGAGGAAAAAATGTCCAAAGATAAAGCAAAAACTTTTTTCTTTTCCATCTGATTCCTGGTTTGATCCTTTGCTGCAGAAAATCCTGAAGACTCCTTCCTTTGTATCAGCATTCAGCATATCCAAGAAACTGAAACGAAAGTTATCAACTGGTGTGAAAGAAAGAAAGAAACTGCCTAAATACCTTCCTGAGTGTAGTTTCACTGGCTTTTTAGGCACTTCTCCGTATCAGTTATACAGAGCCTATGGATTCTTCTGTTCCTGTAGTAACATGATGCAAATGGAGGGCTAACTGCATCTGGCTAAGCTCATTCAAAATCTCAGTAATTTTGCCAGGAGTCACTCTATAGAATAAAATAATAGAAGGAAAAGTTCAGGAGTTCCCTAGACTGGTGATCTCTCACAGATTTATGTATTGCTTCAGTATATCTATGTCACAGAGATATTTTGTTTCTTAATCCTGTGTTTTAGCCTTTAGCTACTGTAAAAGCAAATCTTTTACCAGGACCTCTCTGGTCTACACTCCTTTAAACACCTCATTCCTAAGAAAAAGAAAGGGGTCTGAAATCATAATTGACATACTATGTTCAGATTTTTAATTCGGACACTTAAATTAGAGGAGAATCATAGTCAAACATCTATGAAGGTTCATATAACAGCACCAGAGCTTGGGATGGCTGCACATATTGAGGTAGTAGAATCTATCAAAGATCATATAAGACACAAAGAATCATCTAGTCAGTTCTATTTTTTTTTATAATATTAGAAGTAGCTGATAAACAAAGACAACAGATGTCCCTGCAGATAACATAAAGTCAATGTTAATATACTGTATATATATATAATATACTCAGGGGGATTATATGAAATTACCAATCAGAGTCAGTCACACAGCATCATTAGCTGCATTGCTTCTGTGTATTTTTTACTCACTTTCACTAACAGACTGTTTCTATGGAAAGATTCTTCCGTTAGGACCTTGATTTTGTAGAATACAAAATTAAATAGGTAAGTCCGTATATCAATCATCAACAGATTTATGGCAGGTTAAACTATGTGATTTAATATGACATCTTACAAAGACCACCTGCTTTATTTCGTCTTATCAGGGGGAGATGCCTAAATTGTCTCTTTAGTTCCTCATTAACTCAGGAGAATATAATTTCCTCATCAAGTAGACTAGTTTCATTACGAGGGAAAAAACTGTCAAAAGTTTTTGCATCTCCCAGCCTCTTCCAATAAGGAATAAGCCTAATTTACTTTAAATTATTCTACCATAAAATTATTCTATCTGAAGAATGGTTTTAGAAAAATCAACGTTGTTTATTTTGGAAGGTTATTGCAACAATATACCTTCTCTGTAGAGCTAGCAGTAGATATCACTAAATTTTCATGGGAAATATCACATGCATAGTAATCGTGAGTGCTTCTCATGATCTATGTTCAAAATAGAGCTGGACCATAGAATACATCATGATGGGATGCCCTAGTGTTAAAGAACACCAATGCAGCATTAATTTTCTATGACTTCTGCAGAGACAGGCATGGTTTGTATGGAAAGGAATGAATTGCATTTTCAATGAGATGTATTCACTTGAATAATGAGAGTGCTTAAACAAGCATGACAGTGGAAATCAAGCACTCAAGAAATGTTCAAAGGACTGACTATGGTACAACCACAGTTGCTATATGGCCTGGGTTTGACAAGTATAGCATTTGCACATTGTGTATGGCCAAGAGAAATTCTTATAGACGCAACAGAGTTTCAAACAAGAACTAGCTCTAGAAGTCTACATCATCTCTAACTTTGGAAGAGTTTGATTTAGTTCAGGGTAAATGTTAGTTGTAAGAAAAGCCAGTGAAAACAACTAAAGGAAATGAATGAATGAAAACAAACAAACAAAAAAAAAGCAAAAAAACCCAAGCCCCATACCAAAAAAAAAAAAAACCCACAACACAATTGATATATGGTGATAAAGTAGTTTGGAAACTAGGAAGCTATTTTGAGGAGTTTGTTTTCTCTGTGTCTTGAACTATTAGTGGTGACTCCTATGTGAGTTTATGTGAGTCCTACGTTTGGCTTCTCCAGGTGTGATTTAAAGTTCACAGAATTAGGTCATCTTAAATTCTTGAAAGGCTTTGCACTTTGTCAGAACTCCTATAAAGGTAAAGCCTCCTGTATCCTTGTTTGCACAACCAGTGGGGCAGGTGTGTCCTTCATACTTCAGAAAGACTCATTGCATGAAGGTGCAACCACCACTGTCTTGAAACTGTTGAATAGAGAGGAGTAGGCTTTTGTACAATGGGAATTTCCCAAGTGTTCTGCTTGATAATTTTAGACAGCTGATAATAGCTATCATATACTTTTGAAGATCTTGTAACTCCACATACCATCAGAGACTCTGTGAATTCCTTTCTAAAGTGTAAGAAATAAGCACCTTTATTAGGACAGCTCTTTATGCACTTAAAAGCAGGATTTCTACCAAGTACCCCTCTTGAAAGTGTAATGATGTGTGACTATAAAAGGAGATAATAAAAAAGTTTTTTAAAAGTTCATCCTTTTTTATTATCAGACAATTATGAGTGTGGAGGATTAGTCAGATATGCCCAGTTATACGATTTGCAAATGTTCTCTTGCAGAAACAGACGCAGCATACACATTAATAAGATATACTGCATATACAGCTTCTAGTTTACATGCTTTGGATACAAAGAGAATGTCATGTCTTAGGGGACAGCATGATGGCATTGATGTTACTAGCAATAAAATGCAAGAACAGAATGAATGAACATTTATTGGCTTGTAATCTCACTGTCTCAACACTTTTTAAAATCTGAATGTTGCTTGCTATTTTATTAGAAGAAACTGTTGCCACAGTGCCAGGAAGTATCAGCCAAAATTAAGGACTGAGAAATCCCTATTGATTATAACATTACTGTGTTACAAAACCAATTTACATCTCAATTCTTAGAACACTGAAGAGTCTCAGGTAACTCCCTCATTACTGAGAGTTAAAACGTGTAAAATGATACCTTACATTTTAAACTACATGATGGATTTAAAGCTTGTTAGGTTTGTCATTACATTGATTAACAAATATCACTGTCATGCAAAGCATACTTTAACATGGATAAAGTACATTTTAAATTTGACTATGTTTCTGTCAAGAAATGAAAGGAAATGTTGATCTCAAAAAGATGAAGTTTTAATGTTGTAAATATATTTATCTTTCCAGATAACCTAGATTGAAAAAAATAATGACAAAATATATGAAAGGAACTGAGTACTTTTTTTCTAATCGATGTCATTGTGCATTTCAGAATACTAATGTAGTTGAGTACACTCCTGGTAATAGAAACTGTACTTGTTATTCCCACATCTGCAGGTCATCTTGAAAAGTTTATTTGACCTTGGCTTCACATTTTGGAAAAATATTCTTATACAAATCACTATCATGGGAAACATGACAAGACTGATACAATTTCTTTTTTTTTGTCTGTTTCTTTGTTTGTTTCTGGTTCTACAACATTTTATACTGAAATATATGAAAAAACCTCCACTAAAAGCAAAATAATGTTTTAAATACAGATTATTAAGATTAAAAAGTCAGGTATTCAAAACTAGGGAATACTACAACTAGATTTACTTTAAACTGGTGTCATCAATTGTATGTGTTCTGATAAATTTAGCTTCATATTGAGAGAAACAAGTTCTGGTCTGAATGAAATAGGCTCAGGCAGAATCCTCTGTGAAGGACATTTTTATTCATGTTCTTGCAAGAGCGGGTGACCTAGCAAGTAGGCACACTTTCAGTTCTTGAAACACACCTTTTTATTTCCTAATCTCGGCCGAATTTTTCCCTCCCCTGTTTCCCATTGGTTGGGTACTCCAGGGTTCACAGTCTGTCTGAGGAGCCTAAAATTCTTCCCGGATGTCTTGCCTCTGTTTACTTCTCTTTATGCTACACCTAAAGGGATTATCTGACTAGTTTATTTCTTTCCTTTTTGGTAAAAAAGAAATTGCTCAATGTCATTAGCCCTGGTTAAATGTTTGACTACCCTTCTAGACACTAATCCAGTATGAATCAGTTTGTCCTTTTGTCTGTGTGATAAGAGATGTTCTACAAGCCTTTGCTGGAGCTCCTTTGTCTTAGTCATTCCCTTATCATGTCACCTCTGATGGAAACGGCAGTTCTCCTCTGCAAAAGCAATACCTGTCTTTCTTATAATATAGTAAGGAAACGACTAACTTAGGTAAAGAATATTAATATAGAAATTCCTACGGTGATTTTGACCATAGATCCGTCTATCCTAAACTTATTTATCTGACCTGATCATTTATGAATATCTAAGGAAAAGTGTAAGACTAGTGTTTTCCTGGAATATTCCTGGAGTTTTGAGCAGTTTTCCTTTTTGCTACCTCTTCTTAAATCAAAAGCAGTGTCTTTGTATTTGAAACATAAAACTTTCCCCACCCAAAACTTTCTGTGATGAGTAGCTTCATAAATTAACTGGACAGAATAAAAACATACCTCCTCTTGTTTGCTTCTATACCTGTTATTTTGAACTCTGTTCTTATGTTTTTAATTTAATTTTTTTACATGTATTATGGAATCCAAAGCCAAGAATGTGAAGTGCAATTCTTGACCCACAGAAAGAAAGGGAACAGTTGTAATATCTGTGTTGGTTACCAAGTATGTAATGTTGGTGCTTCACCTAAATTAAGAAACCTCTGTTGTCCATTGACAGCACAGGAAAGCTGCTATTGTCAGATGTTACTGGGACAGATTGACACACTGTAATGATATGAAATAAATGCAGACAGAATCAATGGGGAGGAGGGAACAAAAAAAAGAGAATGGCCATGTCACTTTGGTCTTGCTACTGCTTTATGTGAAAATGGCTCACTTAACACCTGTATAAAAGGAAGGAAAGATTGAGAGATTCCCCTAAGCAATAGTAGCTCAAGCTGAATTTCTTATTATGTTTTAACCATGAAAACATGGACTTTGTTTTTAACTTTTCTCCATGATCAAGAAAATCACTGAAGTGCATACTCATTTTTTAATGTTAAATGCCTCACTTCACAGCCATAATGTTATAGCAGCACTTAGAGATTTTGCGGGTTTAAGGCTTTAGCCATTAATGCAGTCCTAACCTTTTTTCTTTGATGTTTCCTAGACACATCATGAGTTTCTAACCCCTAGGACCCTTCCATTCTTCGCTGAACTGTAAGCTTGGAGTTCAAGTCTATTAGAAGGTCTATTTGTTACTACTTAGCCTGGCAGTATCGTACTGGCATCATGCTGAATTTCTGAAAGTGAACAACAAGTTTAAATAGCTATTGAGAAAGTGGTGTGGGGTTTTGGGTTTTGTTTGTTTGTGGGTTTTTTTGTTTTGTTTTGTTTCGTTTTTTTCCTGAAAGCTTTAGCTCTTCTAAAAATATCACTCTCTCCCTGTAATGAAGTTCTTTCATTTTAACTTTTCTTTCCTGGTGGAGAAAATATTACTGCAAAAGCTGCTTCTAACATAAACACTCGCTTTATTTTTATTGATTTCTTTTCAACAAATGGCTAGGCAGTCACTTTTGATAAAACACTTAGCAAGGGTAAATGGATCAGGAAATATGACCTAGCCAATGGACTTTGGGCAGAATGATGAAGGTCACTAAGGTTGCTTGTGAAATTATTAAATCCATAATAGTAGCATAGAGTTTTATTTATAATGCATACACGTACATAAAACCACACAACAAATTAAAGTATCGTGGACATATCTTGCCATTAGACATAAACTCTTCCTGATTTTCATAAAAATGTTGATGTGTCTTATGGCAATATTTGTCCCTATGAAGAATTTGATATGAGTATTTCTCTTCAAACATAAGCTTCATTTTTTATTTCATAATCTGGAAATGGATAATAAAGAAAAATCTTTTCTTTACAGACAAGTATTAATCTCAATTACACAGGCATATCACATTTAATACAGAGTTTCCAAATTTACATTAGGCAAATTTAAGAATAAAGTTTTTCCATTAAAACTGGGGAAGACTGGGAGAGCTTTCAGTGTAAGGGGTCATTGCAATTCACTGCATGAAGGGAGCAGCTGCAGACTGGAAACATGTGAGGCCCCTGGAGCATTATGGACCTTGTTCAGTAAGAACCAAAGTTTTCCATTCACTTCCTACAGTTCTCTTTTTATGAGGCTACTGATGAACAGCCAGGAAAAAACAATACTATAAGGAGGTATATGACACAAAAAGAAAGACAGGACCTGTGCAGGATCTGTGATTTGTTCTTCAGGTCTAGAGCTGAAATTCTGAACTGGAATTTCTTAAAGGGATTAATAAATTTAACAGCTATAGAAGTTTCCCTTCGATTTATTAAACACTAGAAAACCTGAAGCCCAAGAATCACTTGGCATTATAAAGCAAATAAATGCACATCAATTGCATCTTCAGAATAACATGCTTTCTTATTAGCATGGACTAGTCTTAATTTCTGTAAAATTTAGATGATTCAGGTCAGTCATGTAGTACAAAATATGTATTTTATTTACTGAACAGTCGTAGTGGAATCTAAGCCTCCGCTAGTGGGATCAAAAGCTCCTTCAGGTGTCTGTATTCCTTATATAAAGGCTGGAGACAGTTAAAACATTAGATGTTTCAAACAGGATATGTATATAACATCAGCCACAGTAACTGAGCAGTTTTTTAATCTTTACAAGGTGTTTGCAAGGTGTTTGAAATTCTGTTCCTCTCCAAATCCTGGCAGGAGTCAGAGAGTTGAAGAGAATTTTCTTCACTTGCTATTCAGAATCTCTTTTCAAAAGGCTGACTCAGTAGCTACTAAAAGACAAGACATTACACCCTTTACTTTTTGTTTTAATACTTTTTAAAGAACTTTTGCAGGAAAATAAAGAACAGGGTTCAATATACTCTTCAATCTGAAGGCATTCGGCCTGTCATCTTTCACTTGGCAGAAGAATGTCCTAATCTTTGGACACAGATCTTTACTATACATTTGTTATGACTGACAATTTTAAATGTTGAAATTCAGGACAGTCTCAGACAGATAAATTACTCTTATTCAGATGTATCAGACTTGCTCAGTGCAGGTCAAAGACTTGGTAGATGATCAGTAGCCTTTGGTATGGGAGATATCTCATTCACATGATTTA
Source organism: Rynchops niger (assembly GCA_013400035.1). Lineage (NCBI taxonomy): Eukaryota > Metazoa > Chordata > Aves > Charadriiformes > Laridae > Rynchops > Rynchops niger. The sequence goes on along the minus strand of VXBH01001368.1, from coordinate 9,419 downwards.
TTGGTCTCTGCAGGACAACCATTTTTTGACATTCCAACACTGTGAGCATTTAGAAATGCTGCCAGTTACAATGAGAATACAAGGAAAATATGCTTCATCTATTTTATCAAATGGGACTGAGATCTTAAAAATGGAGTATGTGACATCTCACATTAAACAGGATGCCTGGCAACACCACATACAGAAAAATGGAACATGATGAAGAAAACGATACAGACTTATAGCCTGTAGTATCGTGACTTTCAGTGATACACAATAACTTTCCAACTGCAGCATGATACTCTTCCTTGTTTAAGTAAGCACAGAACTTCAGATCATCATGAATGCTTTAACTTAAGCATGTATAAACCCACTGCTCTCCCTTCTTTTCTGAAGCTTGGTATCTATGTGCACACAATTCAGCTTTAAATTAAGGTTCAGGAAAATGTCTAGCAGATTAGCAACACAGTTTTTAGGGATTAAAACTGCATTTTTAGTGTTCTACTCAGTAGGGATGAAATTAAACACCAAAACCAGAAATGAAGCTGGAAGCAGGGACTAAGTTTCTCCCAGGTAAGAGTCCTAATAATTTAGCAAAGTAATGCTCACCACCTGCTTGCTCCCCTCCAGCCTATGTGTGCAAGGGTTGAATTCTGCATAGCAGCACAGAAGAAAAAATAAGATGAAGGCATAGTTTCAAAAAGGACGTGAAAATAAAAATTAAAGGAATTTAGAAATAAACCCTTTTTGACATGATTAGTCCTGGTGGTGTCCCTCAGAACTGGTCAGACATCTGCAGTCTCAGGGCAAGAGAGTATTCCCACACCAGTCAGTTTCAGTTTCATATCCTAAAGCACGTGGGCAGGAGTTAAACACTGAAATCCCTTAAGGAAGAAAAATTCTGCATATCTTCACAATTTTGGACCACAAATGTGGTTGTGCAGATAAACTGCATAAACTGAATAAAGTTCACTTTCTCTCTCTCCTTTTTTATTTTTTAAACTTAGATGCCAAAAGTCTTCTTCAGTTGCGTAACACTCTTATGTAGTCTTGTGGATCTGAACCTCACTTATGCTAGACAACTGGCATCTGCAGCAATAGCAAGTATCACTCTTGCTGTTTAACCAATTTCTAGAACTTTTCTGTACCATTCACATAAGCATAGATTATTTATTCTCTGAAATTTTGTTTCATATTTTTGCATGTGTTTGTGTTTTGCATAGAAAACATCTTTTGGCAAATCACGTACCACCAACAAAATAAGGTAGTTTCTTCTGAGAAAAGACGTTTTGTGTACAAAAAGACTGTAAAATGTTCTTTTTCCAAAGTTGTCAAACTTTTCATGGGTTGTTCAACACTTCTCTTGCTTCCAGCTTGATAACAAGGAAGGGAGATTCCCTTTACACTGAAGTATTTAAGAACAATATATCGCTGCTCTTAACTAATCAGACTTGACTCCTCCTTCTCAGGGAGCTACACCCGGGTAGCAGTGGAAGAAATGTAAGAAGTTTGATTACAGATGACTAAAGACCATTTTATTTAAGTCAATTTAATCAAGGGTACAAACTAGATGACTTTAAGGATGAAGCTAAATCTGATCACATATCTTTGCTGTCAATTATATGTCTTTTCTGTCATTCAGAAGAAACCTACGTGAATTGCGCTTTTGCCTAAGTGGATCAATGATGGCATATACTGTGGTAGTCATGGTTATTCTAGAGCAGATCATAATCATTATTGTTAAAAGTCTGTTACTAGGAATGGTTGTACACCTACCTTTGAACAGATTGGCTTGACTCTTGTTTACCTGCGGTGTGTTATTGTTAATTATTTTTCTGTAGAATGTGGTTTGCATAAATAAGTAAATAACCATTACTTTTGTCACAAATTTATTTAATCCAATAGAAAGATTCTTAAACTTTCACAGGGATTGGACCCAAAGTGGCCATATTTACTTGCTAGTTCCCTACTTAATTCAGTTCCAGAGCACAAAGAGAACAAATCTTCATTTACTAATTCACTTAAAGTTTAACACATTCAGTGATCATCCCTAAAATAAATGTCCTTTCTCAGAAAAAAAACAACCCCAAAACCCCAAACAATGCATATAATATCCAGATAATACCAAGCCCATAGCTTCTCTTTGTACTATTTACAATGAGTAATAGGATTATGCTGCAATAATCATGTACATTCAGTATCTAAAAATATTCAGTGTTCTTTGCTATGAATACATTTTCAGCTGTTCGTGAGTAGGTTTATTAGTACTCCTTAAACAGTTTACTTTAATGGAGCTATGCCTGATTTCTACTGAAATAAGTGCTAGAACAAAAGATTCACGGTGAAAAAAAAAATGTTAGGAGCAGTTCCAAAATTTTTCTTTTCTTTTTTTTTTTTTTTCTTTTTTTTAAACAACTTTATGCTTTTTATGTTTTATGTGAGAGGAAAAATAAAGCAACACCCTCTGAGGGTTTTTTTTTTTGTTTGTTTGTTTCATTTGTATTTTCTTTTTAGTACCAGCTGCAATAGCTGGTATCTGATATGACAAGAAAAAACAGTATTTTGTTTTATTAATGTTGGTCTATGGTTTTTAGTCCTTGAAAACTCCACAATTCTGGGAGAGAGATAGTCTTTTTTAAAAGTCACTCAAGATATGATTACTTAACTTGGTCTTTAATAATGGATAATTTAGTCAAAAATATAGATGAAACTGTTTGATACAATATACATTATCTCTTTGTATTTTAAGGTGCATTGTGAGATGTGAATGTTCACATTTTTCACAGTAGTCATCAGATTAAACCTCTTGATATAGACACAAGCAAAGTCCATATTTGTGTGGTTTTAAAGTAACTTAATTACTTTAAAAGATTTAAGGTTCAAATAGGCTTTAGTGTAATCCAAACTGTCTCATGATAATACATCTGCATTTCAAACTGTGAGATACCTTGCTTACCTTAAAACTACAATCAAGCTAATTTTATTTGCCCACGGCTATTTGCTGGTGCCCAAACTGAGAGTAAAACAATTTTGGACAGCGTATGATTTCTAGCAGTTGTTTAATGTGAAGGCTAAGATTTCAGTGAAGGCTAAGATTTTTTGAACAAAGTAGTTAATATCGATTACCTGACACAAAACTTTAAAGGTATTTTCCACACTCAAAAATCCAGGACATCAAGTAAAAAGGAAGACAGCAAAAAAAACAAACAAACAAAAAAATTATTTATGTACTTTCAGGACAATAACTTTTGAACACACATTTTCTTTCCACATTTCAGTTAAAACATCCTTGAAATTAGTTATTGTTTTTTCATGCACAGGCAATACTATTATCAAGACTGTGTTAAATTAATAAATTCTTTAAAAAAATTGAAGCATATGTGGGCATGAAGCACATATGTGAAGCACATAAGTCTTCATATGTGCTACTCAATAGTGAAAAAGTGATTATCTTGTCTTGTTGGCCAACAACGTCCAATGCCATGCTTCCATGTGACTACATGAAAGTCTAATTCTATGCAAAATGCATTTGAAGAAACTCTGGCTACATCTACATGGACAAGTTGTACAGCTCAGAAAGAGCAGAACAACAAAGAGTGAGTGGGTGAAGAGAAACAGAATCACAGAATCACACAGGATCACAAAATCACAGAATGGTTCGGGTTGGAAGGGACCTTAAAGATCTTTGAGTTCCAACCCCCCTGCCATGGGCAGGGACACCTCCCACTAGACCAGGCTGCTCAAAGCCTCATCCAGCCTGGCCTTGAACACCTCCAGGGATGGGGCATCCACACCTTCCCTGTGCAACCTGTTCCAGTGCCTTGCTACCGTTACAGTAAAGAATTTTTTACCGATATCCAATCTAAATCTACCCTCTGTCAACTTGATGCCATTACCCCATGTCCTGTTATAACACTCCCTGATAAAGAGTCCCTCCCCATCCTTCCTGTAGGCCCCCTTTAGATACTGGAAGGCTTCTGTAAGGTCTCCCCGGAGCCTTCTCTTCTCCAGGCTCAAAAACCCCAACTCTCTCAGTCTGTCTTCATAGGAGAGGTGCTCCAGCCCTCTGATCATCTTCGTGGCCCTCTGCTGGACCTGCTCCAACAGGCCATGTCCTTCTTGTGGTGAGGACTCCAGAACTGGACACAGTACTCCAGGTGGGGTCTCACCAGAGCAGAGTAGGGAGGCAGAATCACCTCCCTCGATCTGCTGGACATGCTTCTTTTGATGCAGCCCAGGGTGCGGTTGGCTCTCTGGGCTGCAAGCGCACATTGCCGGCTAATGTTGACCTTCTCATCCAGCAGCAACCCCAAGTCCTCCTCAGGGCTGCTCTCAAGCCGTTCTCCGCCCA
>VXBH01001367.1:33470-49942 GCA_013400035.1 Rynchops niger | reverse complement strand
TACAGCATTCCACTTATGTGTGTACAGCATTCCACTTATGTCATAAAGGCAGCGTTTAAAACCAGCAGAAAGAATGACTTAAGGATCATAGCATCCCTGTAAGTCAGTTCAACTTAGCAACCAATGAATCAAAAAGCTCCTGCTTAAAAGACATTCCCCTGTCAAAGAGCGAAGGTTTTTCTTCCTCACACAATAGTTGATACTGACATTGGATTATTCCTTCCCTCTACGGACATCTTGTTCCCTCGCTGTCAAACTTCCATCTTCATGCAAAGGGCAACTTCTAGCATTTTCAGTATATTTTCTACTCAGACGCATTTATTAAACCAGCTGCCCTGAGGATAATGAAAACCTCCCAGTGTCTCCCTCCCTTTCCCCATAAGGTGTGTCACCAGTTCCTACCACAGAGCTAAACTGTTACCTGAGGAAACCAGCTAGCCCTAACCCTCTCAAAGAGGTAATTTATCCCACTGCAGACCCAATTCCTCTTGACATCCCATGTCATGAACTTGTGCTGGGGGCAGAAGAGGGGACTGAAAAGGCCCCTTGAGCACACAGGATCCATTTGGTAAGATGGAGCAGATTTCAAAGCGTTTAAGCCAGACTTCCCAGGCTTACTTGTCTCAATAAAACCGCAAACAGAAGTTCTAGCGCTGCCTCTGTCTTCTTCCTTTCAAGGGAGCTGATGTTTCCCTACTATTTAAAATTCTTGATCCAGCTGTCCTTTCATTACTACTTTTGGACCACGTTCTGTAAATTATGTTAGGTGCTTGTTTATTCAAAACACCCACCATCTCTCTAAACCTCCCTTTGTAAGAAGCTGCCAGCTTGCTTCTGTGTTGAGCTGATTCCCATTATCTGGGCTCCCCATCATCTGAATATATTTAGTCTCACCCAAGTAGTTTTGATTATCAAGATTCTACTACAATCTAATTAGTGACATTTTTATTACTAATTTGTCACTCAGACACTTTCAGTCACATTAAAAATTCCTGCCAGCTTCTCTGAAATCGCTGTGTGCTTGCAGACTTTTTCTTTTCACACAAGATCAGCTAAGCATTTTTATTTTCCTGGATCCTTGGGAGACTTTTAAAGAAACACTTAGGCAAATAGTCTCAAGTAGAAGGAGACTTTCGAGCACTGCAAAGAGGATGCAGCTCAAGGAACTCATAGGCAGTATTTCACTCTTAGACATCAGTTTGAATACCACTGAGAAAGACATAAAAACACTCAGAACCGTTATGTCCTTTCCATTTTGTTTCTAAAGGTATGGAAGCAGTTGAAACAGGACACAGCGTGATGCTTCTGGACACTCAACTTACCAGTCAGTGGTGACTCTGTGGTAGTTCCTAATAGTATCACACTTGCCGTGCGAGTCTCTGAGGAGCTACAAGCGTACGCCGAAACAAGCAGGAAGGGTGAGGCTAGACCTGGTGAAAGTCTGGCAAACTCTACCTGAAACTCAGCCCCATATGTCTGGAGTGAATACAAACATCAGAACAAAAAGCCACGTGTTTGTATGTCTCTCTTGATCTCTTCGTAGTATGTCTGTCCTTTCAATTGAATGGAAGGTGTTGTTCACGCCCATATGTTCTGGAAAGGAACGCATTGCTCAAGCTGACCAAACTCAGGCTCTGTCACTGCACCTGCCTTCACCAAGCTCTGAATCCAAGCGATAATATCAACCACCAGTTTTAAAGCCAAGATGTAAGCCTTCCAGAATAGTGCCCATTGATGAAGGGAGACAATTTCTGGAGAGAGAATACAGCTAAAAATGGTATTTAAAATTGCTAACTCAATATTAAATTTGTCCTGGATTTCAGAATGCAGCCATACATCCCTTACAAAGGGTTAATAAACAATGGTAATATGCATCTTATAGGCACAAGCAGTACGTTTTATAACTGTTAATTACATAGATAGCTGCTATTATAAATAGTTCTGAAGCAATCCATTAACCAGATGGCTTTTAGCAAATCAGAATTTATTACTCTTTTATGGGCTACTTATAAAAATGTAACTTTCAGATAAAGAATGAGAAACAGCTGAAGCAGTTGTCCATATCTGTTTTCCATTATAGCGTTTTTGAGGGTAGGGAAAGAAGAAAGTGTCTTATTAACTCTGTACAGCCAGCTCATCCTATTGGAAACTTCTCCCTACTTTTCCTGGTGAAGGGCAACCCTCGCGTAGACTTCCACTGCACTGAAGTGCGATGAGGTCTATTAGCAAGGGCAGTGAAGGCAGTAGAGGATAACACTTCTCCTTTCTGGAACTCTGACTGAAGTCAAGGAAACAACTACTTTTGACATGAGGAGGATCAGGACTTCTGTCTTAACTGCCTATGGCTGCACATAAAGGATAACGATATAAAACATCTCAACAAGCGTCTTGGTATTATACAGGAGTTTATTACCTCCTTTCTCATGAACCTACTGAAAAGCATTAAGATTCTGAGCAAAAGAAATGTAATTTATTTGCAGCCCAAGACACCAATATTTGTTCACATTTCTAAAGATTTTACATCAGAGATTTTGACAAGGTAAATGTGGCAGTCTGCACTTTCAGCAGCTATCCTCTGCACAGGAGCATAGGAGAGGGTTAACTTTCCAACGTGTCAATAAAATCTATTTCACAAGTCTTATGGCCTAAACAATATCAGTGGGCAATGAACTGGAATTCACACCCATTTGGAACTTTAATAGAGTAAACTCCAACAGAAAGTTGGCAGATAAAAAAAAAATGAGATTGAAAAATGGCTCCTAATGTTCGGGATTCATTTTGCTGCAGTCCTCCAAAGAATATTTATCCAAGGAAAGCGGTACTTGGGAAAGAGTTGCTGTTTGGAGGTTGTCTGCCTGAGCTTTTTCGTAACAACCTAAGACTCATGTAGGTTTGTGATTTATTCTCCTACACAAACTGACATCCAGAATAGTATGCCAGCTCATCGCCTACAGTCCATCATACTTTAAGGAGAAGGGCATTGAGCCAAGATTTAATGAAGTCACAGAAAAGCTAACCAATGGTTTCAACACTTTACAGTGTTTTGCCAACGAGACCTCAAAGAAGATTTATCTATCTTTACTCTCTAAACATTAATAAATCATACAACAAAAAGAAGACAACAGCATTTGGTGTGCATTCCCACATAGCCATACGCAACCTCCACAGATGATGAAGGGATGAGGGCTTTTGGTCTCTTGCCTTACCCAAAGTCTCCACATAAGTCTGGAAAGCATAAACTATGATGAGCGCTATTGCTTGAGTAGTTCTCAACAACCACCATGCACAAAAAGACTACTTGCTCTGTACGGATACTCACATCTTAGTGCAACAGGATCTTTTCCCAACTTTCATTTGTAAATGAGGAAAGAAAATCTGGGAATCTCAGTTAGATGAACACATGTGATTTGGGTAGGATTTTCCAAAGAACTGAAGGTGATGAAACTTGCCGGGTTTAAATGGCATGTCTCCACGCTACTTTGAAGAAGTATTCCTTACACATATTTATGTTTGGGTATATTACTACTTCAATGTTTCTCTCAGAATGCTCAGATATGCCACACATTCCCAGAAAAATACAGCGTGTCAGTCTTCCTACTTAGGTTATCTGTCAGCTGTTCCTAGTGTAGATGCAGAATGCCTTTTCTAAATGCAATAAACCTGTGCCACTGCATTACCAATAGACTAAAACAACATCCTGAAAAAAAAAAAATAAATGTTTTAATACAAGTAAATGAATGGTTGCTTCTCAGTCCCTGATCAACACAGGAACAATTTGTTTATTTCAGCACTGTATCTCAAATACTGAGTAAACTGGAAGATACTCCAGAAGTGGCTTAACATTCATGTCATCACAGTATTGGTTGCTCAGAACACGTATGTTTGAAACTTGGCTGTGGTGCCAGATGCTCCTTTCTACTGTTTCCCTCAGGATCTGGAAACATATAGCACTTCAGAAATATCACAGATAGGAGATGTACTTGCAGTACATTGATTTCAAACACCAATCTCATTCTGGTAGTGGTTTCTAAATAGAAAGTCAGGTATGATGTGAGAACCAGAAACACCTCCTGACCTAGAAAAATTCTTAAGTGACCTTCTATAGAAACACATGGCTAGAGAATCACTCATCCATATTTGGACAGAGAGGAAAAATTCTTCCACAGAGATGTCAGCGAAGGACTCACTGCGCTGATGCAAATCTGTCTGTGTCCCACTTTCATATCCTACTTTTTCTAGATTCCCTGGGGTAAGGTCAATAGCTCCTAAGTGATCATAGAAAAAGAAATCACTGCAACTCCTAAGAGAGCAGACACTGAAATGATTTCTGACCTCTCCACACAGAGGAAAAGTGAAAAGGGGAAATGTACTTGGTTTCCCAAACCAAAGCTCAAAAATCTCCAGTCTGTATCCGAGTGGTTTTTTCTCTAATCACAGCCTTATTTCTTACCATTCTCAGTAATTCTGATGACTTCAGCATGAAATCACCAGATCCACTGATATCCACTATCTACTAGTCCATAACGCACACTTCTGCCTCTCACCTGAATGTCTACAGTGGTCTTGCAGTCTCGGTAAGAAAAAAGAACGTCCACACAAGTTCCTCTTTTATAGGCTTAACAACTGTGTCTATGAATGAAAAAACCCCACATCATTAAGCTTGAGTTGTTTCAACCAACCACACTAATTCAAGAAAATAGTGATATTCTTCTTTTATAAAACAAAGTATCACAAAGAACCTAGGAATAAGGAGATTAGCAGGCTTAAAAAGACCCCCAAACCATTCCAAACAAAATCTTTTCCGTTTCTTTTTAGCAGCGCATTCAGTTTGCAGGCAACAATTGTGCCATTCTTCTGCAGCTGGAAATGAGCTGGATACTTCTTTACTATAGTCAAACGTGACACATAAAATGTAAATCAAATTTGTTGCCCCAAACCGTCTTCAAAACCCTTTTTCCCAACCTTTTATGTCTAGCAAGGTGGGTTATCAACTGCAGCATCCTGCATTCCCTTGATAAAGAAGTGCCCTCCACAATGTGGTGCTACTGCATCAGCAGGGACAAAGGTTCAATGTGCAGTTATTCATGTTATTTTAAGCAGTCCCAGAAGGGATAAGACGGCACACTTACCAAAAAAAAAAAACCAAACCCAAAAAAAAGACTTGCAGCAAACTTCAAGAAATTTTGCACGCCTCTAAATTTAATATCTAAATGAGAACAGCAGTGGCATGCACTTGCAATATAAAAGAAACCTCTTTTAGTAAAGATTTATTAAGCTAATAACACTAGACCCTACCTATTGTCCTGCACATTCTGAAAAAAGACACTTCATATGTATATTTAAATGGCCATAGATGAACAGTGGGTCACAAACAAAACTTAAAATGTTGAACTGCGTCAGACAAATTGTTAGTGCGTTTATTATTTGCACACTTTCTTATACATTTTCACATAGTCGTTTCTGCTGCCAAAGCATTTCTAGAAGGTGAATACAAAGGATACCAAGAACTGTAATCACTGAATGAAATACGACTGATGCATTAACGCTCACTCAAATCTATAGATCTAAAGAAAAAGCAATAAAATTAAATGCATGATTTAGAAGTAAGCTTAAATACTAAACTGATCTTAAATTCACTGAGGAAAGCAAACTTCACAAATCACTGCCAAAAGCGCTGGCAATCTCCCTGCCAGACAAAAGGTCAACTTCAGATGCCTTGTTAATATGTATCTGGGTTTTACAAAGTTCTAATTGTTTGCTAATTAATTTAGCAAAGTTCTAATTGTGTTGCTCTATGACAAAGGTGTAGAGGCCTACCAAAAAAAAAAAAGTGGTGGTCAAGGAAAATGACAACCAAGGCAAGTTCAAAATTAGATGACAGGTTTGCAGTCTCTAGGGCTTTAACCTCATTATCCTTCCCTTGTTCCTAAATAGAAAAAGAAGATTTGAGATGGCTAGTTGGAAAAGACTTGAGGTAGAAGACAGATAATACTGAGAGTAAATAAATAAATAAATCTACAGATTAACTGTAGATACCAGCTGGCACAAGATTCACTTGCCTCTTGTTTTTGCAATAAACTGGCCAAGGAAACAGAAGAGAAAAAACCGTCACATTTGGGCTGCTATTCAGCCCTCCCCACCTCCTCAATTTTAGGTACCTAGCAGATATACCTACATTTCTGTAGAGACCCAGAAGACAACTCAGATCTCTGTCCATTGACTAAGAAGAAAACACTGGCACCAACATAAGAAAATAAGAAACTCCAGCTAAATGTCCCCAGGTTAAGTGAGATATAACTGGCAGGCGCAGTGAATTGTTATTTAAGCAAAATGGGAAGTGTAATTTGAAACCTTGTCAGCATGACATTTAGTGGATATTTGCTGTCTCATCCACCCTCTTACGCTTTGTCTTCTCTTTCAGGAAGCAGAGGGAAAGACAGATTCACAAAAGGGAGACTGCAGCCAAACTATCTAATATCACAGTTTTTTATGTTACACCAAGGACAACGTATAGACAAATTGGAAGAACCAATCTGCTTCCATAACATGTTGATATTCCCAGGAATTAAAATTGGTTGTAATCCCTCTTTGCCTGACCTAATCTTATTTTCTAAAAGGCATGGATTATATGCTCTGCGTACTGTGGCATATTCCTCTCTCTCTGCCCATGTCTTTGCTCACTCTCCTTTCCCAGCATAACTTTGGAAACATTTATCCAAGTTCAAAAAACAAACCAAGAAGCCCAGTCTCTAGAATACAAACTTCCTTTGACTATGAAAAACAGGCAGGTAAATAGTATGAACCAAACCAGACAGTTCTGTAAAATATTCAGAGGGTTCAGCAGGCTCAAGGTTCTTGGTGAGACTACTATTCCTGGCAGAAGCTTCTTCTGATGGTCTAAAGCCTTTCGTGCAATTAAATAACACCTTTTGCTATCACATTACAGCCTTGTTGTTTGTCAAAATGATTACATGGCTCAGCTAAACAGAGTTGACACATGATCTGTGTCACACTCAGGTCAACTCATTTGGCAATGATCGTATGTTGCGACTTCTTGAGGACATTTTGCTGATATTAATCACTTTCTCTAGAAACCTCATTAAAAAATCATATTCCAGATCTGTAATTACTTCACATCTTTCTAGCATGAAAAGGTCTCAGTCTGAATGACCACATAGGCTCCTTTGAATGCAGCATCTGCCACAGAGGACATGATTTTCCACACCTTGTGAAAGGAACACCAATTCCATCATTTGCCTCATTATCATCTAGAAAGAACAGGAGCAACATTTACTCAAACTGGGATAGGAAAAAATAGCTATGAAAGTTAGAGAGACATAATTTCAATATTTTTTCTCTGATGTAGACCTATCTAGAAAATTCTTCTCCTGACTTGAAAATTCTTAAACTTGTAGATTTTACAGATTCAGAGAATATACCACACTGCTGCTTTGTAAGGGTTTGTTCACAGTCATGCTCTGCCTGAAGAGTAAGGGACTTAATATTTTTCCTCCTAGGAATAAAAAGTATAATTCTCATTCCCTTTATCTTGGATTAGATGTCAAGACAGTGCGTGAACTGTTCAAACATTCAGTGTTTCAGTGGTTTTAAATCAAGATGAAACATAGGCCAACCTGTTAAGAATTGCTGCATGACTGCATGCCTCAGATACTCAATGCTGGGATTCTCTCCCCATCCTAGGTCAGTAAAAGAAAAGGTTGGGATGTATTTTAGAGGGAGAGTCAGAGTCCCCTGAAAGCCAGAGCCCATTTAAGATGTAAAATTGGGCAATCAAAACCAAAAGGTCATCAAAGTCTCTTTCTTTTGGAAGGATCTATGGAAGGATCTTCGGATTCTATGACGGCATGACTGGCTGGGTAGATGAGAGGAGAGCAGTGGATGTTGTCTACCTTGACTTCAGCAAGGCTTTTGACACCACCTCACATAACATCCTCATAGGTAAGCTTAGAAAGTGTGGGTTAGATGAGAGGACAGTGAGGTGGATTGAGAACTGGCTGAATGGCAGAGCTCAGAGGGTTGTGATCAGTGGCGCAGAGTCCAGATGGAGGCCTATAGCTACCAGTGTTCCCCGGTGGGGTCAGTACTGCGTTCAACACAATCATTAATGACCTGGATGAGGGTAAAGAGTGTATCCTTAGCCAGTTTGCTGATGATACAAAACTGGGAGGAGTGGCTGACACACCAGAAGGCTATGCGGCCATGCAGTGAGACCTGGACAGGCTGGAGAGTTGGGCAGAGAGGAAACTGATGAAGTTCAACAAAGGCAAATGTAGGGTCCTGCACCTAGGAATAAGCCCATGCATCAGTACAGGTTAGGGGCTGACCTGTGTCGTTCTGGTGGACAAGTTGACCACGAGCCAGCAATGTGCCCTTGTGGCCAAGAAGGCCAATGGTCTCCTAAGGCACATTAAAAAGAGCGTAAAAAAGTCATCCTCCCCGACTACTCTGCCCTAGTGAAATCGCATCTGGAGTAGTGTGTCCAGTACTGGGCTCCTCAGTTCAAGAAAGACAGGGAACTACTGGAAAGGGTCCAGCAGAGGGCTACAAAGATGATCAAGGGGCTGGAGCACCTCTCTTATAAGGAAAAGCTGAGAGACCTGGGTCTGTTTAGCCTGGAGAAAAGAAAACTGAGAGGGGATCTCATCAATGCTTATAAAAATACCTAAAGGGCAGGTGTCAGNAAACCCACCTAACCTGCTCTAGGTGAACCTATCTTTTCATAGGTTAAATAACTTCTTAAAAATCCTTTGTAAAAATTTTAAGATTATTGTTTCAGTGTAGAATTAGCACAGCCCCAAATTAATTTTAAGTCAGTGTGACAGCGTATTACAAATGTGTGCTCTTTCTTAGCCACTAATGTTACCCAACAGAGCAGTTTAGATGCACTCTGAGCCTCTCCAGTTCTTTAACTTCAAAATACTTGGGGCCACGTCAAAAATTTGCAAAGTCTAATCAGTCCCTCTTTCTCCATTCCTCTTCAAATTAAACACATTTCAAGGGTGATGTTCTAGACTTTACCATCTAATCTAACCTGACTATCGATTATTCATAGCTTATTACATCTCATAAACACCAAGCTTATACTATGCACTACCAGAAGCTAGGAGCTAAAGCAAAGGTGCTTGATGCAGGTAACATGACAAAGGTTGAAATACAAGTGCGTGTTCAGAAATAAGCAAAAACTTAGTTATCTGCTGAACAACTCATGTTACCAGAAATAGAAGTCGCAAGGAGCCACAGCCTGGGATCTGAACACAAACAGCAAGGCTTTGAAGTTCAAAGCAGCTGGGATTTTGAAAAATAAACTCCAACAGAATAATATTCATACTCTACAGCACGAATTACTTCAGTGCTAATGCAGCTTACATCGAACCAACCATCATTCTTGTGCTGCTAACAATACCGTATCCAGGTCATCTAAGTTAATGTTAAACTTTATTTCAGTGAAAACAGTTTTAAAGCAAGATGTTTATGAAGGTCTGAACCAAATTAATTCAAAGTAACTGAAGGAATATTGACATGAAGAGCCTTTACATCAAGCTCCTAGTCATAAAGCTTCCAACAATGGAAGACGATAATAAAACACTTCTAAAAATTATTGGTTGTCCCTGATATTTCTGAGGTCAACGGAATTTTTCAGAATGAGAAACCTATGGCAAATGTTTTCTTTCTGCTCCAATGTGATTCACTGTCAATAAAACTGAAGTCAGGCTCCTGTATGTCACCATGTACCCTCAGTGTATTAGATAAAGAGTTAACTTGTGAGAGAAAAGGTGTTCTATTTTTATGTGCTAAGTTTTTGGATGGTGTAAATATGCGAAACTGAATCAAACTCAACAGAGCTTCATCCATTTAGATAAGCAAATCTTTGATGCAAACAGAAATAAGTCAAAAACCCCAACCCTACTCCAAAGTTCTAATATGGAATTGTTCAACTAATATGGATGTTCAACAGCTGAACATCCATGCTCTATCCCATACATTAACAGAGGAAACAAACTAAAATAAATTCATAAAATCCTCAAATCTTTCTTATAATCTGTCATGCTCAGATAATATAATTAACGCTGTACGTAGCTCGTTTGGTTCATCCCATCAAGATGCAGTTCATACCAAGTCCAGCAAAGTACGTGATCACTTACTTTTGGTATGTCAAGCATAAGAATAACTGCCATGAAGTCATCAGACTTAACTGTTTATTTGGTATCAATAGGATCTATTTTCTTCTGACTAAAACTCTTAGTGCCTCTGACTAGGTAGATAAAGGGAGGAGCCCAGATCTCCAGTAACTCTCGAAAAACTCTGGTCTTTGCCTAGGAATAAACACCATCATGATCCCAAACTCAACCACAACACATGTGCACGCACACCACACAGACAACATTCTGAAAAACATAACACCAAAATAAATTAAAGAAGCTTAGAAGTAGTGATGCTATAGAAGGCAGTTAACAAAAAAAGAAAGGATGAGAGAGAAAGCTAGCTTTGACACAAGTCCATCAATCATTTTAGAACTTCTATGGTATGTCATGTGACAAGATATCTAACCAATTACACATTATAAAAAAAAAAATCCCGCTATCTGTTTTCAAATGTAAATGCACATAGTATTTTTGGTATTATAATTACTGCTATAATCTAACAAAACAGCATACCTCTACAAAAGAACAGAGGCAATGAATAGAGCAGAGCAGAAGAGTTAACTATTTTCTGACTTACATTAATTTAAAGTTCCATTTTAATACTTGACAATATGAATGAGCCTAAAACAGTACGTAAATAATTTAGATGAGAAAACCAACAATCCAACATCCATGTTCTCGAACAACTGATGTCCTTTCAGGCACTGAAGATGGAGGATGGTGAACACTCCATCAGCCAAGTAGCCAATAAATACTAGCATAGTCTTCACTTATTATAGAAGAGTTAAACTGTTCACTGGCTGTTTTACTCATTATTACAATCATGGCAATAAAGTAATCAAAACTTCTAATATTCAAAGGCTGGAAACATAACCAGATTTAAGTAAATTAAAAAGAGGAGATCCACTTTTAAAAATCAGTCACCATTTGAAATAAACTCTGGACCAAGATTAATGGTGAGGTGTTTGTATCAACATAGGCATTTAAAAAAAAAAATTAAGAGTACAAAAATAATTTTAAAAAAGGTTTCTCTGCCCTAAGGCAACCCTAGAGTAAGAGAAAAAGGAAGACTACAGAACAGTGGTTTGATCCAAAGGCCGTCACAGACAGTGACAACAGCAACCCTAGATATCATCCATCTTTTACATGACCCTACATCTTCACCCCAGTAGAAGATTCATGCTAAACTCTAGCTATGAATATAATACCTTTCCATGGTAGTGACTCCCAGAGAAACAATCTTTTTAAACACTTCTCACTGCGTAGCCTGAGGCAGTGAAAATCCAAGCGTTCCCTAGATGAGATTGAGAGTCTGCTCTTTTCTGTCGCACGTCTTATGCTAAGCTCATGGATTCACCCCTGCTCTCTGGGTTCATTCCCAGGACCCTTTCTCTTGTTAAATCCTAACAAAATGAGCTATTAATCTTCTTTTTTTTCTATGGCCTTATGCTTCCCTTTTTGCTTGGGTAGCTCTAAAGTATCCTCCTGACAACTTTTCCCAAAGCTCCTTCTTTCTA
Source organism: Rynchops niger (assembly GCA_013400035.1). Lineage (NCBI taxonomy): Eukaryota > Metazoa > Chordata > Aves > Charadriiformes > Laridae > Rynchops > Rynchops niger. Next base: position 38,262 of record VXBH01001367.1, on the reverse strand, counting down.
CCATCCTCTGGGAAACATCATGGTAACAAGATATATAGTATGATGCTAACAAAGGCTTCTATATAGCAAATCTTGTGACAATGGAACTCCCCTAACGGGATTTGCATTCCATTTCAATACAAAAAAAGCACTGTAATAAACACCTTTTTTTTTTTCCTTGTGCTGTAATAATCTGTTATGCTTTTCACTAGTACTTCAAAGTAATTCTCTATTGTTCTGTTACTCTGAACTTCAGCTCAGCAGGGTTCAGCTTTTCAAAGCATCACAGAGGGGAATCTTAATTACTCTTTTTTTTTTTTTTCCAAACAAAATCTCAAATCCATTAAACAAATAAAAATTCCTTTTAGATCTCAGAATTTCCTGCTGCTGGATTTGCAGAGAATTAAAATCAACACACAAAAAAAAAAAAAACGTAAGCAGCTTAGTACGTCTCAGATTTTATCTAAAGACCTCAATTCTATCACAGCTACTACTATGGTGAGGAAACTTGAATCGGGCAAAAGGTCTGGAATATTAGCTCTGTTCTCAGCTTTGCCTGTAACTACCAAAAAATCCACAAAAATCAATGAGACCTCCTTTTCAAAATGTCCACACACCTAGGCTACTTCTGGAGAGACCTGATTCCAGAGCAGAAAGGCCCTAAAATATACGTGTCACAAATGGGAGAATTTTACCATCTCTCTGGAGTTTTAAGCTTAGTTTTATGAAGACAAATATAAACCTCCGTGTCACCACTGAAAATCTGTTAGAGGTAAAGCTTACACACTGAGTCATGGGCAAAGCTTAGTCTAGAAGAACTTTCTTCCCCAAATCCCTGCTAGTGCAAACTACTGCATGTTCTAAGATCCAGATATTACTTAGTCTTCAAGCTTAAAGCATGGTGTTAGCCAGCCCTAAACAAGGCCAGATTTTCCTGTTCCTAAAGTATGTTGTAGATCCTCTACTCTCAAGAACACTTGAAATCGCTTCTCTCACACCCCTGTAGTTGAAGGACATTAACTCATTGCATGCAGTCCAACAACAAGCACACCACTGTGAAAAATTGTTTTTTAAATCTAAATTGAGTGGTACAGAACAGCATATTTAAGTTACTAAATACAAACTAGAAATTATATTCCTGTTTTGATTCAAATGTGGAAAAAGGAACTTCATTGTTGACTTATCAGGAGTTTAATATTACTCAGGGGAGAACAGAGTAGTTTAGCTGAGGCCAGCAGTAAGAGTTACTACTAGTCTGGACGCCTGCTGGAAACTGCAATAAAGCATACAAGTCCATGTGACATCCCAATCACCATTTTTATAAACATTTTCCTATTTATTAATAGCAGCTGCTCTAAATTCACTCAAGTTTTATGCCAGCTGCCAATTCTGGGTCTAGTACAAATCTGAGATATATTACAAGTAGTTCAGCTAGAAATGAAAATAAAAGGTGAGAAAAAAGTGCAGCTTATGCCAACAAGGCACGTTCTTCATTGCTGACAGGCAAGAGGGCAAGTGAATGGCTGTACATACCAATAATTCCAGAAGTGCAGGTGAGTTCAACCACTGAAGACAATGGACGAAGATGTATCAAAGAGAAGAAAAATGGCACCAAGAATAGTCAGGTTATTTCCTTCCTGTTATCAAACTACAATATCCTTTTCTCTGCTATGAGACCTTCAAACTGTTCCAACTAATCCGTTACCTGAGGATATTTACCTGAGCTTTGTATTGCTGCTTGTATTTATATCTTATTTGCCTTTATACACAGCTCTTGGACCTCAACGGAAGACTTTCAAAATATCAATCAATCACCAGTTATATTGCAGACAAAAGCATATGGAACATAACATGCATGGAAGCACGTGGTGTTCAAAGACAGATGACTCTAAAATTCATGATACAAATTAGCACCATTCCTTACTTGATTACTCAGGAAGAGGAGGTATTTTGTAATTCGTAGTCACCTCCAGGTGCTAACAATCCATTCATTAGCAGCATTTTCACCAAACAGTAGGCTGACCCTGTCAGGAAAGTTGCCTCACATTCAAGATGCTATTTAAAATCCAATAGACACTTGGATTGTTGTGAAATGGTTATTGATAGAGATGGAAACTTGAAAAACTCAATTTATGGATAAGCAATCACAACAGATGTAGTGTAAGAAAATACTGTTTACATGAAGACAATCTACCACAAGTTTGCATTTGGGTATATTACACTGCTGCTGTAGAAGCCTGCTTCCTCCTATCTCAGTATAGAGACCCCAAAAAATACAGAGCTGAAATCTCTAGGGTGAGCAACAAGTTTTTCCTCTTTCTGGCATTACTCTGTGTTCACTATCTACAAAGTATCATAAAATGCCTACATACTATGCCTATAGAGAAGCATAATAAGGAGAGCTAGCTAGAGCCAAATTCCTTAACTGAAAGGAACGGTCCATGAAAGACTATTTAGGGAAATACTCCTGAAGGACAGACATCTTTGCATCCCAGTCTCATAGATTTTAAACCAGAAAGGATTGATACAATAATGTCTCCTTCCCATCCGCTTGTCCAATATTAAATATGCATCCCAGAAGTTGGGATTTAGTCAGCCTGTTCCAAAAGGATGTTGGTAGTTTATTCTAGTACATCAGCCAGAGACATTTTATAGTATGAATGGCTAATATTTAAAGTAGTTCAACATGTTCTGTTTGATTTAAGGACTTTACAGAAAGCTTTATTTGTGGAAAAAGATCACAATACTTTTGAGGAAGGCAAGGTGGCTAACGCATCACGACCACCCATGCAAATGTTTTCTTACCATAAAGCACAAGTGTAATAGTCTTCCTCTTCAGCCAAGCAACACTGCATTAACCAATAGTTCAATTCTGCAACTGCATTTATCAGTAAACCCATGGATATAAGAACAGCCAGTCAGAAGTTAAATGGAACCGAAAGGAAAAAACCTCTTGTAATAGTCTTTCTCCCCTCGCTAATCCAAAGATGCTATGTGACAACAAACCTGCCATTCCCAGAAATACAGCACTGATGGGAACTTCATCAGAATCCTGTAGAATGTTGCCATTTTACTCTGATTCTTGAAACAATAACGTTATTTTTCAGAGCATAGCTTCTTGCTCTTTGTAGCTGTCATTGTCAACATGGAAAGTACAATGCACAGCCATTTAGCATGCTACCATCAAGTGATGACATGCAGACAATTCTGGATCATTTGAGTACTACAGCTTGTAAGGGCAATGTTTTCAGAAACAAGAAGCAATTTTCAGAGCCTGAATTTGAGAAAATCTTACACAGGCGATTTCTTAGCACTGCAATAATTCTTCACCTTTCCTGGTACTTCACTAGGGAGACACCAAAAAAACACAAGCTCTTGCGATCGCTAGACATTTCTGTAATTCTTGGAATAAGTAATTGAATTTGTGATTAAAGAGTTTTTAAGGAGCAGAATCCAAATCTCAATAACTTTCTTTTACTCTCTGAAAAGCCTCTTCTGTTTTCAGGCACTAAAACCTAGGCCTGCATGCTTTTCAAACATAACATAGAGAGAGCTTCAGACCTTCAACTCACAGTCATTTCTGTTAAAGATATATTTACATCTGAAACCATTTGCAAGGCATCACCAGAGACAAATGTAAGCTGGAATTTTTTCTCCTACCATTTTTCTTTTTGGTAAACAGGATTCAAAACGAGCTAGAAACATCACTGAAATACAAGGAATTTAGGATGTGTGACAGGGTTAAGGTAAGGCCGTACTGGATCCAGTCTTACAGGAACCTCCCAGACACAAAAGCACACAGCTCTGAGAAAAGCAGGGCCCTGTCTCTTCCATATATTTTCCACCATTAGGATAAGGACTGTGAGGGAAGCCGTCCAACTGCCACTAGTAAAATTGGCTGCAGTAACAGCTACAGTCAGAGCACTTCTGATGGATTTGACTGTTCCCAGCCCTGTGATTACTCAGTATATTCCCACCTTCCCACCTCACCTTCCCATACTCAGTCTCTTTGGATCTGCTTCACTTATCGTGAGACCTTTTTCCCATACCTGTTCCCCTTTACTGTCTCTTCTCTTCAATTTCTTTTGCCATTTGGCTTGTCCCCTTTCTACTGTACCCAACCAAATAAATCCTTCAGTGAACTACTGGTGTTTTCTGCCATGTTATTCTTCTTTGTGCTTTTGCAAAGTATTCCTTCTCCAGCATTTCATCCATTCCACATTTAGGACAGCACTAATACTATATGACTACAATCAATACAAAAAGAAAGTGTTCTAGACTGGTTTACTACAATAATTAATATAATAGACTAAAATCATGGTCATCTTTAGCTTATAATACCTCACTGTTGTCACTTAGCCAGTTTGTATGGTAAGAGTGGTAAAAGCTGTCCCCTGGAAGTGAAGAAATCAGATTTCGACGTCCTTCACAAAGCACAGGGAAGGAAGTTCATGCAAACTTGGACAGATTGAAATAGTTCTTTTCAAAGTATGTCAGTAAAAATAGATTTCATGCAAGTCTGTAATAAGACAAAGGCTAATTAGCTGCAACCACTTTTTCTTGAGGTCAAGACGAGTTACACCTGGGATGATTTTAGCCTAGAATAGCCACACTAATCAATGTGATTTTTTTATTTTTTTTTTAAACTAAGGACATATCACATCACACCTTTTTCACTTGATGCTAAAGTGACAGGGCTAATGAAACAAGTTACTTTGATAGGACACAACCTATTTGAAAATAACACGTCTCAGCATTCAATACTTGGTATAACACCCAAGACTGCTTTAACTTAGAGACGTCAGTCAATATT
>VXBH01001367.1:14482-33416 GCA_013400035.1 Rynchops niger | reverse complement strand
CCCCCCCCCCAGTTTGTGTAGCTGGCAATATTCCTTGGATCAACAGCCCCATTGTTTCCTTCTCACCGCTCCTTTATGAGATCTCAAGCATATACAGCTAGTCATCAAGCACTGTTTCTCAGGATGTTGCATTCTTGCAGAACTTCTTTCAGTTTACACACCCAAACGCCCAGGTTCTCCTAGTTCTGCCACAGTGTCTCTGCTGACATTCCTTTGGAAGCAGGATCCAGGAGGCACAAGGCTGCTGACACCTACAGAAGGATACTACACCTACACGAGGATTGTCAGTTGCCAAAAGCTTGTCCTGGATTCACTGAGGTTTACTGAAGCAAAGATGTTTTGAAGAAAAACGTTTCAGGTTCACTACGTCACCACCTTCCTTTGTCATTTACTTAGATAGAAAATATCCATCTATTTCTGAAAGTACCCTAACAGCAAAAGTCTTGTTAGCTTAAGTAGGACTTCAGCTTATAATTCTCACAGACTCTTTCAAAAACTATCCACAGCACCAGTAATTACTTTCAGCATGGTTATGCTCAGAGGACAGAAACCTAAGACTGTCTTCAAGCAAGACAGTCTGTAAACCTACTCAATCTTATTCAGCTTCTTATCCCAACCCTTCACTGAAGCACTACAGCTAAGGGCCCATTGGTGTTACAGTAAGAAGCACTCCATGCCCCAAGAGCCACCCTGCACAGGTTTGATTGCAAGAGGAAGACTTAAAATTCCAAAGGACAGACAAAAAAAGTCTGATTAACAGAACACAGCACAAAAGCAACACATGCAAGGTACTAAAAGACCCTAAATACTGCCAAACTGTGCACATCTGGTTTGCTGTCTCTTTTTTAATCTCAACCCTCAAAACACAGGGAAGGTGTTTTCAAAGAAATGATGAAAATACTTGAAAAAGTATGGAAAAGATGAAAATACTTACCCTTCTTGACATCATTATTTAACACAGAGTATGTCTTTCAGTGCATCTTTTTAAATCAAAAAACATGAAGAATCATATCTAAAAAATACTCTTGAGGCCCTTCCACTGAGCACTTCTTGCTGCCATTTCCTGCTGATATTGCGAGTGAAAGAGAGCCTGTTTAGGGTACAATGCTCATTCAGACGCTTGGAATTGTCCTGCAAGTCTCCCCTCCTTTTCTCACTTCTCTGCCTATACAGGCACCTGGTTTAGGTTTACTGGAATTAGATGATATGAATACATCCTTCCCCGCTTCATCCCTTACTGCAATTCCTTTTAACTGTACAGCGACCCCCTGCCAGTCCTTATGCCTATGGTGAAATCAAATAGTTCTATCTGCCCCCATCAGTTAAGAGGAATCTCTCTGCAAGGTTCCCAGCCTGGTAACAAGTTAGAGACAGTTCCTGTAGTTTGTCAGAAAGCTTCTGAAGGACTACATATCTGCACTGGAGGAACTAATAGCTCCGAGCTTGTAAAGATTTATAGATCTGCACAAAATATCAGTAAATCTGCAGCTATCATACCAGAGATGATGATTAGCACTGTGCATATTAAACAAAGGAGTGGTGAAATCTGATTTGCATATTTCTAACACGCATGCAAATTTCCACCGCTTTCACAACATAGTATCTGCATGGCTCATTTTATTTTGATTAAAATTAAGACATTTCACTGATGACCTTTAAAGCAATGCTCGCTTCCGGACTCTTAAATGCACCATTGATCTACTACACTTTGTCAGCAAAACAATGATCATTCCTAAGATGCCTCTGAAAAGCTACGGTCTCACACAGATCAGTCCATAAAGTTCCCACTGACGTAAGCAATGCAGAGATGCAGAATTTGCATAATCAGCTCATTTGCGGCATTCAGCAACAAGGGACACATTCTGCCGAATCACACCCTCACCAGAAGGTTGCTCTAGTTAAAAGCAAATTGCCACATTGCCATTCAACAGACATGAAGTACATTAGCTGGGTAGCAGCTAAGTAAATAAGCAAATGAAGATGTATGTAAGTTATTATTACCTTTGCTCCACAGACAATGAAAATGACCTTTGTTGAAAGGCTGGTTCAGAATCAGAAGGCAAAACTTCAGGTTTCCTGTAAGATAAATGTTGATTCTTATTAGCGAGAATATTGATTTTTTCCCCCCTTATTTTCTTTATTTTGCTTTTGTCATATTAATTTTAGTCCAACCACCTCAGAGCAACTCCACTAGTTTCTTTGCTTCTCAGGTTTCATCATTTTCAGATAGAGAAGCTGCCAGAACTTCATTAGACAACTTTTACTTGGTAGGATTTTGCTAAACATTTAATTTATAAGTGACTTTTACCCACCGAAGGCCATGCTCAACAGGACCCCCCATCTATACAGGTCTCTTATTTAATCTCCCACTGGCTGCTGCCGTCTGGATGCAGCATTTACTGATATTAGCTTTGCCCTGGCCTCTCTTAACAGGGAAGGCTGTAGCTGACTCCGTATGAAGCTGTCTCTAGGTCCAATATTCCACTCTCCTGGTGGATGCAGGAACCTTGCTACCATCAGTGGCTTCTGTGCCTACGTTTTCATATCATGTAGAAGCTCTAATTGTGGTAGGTGCTTTACAAAAACAGAATGAAAGGCCATGTCCAAGGAGCTTAAAATCAAAGCTAGTAAAAGCAGAAGTGAATTTTAGCCTGCGTTATCTAGGTGAGACCACAGACTAAAAATCTCAGTGGATTTCCCAGCAGCTTGAACTGATTCAACAGTCTGAATGGGCTCCTAAAGCCCCCTGCCCTAGCAATATGTCCATTGTGAAGGTTGATAATAAACCTGCAAATATAAAAGCCTTAAAATAAAAGGATTTATGATATGGCACACTTTGGTTTCAAAGAATAAATACATATATCTTATGATGGTTGCTTGTGCTGGGATTTGGATTATTTCACTTCCTAATTATCTTGCCAATCATATAGGAACACAAGTTTCCCCTGGAGCTTGATATCCTTAGGCAATCAGGTTAATGAAGTATTATTTGGTCATGTCAAGTCACTGTAATTGCAAAAAGAAAACCTCTATGACTAAAAAGTCTTTGGGGCTTTTGAGCAGATCCAGTATAGCAGGAGGCAGAAGGCTACAGGTAAAGCTCTGGCTTATGCCATATAACGTTACCAGGGAAAATACAGATGGTAAAAGTCCTGAAGGTGCAGGAACATCTTAGGGTGGGAGTGGGGAGAGGACAATCTTTAAAATCATGAATGGCTGCACTATTCTGCATCTTGCCTTTTGAGCAATTTGCGGTTTCTCCACTAACCTGTTCTATGCCTCAGTTCCCTCATCTGTAAATCAGAAGTAACAGTATTGTTTTCCTTTATAAGTATTTAAGAGAAACACTACTGAAGACCTAGATAATTTTTACTTCAGTAAAATGTCTACATGTTTACCACAGCTGCCTTCTGCATATTGCTTTCCAGTTCCTTCCCACATGCCTTCCACTTGCATCTTTGCTGACATGGTCCACACTTCTATTTAATTCATGTATATATAGGGGAATAAATTTACTTTGAAAATAAAGGAGGGGTCAGGGGACCAACTAAACAAAGCAGAGTGAGAAAAAACTTCGTCTTTGCTTAGTCAGAACAGTTTTGCCTTGTCCTTGAACTTTAAGAGAAAGGCAGAAAACAATACATTCAAACTAAGTGCCAATTTCCAGCTGCCTCGCAAAATGGGACCTCAGCAGCAGATATCCTAACGATGGTTAAGTGAGAAAGGCTGCCAACTCCTTATATTAAACATAATCGTCTAGTGGTGCCCTCCACTGAAGTGAGCCAGCAAACATCACAGGTTCTTTTACTGATATAATACAAATAGACACAAGTGCTGTAAACCCATTCCTGCTGGTAAATAACAAAAGGCATTTCTGCATCTGTTTTAAACCCTTAAGCAATATCAGCATATCGAAACACAGTAGNTTTTTTCACATTGGGAGGACTCTTGATATATTTTAAGATAAGTTTTTGAAACCAAGGCCTGGCTGTAGGTGTCCACACCAAGACTTCAGAGGCTGATTTTCAGAGATGACACTTCCAAGACCTTCCAGTGAGGCCTGTAAGAGCTCCTGGCTCTTACTTTTTCAGTTGTTGCAAAGAAGCAAAGTGGTAGATGTCCCCAGCACACACAGTTAGGAGGATTTTTTTTTAATGTGTTTTGGGTTGTGGGTTTTTTTAACCACAGTTATGGGTTGAAAAAGTGGAGAAATGGAAATTATTGCTTCTCCTGCTTTTAGAAAAGTGAACATTCAAGTAATTTCAAACCACTGCAATTAATGCATGATAAAATGCTATGATTAATGATACCAAAAGGAGCCTAAATGTCAATATTTTAATAGTGCTCGCTGAGTTAATGTAAAGCTGCACAAAGGGCTCAGTCCTTGGTAGATGTAAAACAGTAATAAAATTGGGCTGCAATAATTTACAACTATTGCCCTAAAAACTATTAATAAATTGGGACTTCTCATGGCAAAGACCACGTCAATGGACAGAATATGTAACATCCATCACTGAAAAAAACTGATGAGAGCTCACTGTGCCATTGCTCCAAGCATTCTACTGGTTATCCGTTTGAAAACAAATCTACTTCAAGGCCATTTATCTTTAAAAGCCCTTGACAAATTAAGAAGCATCTATCTCCTGGACTGTCTGCCCATCCATTTTTCACAAAGATAATTAACACCCTGACCCAACCATTAACAAAATTGTGCTCTGTTTGGACTAATGGTAAAGAGAATTCTGTAAGCAAGAATTCAGCAGCAAAAATAACTTATCCACAGATATGGATGTCTCCACTGAAGAAGCTTTTGTTGGCCTTTTGTTAGAGGCAGAACAAGTTGGTTTCTTGCATAGTTTCTCCATTTTTAGTATAATATTCTCTTTCATTATGTACTTTTCTTGCAGCTTTTGCAGACTGAGTGAACTCAGCCATCTGCAGCACAAGCAGAAAAGAATAAATTCCTCCATACAAAACCTCTAGCTTATTCTTTATGTTTACATTGACACAGAGAATGAATGAAGCCAAGTTTCACAATTTAAGTCCTCTTGTAAAGGAATCAGCCATGCAGTAAGGCCTAATATCTACAGGACAGGAGGACAGAAGGATGACTAGAGGAAATTTTTACTTGCATTTAGGGAACCAAATTTGTTCATCTCCAGTCTTACCTGCTTGTTTTCCTATTTGCTGCTTATCAACCTTGCAGTCTTACACGCATAACTTACAGACGTGTGTATTAACAGGCACACAACTACATCAACAGCCAGTTAAATGCAAAAATTGGAAAATTCCTAGTCTTTGGATAAAACCGGACCATTTTAATTCTGCCAGAATGGTCAGAGAACCATTTCCTTACTTTCCTAGGTTGCAAATCAATCAACAGTCCCTACAAGTCCCCCTGGGACCATCAGTGAATAACCTCATCCTTTCTGAAAAGTTTTTCCTTTCTCTGCTTTCCAACTTTTATTTAGCTGCACTTCTTTGATGAAGATTTTCTCATGGTTGCTTAGAAAGGACTTTAATCAAGGTGTTGCAAACGTCTCTGACAGCCTATGCAATGCCTTTCTACCCCATTTTAACTCACTCAGAAGAATTCCAATATATTTTAGAGCACACATCTGCTATTCTAAAAACCTTCTTAGCTTCTCCCTGTCATATCATACTAACCTAGCTATTCTATAAATATTTATAATATCATTACGCATTTTTTTATTGATTTCCCCTTGTCACATGCCAGTCTTCAGGCTGTATGTCTGTCACAAAGCATATGCAAAAGGCATATATATTTTTAAAGACAACCTTTTCTCTGGTAGCCAACAAAATAATATATGCCCCTTCTTTGTTTCCTCTCAGTGTTAGAATAATATCACTAGAAGTTATTCCGTATACTGTGAGGTTCCTGGCTATTGAATTTTCTGAGGGGGTAAAAAGTTTTCATTGCTTCAAACAAGAGGGCCTTTGGGAAAGATCACTGCTATTCCCAGTCTTTGTGAAACGACGTAAGCAGCAACACGCGATGGGTGGATCCACTGTGCTAGGATACCAGCATGCCTCAAGGTGCTAACAAAATATGACTCCAAAGTCAGAGCTTCAACCACCGAAAGGGGCTTCCACTAAGCAATTTCTGTTTTGGTGTGTTGCTTGGTATTTGTGTTTTACTGCTTGCCTGAAGAGGAGCCGTTCCTTTCCTTTCTGATGATTTACCAAACATCTTTCAAAAAGAGGCAGATTTAGTACAGGGGAAGAAGGAGGAAAGAAGCAGGTAGTACGGGGGCAGAGGGATTTTACCATTAATAAAGTGTTTCATTAATTTCATCTAGCAAGTTGCAAATTGGAAGATGGTTATAAATTTTGAGACAATTTCTGTACTGGTAGAAATACCTTTAGATATCGAAGATGCTAACCAAGATCTTTTGGAAACATAATGCAGAGGTTTGGGATACACATATTCCTGATCGCATAGATGGGAGTCCAAAGATACAGTGAACTTCTGAGAGAGAAAAAATGACGAATGATCCCACTGAAAATTTCCTCCTGCTCATGTTGCAGGATGGGAAAAAAAAAAAAAAGAAGTTATTTGGTTTCCAGTACCACCATTCAGGAAATTCCTGTCCCACAGATTCATTTTTTAAATGAACAGTCACTGCCTACTTAAATGTCAGAGTATGTGGGAAGGGACAAGGCTTTTTTTCACCATTTCAAACCAGTGACACTGATAAAAGACAGCTCAGCAACAGGCTGGGGCTGTTGAATTTTCTTCTGCTGCAGAAGAATTAGCATTGAAATTGTGATTCTAAGAATTCCACCTAAGTTATATTTAGTGTGAGCCTATTATAATAAACCCTGAGGAAAGCAGATCATGACATCAGCAAACACTACAAAATACTGTTCATGAAGAAGTACAATGAAGATAGATCACGCTATTGCTACAGATGACCAAAGCAAAATTACTAAAGCAACTTGCTATGTTTTTGGCTTGGGGTTTGGTTTTGGTTTTGTGTTTGTTTGGTTTATTATTTTTTTTTAATTAATGCATTAAACTCTCCTATTTAGTTGAAATACAGTCTACCAAAAAAATCAGAAAATATCAGCTGTTACTTTAAAAGTTTTCTGTCCAGTGGGTGGATTGAAAATCTTGGCTCCTGTGTAGTGCTAAGCACTACTAAGTCAAACAAAAACTAGAATGGGAACTTCTGCTATTGGTGAAGCAGATGCCACTAACGCGTGATAATTATGACATCAAGAAAAAAATAATTCATTGCAATGAACTGGAGTGGACAATTTTAACAAACACTTAAGGAAAAAAGGTTTTAATACAGATATTTCTTAAATTAGGAAACGGCTATTTAAAGAATACTACTCTATTGATAAAGTCACTCACATTCTTGCTTAAATGAAGGCTCATGTAGAAAAACGCCACTGATTACACCTGAACTATTGTGTTTTTACAACAGTGAAAGAGATAGGACCCTGAAATGGTATCTTTTGCTGCCTCCAATGGCAGAAAATTATTGTAGCATTGAACACACAGAAAGGAAGAGTATTCTAACTGCTCGCTACAACCTCAAAAAGCTTCTTGGTAAAACTTTTTTCATTTTGTTTTATTAGTTGTAGCACCACAATTAGCTTTCTCTTTGACATTCATCAGCATTTTTAGTGCAGTCCTAATGGGCTCTTAGTTCCACCTACCACTTGAAAAAAAATATTCCAAAACACTGAATCAGATTTTCCACTAAACAAATGGCAATATATTGGTTTTTAAAAAAAAATAAAAACACTGTCTTTATGAAAAAACAGTTGGTCAGCAGATACACAGATGTTACCTAAACAGAGAGATTTTAAAATGGGATTTTAAAACTAAAATAAATGAGTCTGGGGGATCAGCTCCAAATCTACATCATTGTCTGCCAGGTAAGCACCTGTCCCCAAGTGTTAAGTCCAAACCCAATCTTCTGGGAAGAATTAGTTGGCAGCTTATTGAAATGGACCATTTCATTCAGGGCTTATTTTAAGAGCTACCATCCACTTCCCAAACATACTCAACTGGAACACCCTCCACATCATAACTGAAGTAAGTTAACGTTTGATTAGACAAAAACTAAGGAAAATGAGTCCATCAGACTATGGAGGATGCCCCATTTCCTGAAAGGGTTTCTTCATTGTCATTCTTTGTTTTTTGGACATTGAAACACCACCACCTGTACTTTCCTACACAGATGCAGTTCCTAATAAGCAATTTACTTGCTGATGTAGCAATTGTTCTTGAAAGTTGACTTCTACCTCACAAGACAAGATTCTGGGTTTATCAATGAATGTCTTCGGCAGCTCCCTCTGAGCACTATGTATGTGCTATCTACATTAGGAAGTAGCATGGCACAATAGAATCAGGTCTACAGAGCAAAACTGTTGATGCTGAAGGTATGTTACTAACACTACATGCATGTAGTGTGGGTAGGGAAGTAGGGAAGTAAGGGAGGGAGGGAGGCTACTTCAAGCCAGGTCTCGTCTGGTCCTGTAGACTAAATACCAATTAGGAGAGCATTATGTGCAGCATATTTTTAGTTTCATCCAAAAGGAATTTAGCTTACATATTCCAAAACCACTCTGCAATGTAAAGCAAAGCACAGTAAATAGGCAGGATCAGGAGATTTGCTTCAAAAGCATATTCTTAATCCAAAATAAAATGCTAATGTAAATATACTAATAGTCACATGGATTTTGGCTTACCGATTTTGTTTGTCAACCAATGTCTTTACCAAACTAAGATGACTGATGCCACAGGATCAGCTTAATTTAAATAAGCAACAGATTTTTTGTAATCTTATACTTATCAAACTTTGGCTCTAACTTTAGTTTGTTATACTTAAGAAGCAACAGACACTTCTACCTGTTGTGTAGGGCAAGTGGGAGGGAGTGTTAACTCACAACTTGAGTTCATCTGCACCATCAATTCCCGGGAAAGCACTTAACATCAAATCATAAGATACTACTTTTTAAGGTTACCTTTCAGAATAAAACCTCATTTTGTACTGAACAAATAGCGCACCTTACACAAAAATGCTTCTCTTTTTGCTGTTCTCTTTCTTGAACTAAGTTTTCCACCAGCGGCGCTTCCCTTCACCAGGAAACCCCCCCATGTGATACCAGGGAATCTGAAAAGCATAATTTCAAACTTATGCAGCCCAAAACAGCTCTCTGAAATGTAAGTGCTTCACATTTAAAAAGTTTCACAACTCCTGCAGAACTGCTACTTTGAAAATGGAAAAACGTCTTTCAGGTCAGCCAGTAAAATCCACTCGCTACGTCTGTGCTCTTGCTAACAAGGCAGTTGTCAACTTCAATTCAGAGAAACAGTTAAGCTTGGACTATTGTATTAATTATAGCCACTATTTATAAAACATTGTATAGCTGCATTTTACCACACTGAATCCCAAGCCTCCAAACAAGCCATTTAATTTTCCTTGTAAGAGTGACAACTCCAATAACAAACCAGCACAAATTATGCAAGAGGATCACAGACCTTACATGTTCTCAAACTTATTGAATGAATAAATCAAATATGCATACCCAGCTGCTTTTCGTGCAAATACAGTGTTATCCCTGTCAATGCATTGCAGTGTTAATTTTTTCATGTAAATTCTATTGATTTTTAAATATTTTACAGCTCTTAATTCTCCAGGCAAATTCCAGCAAGAGGAGTAGGAAGAAAAGGGGATTTGTGCAGACTGTCTTATTGAAAAGCTACAATATGGTACTCTCTGGAGAGCCCTCTACAAAAATTTATGTGGATGAATTCAAAGCAACTAATTTTTCACAGTAAGTCACAAACACAGCCATACACATGGGATAACCCACCTACATTATTGACCACTGCTGCTCCTAGAAGGGTGCTATGCCTTGCAATGAAAACTTGTCTATTCATTCTGGTGCTCCTTTGGAGACTGCGAGGGCTGCATTTTTCATCTCAGTATGCGATGGGACACTTCTTTTCATACAAATTCCTATAGTCCCTAGCTGCATTTCTGAGTACTTAGGACTTCTGCTCTTTATGTGTCAAACACCTCAGTCCGGTCAAGCAGAACAAGATCACACAGTTCCCAGTAGTGAATCTTCAGTTTTAGGTAACTTGTCCAGCATCACAAAGAAACTTCATGGCAGGATTCAACTCCCCAGGGCAACATTCAACTGAACTGAATCAGGAGAACTATCTATTTAAATAAAAATCATAACAATCACACTTCTTACTACTATACGCATGGAAATGATGCTTGTGCCCCATTACCAACTCTCATTTGAAAATAAACCCGTCAGAGTAAGCAGTCACTTCGGGGAGGTAGCAAGGTACATAAACCTAACGTGCTTTTGGAGAGACACACTGACATATGCACCATTTGCTAGTGCAAGGCCTTTGCCTTGGTTTACCTCATACCCTTGCTGCTTGCCTCCAGAGATGTCGCTGGACCATCCATCTGTCATCCTGCACTTTGTGCAAACAGGACTTTCACCTCAACCTGAGCACAACAAAGTTCAGAATTAGCTGGAAGCAGCAGGTTTTTTTTTTAGCTGAGATGTTATCACCTTATCGGTTATACTCTTCCAGTTTTCAAGACTACTGGCTGGACTCAAATTGCCTAGCGATCCAAAAAAGAAAGAGATTTCTGATATACGCACAGACAAGTAAGGGTCTAGGAGATTAGTCAGATATATTTCATCGTGTGGCACGGAGAAAATAGCCATCTGAGGCTGAAGAGATAAATAGGGAGTAAAATAGGAGGAGGAGGGACAATTTTCTGCAGAATGGGAAGTCTAGTCCCCAAGGTTGCAGAATCTGACACGACCTTTCATATTTCAGATAAAATTTAACAGTGCATGAATTTCACTGCAACTACCTTCTAAAAAAAAAAAAAAAAAAAAGATATACTAACTGCTTTGCTTTGTTATTCACAGGCAAGTCATCTTCTGAGACAGCAGCCATACACCTTTTAAGTTCTATACAAATTGGAAGCTCGTAAAGGACAAGGATTAGACATACAGGCTTGATACACAAATATTGATAGTGTTATGGTAAATTTGACTTTCCTGTTTAAAATTTCTAGGCACGGAACATTAGGATTGGAGCTTAAATCTACATCAAAATGAAACTGAAAGCAAATGCAGAGAGAATCTATGAAATTTCCTTTTTATCTTCAGGCTGAGAAATAAACAGAAATTACTATAAAACATTAGCTTCTAGTTTTAACCTTTTTTCCTCAAAAAGGTATTAAAATATCTTCACTTTAGAGAAACTTTAGGACCACCGACCGACCTCTTCAGTCCCTCCCAAAACTACTGTTACTATTCAAGTAAGTTCTAACCTTTAAAGAAAACCCCAGACAGTTGCTCACTTTCTAGCTGATTAATAGCCAGGTCTAACGTAATGTCGTCCTTGCATATAAAAACATTGCCTGAATACACCATGCTAACAATACTTGTTATCTGGGATGTCTCTACTCCTGGAGATACAACTAGGCATACAAACCCCACGGCTGACTCGAGAACTTCAGCCGTTATCGTCAGCTCAATCTGCATGCTGTAAGAGTAAGGTGACTTCAAGGTATCACAAGGCAGATGATGTTATTCAGTGGCCTCTCTGGTCAAATCAGTATAAAGCACAATACGCTCAGTAAACATTCAGGTCTGCAAACAGTATAATGCCATCTTATTTCACCTATCTATGCTGAACAGATATCTTTGGGTATTTTCTATAGGATTAACAAAATTTAATAGATATCTAATGATTTACATATTAGAGTACTGACCAAAGAGCAGGATCCACATGAACGCCTAAGTGCCTGACTGCCCGGCACTCAAAACCCCTCCTCTGCTGCCCCCAAGCACTCCACTGACACTTCAGTTATTGGCATTAACATTTCCTATGCACATAAAAGTCTGATATCTGTCTGCACTGAGATGCACCTGAAGTTTAAGAGGCTGACACAACCTGATGCCACCTTTGATCTCAAAACACCACTGCTACCCACCAACCAGACATTTCTCTACTGATCTCATTTGAAGGGCACGTTTGAAGTAGCTGTCCTCGAAGCATACCTAATAGATCCAGCCTCACAGCATCAGCCATCTCCTTTTCAAAAACTGGGAAGGAGCTATACCTTTTATCAGTGCGGATTAATAGTTGGAACGCTCCCTCAGGAGGCTGATGCCCCACATTCAGGTTCCTTCCTTGTCAGAGGGAATTCACATCTGAATCCCGCTTCAGTCAAGACAGCACTGTCCTCCCCAGACATGACGTTACTCTCAGGGACGCAGAACTTTCCCTCCCTGTTTCAAAAGTTAAATAAATTAATTGAATTATTTTCATAAAACAGCTAAACAGAAGGAACATACGGAAGTCTGTCTCTGCAGTCCACTGACCTGGATATAGTCCTCCAGTGTTTAGTTATCCAAATCTCTCTTTCACACCTTGAATAAATCCTCCAATTACTTCACCACAGTATTACAAGAACATTATACCCACTTTTGCCTCCTTCCTAACATGTGATATGCTTTAAGAGCAAAGCATAATAGCTGGTTTTGTAGTATATTTTTCAGGTGAGAAGAGTAGTTGTCTTGCTGTCTTCAGAAGATTCGGCACTTGGAGTCACAAGCGGAAATCACTTTCTGCAGCACAGCATAAGATGTCTGAATCCAACAGAGGAGGATTTTTAGATGCTTCGTTCTTCCCACTGCTCATGCTAGTCCCACTGACAAGCTCAGCCTGATTCCTTCTTAGTACACTTAGTCTAATGGATTGTACTCTTTCTATATACCAAATTCTCCTTCCGCCCTGTATACACAGTTTAACTACAGTGCTCAAGACAAGTACACTGTGGCTAAAAGCCATACATGCATTTATTGAATAGCCCAAGGTCTAAAGTCCAGTATAATGCTGTGAGTGCAGATAGTAACATCCCATTTTCAGAAACAGGAAAACAGGCATTATGAGACTGCAGGAAGATCATACTCCTATTCAGCAAATGAGCAAATACTAAAACCCAGAAGTTCCTTTCTGCTTCTCAGCCTTATCTTATAACAAACATTACATATCACAGATGGCTTCTGGCCAAATTCTACTTTGGACAACTTATAAAATTCTGTTGCCCTATTTCCCTTCAGCCATACTAATGAAATACAGCATCTCTTACTGTCATGAACTCTTGTGTACTAATTTAGCATTTATTTAACTGCACATAGCATTCAACTAGGCTACCATGGGTGAGACTGACGAGAAAACTCCCATTAACTCCCAGGATTTCACCTCATGTGCTTTGATGAAAATCCATGCTGAGACAATGAAGGTCTGTAACAACTCCAGGCTCTTCGGGCTGGATGCTAGAGAGGACATTCATGACTATACCACCTTTTCAGTCTTGCAGTTTTCCCAAAGCAGATTCTTCCGTGCTTTGAAGGGAGCAGTTCTGACGCAAGGTAGAGTGCCATCCAGAAGGTTCACAAGGGCTTTCACAGTGACCAGAACAACAGCCCACGTAAGCGGTAGTGGTGGTGGGAGGGTGTCCGGGCGCCCAGAGTGAGGTTCTGGTAAGGAGTGATGAGCAGGAGAACGTCTTTCACTATTATCCTTAGAATGCTTTAAAAAGGCATTGGAAGGAAAGGCAACAGACTATAATTTGCCAGCAACCTTCACAAACATTTCACTTTTAAGTTAACGTCTTTTGTTTTCACGAACTTCATTTTATTATTTCTGGAGTTAATTTTTTACCTAACGGAGGCAGCTTAGTTTTGTTGCCTGTTTTAAGACATTCTATAATTTTACATCCACCACTGGCTTCTTTTTTTAACAAAACATTTTTAAGACCTACTTCTGTATATTTTATAAATAGATAAACCTACATCTGGAGAAAATGAGCTAAAACAAACAAAAGGAAAGATACAAAAACCAAAGGCAATGAAAATTGTATTATATTATCAGCCACGTCAGGAATTTTTATGTAACCTGGATGAGGTTCCTCTTCAGATTTTATTCTGCAATATGTCATTGTATTCCATCTGGCAGAAAAATAAGACCCTAAATCAAAGTTCTGTGGAATCAATAGCTCTGATAAGCTATTCGGTGGACTTCCTAAAATCAAGAACTGGCCAACGTTTGCATTTTGGAATAAAACTACTGCATGATAAAGAAATAAATACTGCCAGAATATCGATGCTTCTTCCAGAGGTATAAACAAAATACTTAGTGTTGAAAATTTTTGCATGAGAGCTGTTCATCCTTCATCTAACTTCTAAGTAGGATTGAAAAAGCCCTTTGCAAGTAAATAGTCTGATAGTATTACTGGGACCACTTTGCGGTTTGGTAGAACAGGATACCGTATCCAGCAAATACATGCTCACAAGAAAGTAGGTCCCCCACAGCACGCCTGTAAGTAGACTGCTTACACAAGTAGAGCCACCAAATCATTATGACAATTTGCTCCCATGAGATACTCGTCACACAAATAAGGTTTGGTAGGTTTAGTCACTACACAAAGTCTCTAATAACTGCTTTTATTGTAAGCCACTTGTGCTTGTTTATAGTCCCTTGTTTTGACATGCTGCAGATCATGTACGATTAAAGATAACTGTTACTTTCTTCCTTCCTCCACAGTACAGTAAAGACTGTAAACAAAGAGACAAGCTCTGAGACCATTAAGAGAGGCCCTTGTTTGCAGACTATCTTTCCAACCAGATCCTTCAATTTCAATACTAAAACCGTCAAGCTTAATTAAGAGTTAGGGGCATAACCATTTCAAGACCATAAATCCATACAGCAGAAAGTAACATGACTGCCTTAGTGAACATCTCTTTTTAAATAAGCAATATCTCTTTCTGAGACCTGATTTAGGTTCCTTATACACAACTTTGTATTGTAAATATCTTTATTGCTTCTCCTGCAGTGAATATAAAGACCATCACAAAATAATTTCATCCTGATGTCTTCTGGTTTATTTCACTATTTAAAGTGGACCTCAATGCATATTCTAGTGCTTACACTGCTATTCCACCCAAATTCACCATAGCTTTATGTGATCCTTCAAAAACTCTGCAGAGAACTGCATTTCTCTCCAGCTTCTTTTAATATTTTCTTTCTATAGTCGCTTTGCCTTTTGAGTGTGCACTGCTGTCCACACGTCCTCACAGTCTCAAGCAAAATAATATTGACAAAGAAGTATCAGGAGCTCACCGATTAACTGCTGCCCTTTGAAAACATCTTTAACATTCAGCACTGTAACACCCAGTCTGAAAGGATTAGAGAAAATAGCCCACTCCAAAAAAAAAAAAAAAAAAAGAAAAAAGAATTCCACCAAAACACCATAGTGCAGGCTTAGATTTAAACCTTTAAGCCATCTTACCCATTCCAGGGGAACTACACATTTGCTTCCATTTTAACAGTGCTTAGGTATTCCACGAGAGCCTCTGCCGAATCAGTGTCCCAGTGAGCATGAGACCAATTCACAAAACCCAGTGCAACTAGAAGCACGTTGTTTTTTTCAACAAGAAACTGCAACTTAACAGACATTTTCAGTGTTAAAAAAAGCCCCACATACAGTCTTCCGATTAACTGTCATTCATTTAGAGATTTTCTGGCCTTTACAGTTGAGAAGCTAAACTTGAAAATGCAAATCCTGAAGGCTTAGAAACAGAAGGGCGACTAAAACAGTTATCATATTTATTACTCTTTCTTAATATAATTATTTTTGTAATATGATTGTGTGAGGAAACCTCTGGCTTTCTTCAGCTGCTCCATGGACTGATTGAGTACTTCAATTTATAGAACTGCTGATCATCTAATAGTCAGTCTACAGCCACCCCCTTAAAATAAAAGTTTCCTTAAAAACTTAAATGGGTTCTATCTCGATGAGAACTTTTGTATGTGTTAAGCAACATTTGGGTCGACTTATAGAGGAAATTATATCTGAATATCTAAAAGTGTAATTTACACAGCCTAAACATTAGCTGTAAAAGACTTTCATCAGCTGCTTATCAGATCTAGAGCGAGACAGAACATACACCCTGGCCAGTGAGTTAATACATTTTGGGAAAAGGTACTAAGAAAAGGAGCTAAGCCTCTCTCTTCTTCATTACCCTATCTGGAAAATGTGTTTAATAATAATGCTTTGAACTTAAATTTCCATTTGTAGATTTGAAATCACTTTACAAAGGTGCATAAGCATTATTATTCTCATTTCACAGTTGGCCTCCCTAAGTACAGAGATTGGTAGCAATTTGTATGAGAAGCAGTGTTCTCTAGCGAGTAAGTTGAGAGTCTGAAATTATCTCCCCAGGGTTTTCTTCCCAGCTAAGCTGTAAACCTCAGCCTACACTGCAACCCATTGGGGCAAAACCAGACACAGTCCATCTGAAATTGGTGGTTTCTGCATGGGTTTCTGCATGGGAATAGGAGTCCAGGCCAGAAACTCATGGCACAGATCTGAAGAATTTCTGCCTAACTTTGATTTAGTCAGTTAAAATTCACTTTTCTGGACCACTGGGGAGGTGGTTATCACAGAGGTCATCGCAGTATTCAGACACAAAAAAATGCAAAGAAATGAAACGGCACCTTTTCAGAAGAAAAAGGAAATAACAAGATCCATAGCAGTGGACAGTCTGGAGTTCAATCAGGAGAACTCCTTAATCGCTGTCATCATACTTTTTTCTCCTCTTTGGTTGACAAAAAATATTTCACTCCAGTTTCCTGTAATACAGTTCTTCTTACTCGATATAATTCCTCCTCTGGACAACAGCTCCTGCACACGGCAGCGCTTTTACCTATGGGATTCAAATTTTGTCTTGGAAAGCACTTCTGTTTGATAAGTCCAAGGATTCAGGAAAATACTAAGAGTACACCTTTTCTGTTAACTGGAACCATTTTAGAGTCCTTTATTCCCAAATATCACTTGGTCACTTAGGTTAAACTTTAACCAACATTTCCAATTTCACACTGGATTAAAGGTTAAAAAAATGAGGAAGTAGTATGGTATTTTTTTTTTTTTTTAGAATTATGGGAATGATAAGAATCAGGCCTACATGGCTAACATGCAGCAAAAAAGATTTTTGAGGTTGCAACCTTAAAACTATTATCTCTTCTTCAAAAAGCTGCTTACTTTCAGTGTCAGGCCTCAACCATGATAGCACAAGAAGCTGAAAGAATCTCTTATCAGCTTCAAAACTACTCCAGTTTTTTTGCCAAATATAACTTGGCCAAGAAAGGACAGCAATGCAGCCACCGCTAGGAGATTAAGCCAAAAACATGTCTGCAGACTTTAAACAGAGACCTTAAGTATTTGCAGTACTGGTATTTTTTTTAAAAATGGCAATAGTTGCCACTGAAACCAATCTGCTTACACGTATTTTTCTCAGGTGTAGTAGCTTGCAAACTTGAAAATTGTATGGATAACCAGTTTTGTACATAAAGAAGAAAAGTGTAAACAAAAGTGAACTGTCAAAACAAACACAGAAAAATATTAAATGTTTTTAAATCAATAATAGTTTAGTAAGTTTTATACAGAATATGAGTATGAAATAGACAGATCAAACTACTTTTCCAAGCCCAATCTGTCAGACAAGGAACAGAAGATGCCAAACTCGAGTTCTAATGATTCAAGATTTTGCTACAGAGGTTGACACCTCTGCAAAATTTTGTAATTCATAAGAAAAAGGTCAAAAGGATTGTTAAATATTTTAACTTGCATAAGAGAAGAAATTTTTTCATTCTCTTGCACTTCTTGTAAGCACAGAAAAGCCTGTTTAAATTAGTCAGAAAAAAAAAAATCAAGAGCTGAAAATCCCACTGTGAGTTTTGTTGTTTATTTCAGGACAGCATCACCTCTCTCTTTGTGTTACAGTTTTGTGTCAAGGCACAAATCCATAATGGATTCATGCTAATTCATGCCCAGTGTGATAACTGGTACGCTGTGTCTTAGGAGACGGCTACACTGCTTCTTTATACTGTTACCTCTAAGAGTCATCGACTACAACCACAGTTAGCCAAAATTAAACACATGACTGCATGTTGATGATGGTGACAGGCAAGAATGAAAACTTTGGGTCATATGCGTAAATCAAACACGTTTGGTTTGACAACCAGCATCAAGACCTCTTGATTAGTTCTGCAGCACATTATGGCAAGTTAATCTTTAAAGGAGATGTCAATTGCCATCCCCTTTGCTAGCCTCCAGAGCACTGCCTACAGCCCCGTTGCCTCCTGAGCCAGGGCATTATGCAGTTTCCCCACCCAGGAATGTCTCTACATGAGACTCATATGGTTAGGGAGGATGTTTGTTGCATGGGAGCTTTGCACCCTGTGCAAAAATTCACCGGAAAAGAGAAGGAGGTGCAGAAATTGCGATCTGCTGTCTTAGTGTACTTTTGTGGTTAAGAACTTCTGCTTCTGCTCTGCTGCAACTGCATTACAACCAAATCAAAGTTTCCTGTCAGCAAGACCTCTTGAGAGTACGTTACTTTCAGATTAACAGCTTTCAGATTTCTTATGCCACCTCCCACTTCCTCCCTAAAGCCACAACTAAGATCATTATCAACTAATACGACAACACAACAATGGCACACAGTTGATAAACTGTAGGACTGACGCCATCTACAATGCTCACACACTTCCAGCAGACAGTTCATCTGTCTGATTTTGAAACAGGAGGTAGCATTGTGACTAACTGTAGATGAACTGAGGAAAACATATCAAATACAAGTTTTTATTTCAGAAAGCACATTCAAAGAGCATCTCTAATGACAGACAGAATGAAAGAAGAGAAGAATAAACACTAGTCCCTTCAGGTCATCATTGATTCTCCAGTTCTGCACGTGAATGTAAATAAATCTTTAATCAAGGTTAATAATTTTTCCACCAGGACAAATTTAGAGGAAGCCGAGGAAGTAAAAGGACAAAAAA
>VXBH01001367.1:0-14464 GCA_013400035.1 Rynchops niger | reverse complement strand
AAAAAAAAAAAAAAAGAACTATGGAAGCATAAAAATATCCATGCACATACACACTTGTACACACACCCACAGCAAGCCATACTTTGCCATATGGGATTACAGCTCTGTATTTAGCTGATGGATTAAGCACCAAAAAATTAAAAAAAAAAAAAAAAAGAAAAAAAGAAAAGCTGAATATTACTTTTCTAATAAAAATAAGTCAAGGATTTAAAATAGAAAAGTCTTTTTAATGAAAAACAAATGGCATTTAAAAACTTAATAGCCTTTAGGTCTAATAAAAAAGTCAAATCCTTTATTTAAAGAAGAGAAACTTTCTTTAATAACCACAGACCACACTGCTATGCACAAAAGGAACCATTTGCAATGCAATGGGTCCTACTCACGGCAGTCTGACTATGGCAAACAGTAGTAGTACTAATGGAAGAAAACACATATGCCTAGAAGCAAAATGATAAACAGTTTAAATCAGATTAAACCAAGAGGACATTAACTTTTTCTTTTAAGAACATTTTTTAGAAAACATTAACAAGTGTAAACACTCTTAACTGTAGTGATGAATTAATAGACAAACACAAACAGATCTTTAGAGGTCCTTATTAGTAATAACAAGGAATACAAATCTGGGGCAATTTTTCAAGATTAAGCACACACTGAGTTGGCATTTGGTATTCACCAGCACCAATACTGACTTTACTGACTGGGCCATCACCAGTGTGACTCATGGAGATTCAGGAAGCTGGCGGTCATGACTAGTGAAACAGCCTCATAACCAGACAAATATTTCACTGGCACTATCACGTATTGTCAAACCTAAATTTAGTGTGTATAATCCCAGCCCTGTCCCAGGGATTGTCACAGTGTCAAAACAACTTGCTAAATTTGAGCCCTCTGTGGGGATCTTGTAGCCACAGGCAGGAGTTCTGTATTGGTTTTCTCAAGGGCCACCATTTCACCCCATGTGCCAACTGCAAAACCCTGTAACTAACTTCTCTCCACCCTCGTGCTATTTTTCCTGACACACAATAAAAGAACAGGCTGTTTTGATCATCAGGATAAAAGTTAGTGAGAGAAATTCTGGATAAGAAGTATGCACACTCAAGATGTTTCACCTTCAGTGAGGCAAAAATAAAAGCTAAAGCTTCAGCAAAGCAGCTCTTATGTTGCAGTCCCTCTTCCCGCTTTTCCTTCACACCCAGTATGTTGACTTTTAAGCTTATCCTACCCCAAAACTCCATTCAGCATGCAGTCTTATTATCTTTGAACTTACTGGAATAATCAATATCAACAAGAGTGTTCACACACTACAGTTACCTTCAAAAGCTGCATTTGATGGGCTTCGAAGAACCACCTAATACCAAATAATGCAAAGGTCTTTTTTTCTCAGTCTCCCTAAATATTACTTTTTTAGAAGATGCATCAAATTCTCATACCTTAAATATTTGAAGAGCATGCCTTCCCTTATTTCCTTTTTTGCTGTAATGATAGAGAAAACAGGTCAGCAACATTTCAGATATTTTTCTTTCCTTTTCCAGAGAGAAGATAATGGTTTAGATGGATTTGCCCTATCAACTCTGGTATGCAATTTAATGAGGGAAGTTTCACACCTGTAGTTTTTAAATCAATGAAGTTTCAATGATGAAAAAACAAAGCAGCAGAGTGCAGAGGCAGGTTTACTTCTAACTCTGTATTCCTTAGAAAGCTAAAATCACCACCATACACAATACAATAAAACTACATATGGTGTTTGCCCTGCAAAAAAATTCTTGCTGAGGCTTTTTTTTTAATAAATGTAAACCTGTACTTCTCAAAGCATTTTGAAATTCAAATGACAATTCAGTAGACTGCTAAGTATACCTCTATAGACACACAAATGAATCTTTTCTTCTAATTACCTTACTTCTCTGATGTGGAATGCTAAAAACAAAAAAGGAAAAAATCACGTAATTTCAGCATTAAAAAAGTGATTAAAATGCCCCATTTGGCACCAAATGCTACCATCATAAAAACAAATGAATGAAACTGAAATGTTTCCACTTTTTGAATATCCAGTTCAAACGTAAAAGCCATGAATTTCAAAATAATGCGGATCTGAGCTGAGTAACTAGTCAAACATTATTGAGTGACAACACAAAAATTGCTCATAATGTGGTGTGACCTCCAAAAATTGGAAGACACTAACACGCTAGCGCTCTTTTAAAGTGTATTTTTCAAAAGCTCTGCTGCTTTTTTTGTTGCACCTGAAAAACAGGGATACACACGGGGACTGGAAATCTGCCGCTAGGCAGCTGTCTGGGAGAGGGAGCATTTACGAAGTCACCAGTGAACCAAGCAGCAAGCCTGCTGCAACACTTGCACAGTGAATCAGACTAGAGAAGTTAAATGAATAAAACATAAAAGGTGATGATTTTTTGAATGAGGTCAGGGTATTTTTCAGTCTGGCAGCGTATCACTTCAGCTGCTCTGCACCTTCAAACCAAACAAAAAATAATAATTTAAAAAAAAAAAAATCACCCACTAAATTAACTAAATGCACAATGGCACTAAGATCACTTGGCTGAGACGGCTGTTTTTACACAAGGAACAGTTTTGAGCAGAGATGGAGGAAAGGCCGTGTGTGGCTTTCAGGTACCTTTTCTAAGTCCCAAACGAACAACAGCCAAGCAGTAGAACTTCACTTCTCAGTGCACAGCAGCATCCCTAATGCCTCAGGTCAGACAAAGCTGCTACGCAAATACACCCAGGCACCCATTCTGCTCTCCAGCTTTCCAACCGTGCAACACAGTGATGACCATGGACAAGGACAGAGGTAAAACAGGCCTTCTCCCCAACACTGCCCCTTGAGGCTTCAGCAGCTCTTGCTCCACATGGTTCAGCCTCTCTCCTTCCAAATGCCACATGGCACCGCCTTCGCTTACACATCTGGCCCTACCTATTAGGCAGTACATCCTCCAGGCCCATGCAACATAGGAGCATCCCCTGCCCCTTCCCCAACTAACTCTTCCCTGCCCCTGGCCTCACTACATCGGCTGCCCAGAGCATCTCACTGCCTACGGCCCTCTAGAGCAGAGCCCCTGGCACCTAACATCTCACCCTGCCCCATCAGCATCCAACCACCACCGAATCAGCAGGTTCAGCTTCTGAAAAGACAACACTGACATGGAGGCTGTAATTAGAAGGGTAAGCAGTCAGGAATTCAGCATACAGAAGAAAGAAGGGATGAAAAGTAACTTCATGTGGATCCTGATGGTAGAGATCACAAGATGGATATCACATCATATGCAAAGAATTGGGTGTCTACAGTCTAGTAGCCTAATTTAACTCTCAGTAATATTAGAAATTATTACCTTAATAAGAACAGACTATCCATATAGAGTCAACATTAAAAGACATGTAGGTGAGATTTGCATTACAGTTTGCTATTTGAAGCCTATGAGACATTAACAGGAAATTCTGGTAATTAAGAGTTTACTAACAGTAAGATATTTTAGAATTGTGGCTTAAAAGGTGATGGATTTGACAGGTCTCTATCTTGAAAAATGGTTCAATCTACAAAACATCTTGTTAAACTTTATGTTCCAAAATTGCCTAGACAAAGACTTGTTCGTACATCTGCAAAGTTCACAGTAGTTTATTGCAGGTCAGCATACCCACGTTTAGCTTTTGCTAAGCAGATGTCAAGAAGAGAGTATATAATCGTATCTTTGTTTGAGACAGGACATGCAAAACCTGGCCCATGACCCATCTCCACATCCCCTTCCAAGTGTGTACACCCGCAATTCTTCATGGAGTTTGGTTTAAAGAACACAGCAATTCTTGTTGAGGGTTCTGGACAGAAATTTGGTGTTCAGGTAACCCAGTTCAGTGCCTGGGCCAAACGCAATCTCCAACTATGCAAACAAACAAGAGATAGCTGTCAAGTAAACAGAAAAAAAACCCCAAAACTTAGAAACACTGTAGTTGCAATTCCCTGTTTCTTTATTAGAGGCCCTTGTATCCTGCTATCAATATATTATGGACATACTGTATATGTTTGAAAACATAAAAGCAGCCCAGTTGGAGAGGCAATAAAACAGTATCTACTTATTAGCCTCTGGTTTTGTATGTATAAAACAGACTGATAAAAAATAAAATAAAATTAAAAATAAAAGACATTGACACATCTTAAATAATGATCTTACAAATTGGCGGAAATACTGTGGGCTTGTACAGAGCCAGAAGGTGAGACATTGAGATAAATGTGAGTTGTTGAGCTTTTCAGTGAATGCAGAAGCCTGAACTCTCCATCACACGTGCATTTAATATGTCTGATATTCCAGCAGAAATGTAATTTGATGTCTTTTGAAAACAAGACTTCACTATGACTTTAAATTATTCCCCATGGGGGACCATTTTACTCCAACATGCTTTGTTTACTAGCTCCGCTGCTTCCAGCAAGCTGTTTGATAGATGCCAAAGATGAAGATGAGCTCTGTAATGCACGTTTTTGGATGACTGAAGACAAAATTCTCTGCTTGTTGGCATAGTTTCCCAAATGATCATGATTCTTAAAGCATTCATTACTGTGTAGTAAGGCAATCCATATTTCTGTCAAATCATGTTATTTACAATTTATGGAGAATAAAGATTATAAAGGAGAGATACTTCAACGAGCAAAACAACACACACAAGGAATACTTTCTGCTCTAATTTTTATTCTCCCCAGTGACCTTGTTATCCTTGCCCTTAAGCGACAGAGAGATCATTAACAAGTCACTCTCTTTGAAGCAGGAATGGTGATTGTACAATAAAGTACTTGAATATCAAAAATAAACGCATTCTAAGGATTATAGGAAAGGACAGCATTTTGACAACAAGATAAACAGTATATTTTTATTCTCTCTTTGCACATTCATACTGAATTACTACTGTTTTTAAAGTAACAGCTATGGTCTCCAGTGAAGATCAGAGTCTCACTCTAGTGATACTACCCAAGAACATAAGAGGTGCTCTAGGTTGAAAGAGCTGATTACTTAACTAGATTTAATTGCCAAAAGGAGAGAGGAGAAATGCAGATCAAGTCACTGGAACAAAGTGCCACTTGCCACGTACTTTGAACCATGCTAGCAGCATATACAGATATGAAACAAAAAGTAACTGCCTCGTCATTAAAAAAAGTCCAACCTTGAAACTCTATCAAGACAAACTCACGTTATACTTCTCAAGAAGCTGGTCAGGTGCATAGGAAATTTATAGCAAGAAACAAAGCTATAGTAACGATCTGAGCCGTGCATGTTGATCCTACTGTTTCCAAAAGCCCCAAAACATCATGCATCAGCTGTATCCATAACTACTGTCAACAGTCACCATTCTCAGGCTGGATTCTTCTTTTCGAAACAGAACCTTTTGCTTGCACTTTCTTTATCTCAGCAAGGGAATAGTAAACTTTGTGATGGAACCAAAAATCCATTTATCAGATTAAACCATTTTTTTAATAATATGATAACGACAGACCTACCCAACATACATGTGTCTTCACAAAAAGTAACATTTTCCTGCTGCTTGTTTTTCTACTGAGAATCCTAACTTAAAAAAAAAAAAGAAGTTATTTTAATAAACTACTGCAGTTTTTCTTACTGTTTTAGGATGTATTAAAGACCATGACTATCCTCCCTCAACGCAGGCATGCCAATTGCACCAGATGAAACTTAGATGGTTAGCATTAGTTTGTAACCAGAGCATACAATTATTTGCCATTTCAGTTACACGAAACTTTTCAAATGTGTAACATGTCAACGACAAAGGCACAGACCACAAGGTCAGTCAGCAAATAGCTGTGCTAAGAAACAATACTCACCTGCCTGATCTGCTCCTTTCTCAGAGTTTATAGCCAACACATAAAGACAAGCAGGTTTATACAAGGGCTCCCAAATCTTTTTAAGGGAAAATCAGCTGGGGAAATTCAGACTACTGCCAACAAAGACATAGGGAAATAATCTCAAACGGTTGTCTGGTAACAACCAGCTTCAAATGAAAAATATCTATGATCTAGTTATTCCTGGGTTCACTTCCATTTCCATTTAGGATTATAAAATGACTTTAAAAGATACTGCAGCAGATACCACATTTTTCTCACACATGCAGATTTGGCACACTCTGAAGTTCTGGTGACAAATTGATTCATGTTAGACTACAATAAACATACTGTGCACTTGCGTACTACATCCCTAACCAATGGAAGGCTTTCAAGTTTGTTATTTTTTTACTGACTTTTTTTTTCACTTCCAGACCACTCCTGACTTACGCGTGAACCACCTGCATCTATAGGCAAAGGTTGAGTCCAATAATCCTTCCTCATCACATGCATCTTAAAAATAGAACTACTATGACAAAGATAATTTGATCTCACACACCACCCCAGGCAGCCAATTCTGTCATCTGTAATTTACTAGCCATTCCCAATCCTCTGTGGTCCTTCTCATTCCCTACAGTCCTCAAGCATCTCTCTTCTATAAATCTTGGGAACTATTATACATCTGGCATCAGCTTGCTCTTTCTTCAGCAACAAGCTGTTTCAAGATTCAAGGATGACTTGAAACCTGTCTCAGTCATTTTTGCTTACACGAAATCTGTGGTAAAATGAGATGCAATTGTTACTGTTAAGTAATGTTTGCAATCAAGATTTGTCTCAAACTCTGCACCTGTAAATGATTTGCAAGAAAAAGCCTTTTCTGACTTAGAACTGCTCATATGTCATCATTAAAAGACTATGGAAACAATTTTTTACAATTATTTTCACGATGATTTTATTTAAAAGTACTACTCGTGCGTTATTAACTGATGAGTAAATACGGTAAATACAGCTTAGAAAGGTTTCCCCCATTTTTCTACCAATCATACTCCCCTTCCTCAGATTCCTCACTTTCCACAAGTTTTTCCTACAGCAAAGTAGAACTGGGCACAGAAATGCCTCACGTCCAAAAAATATGCCATATAACCCTACTGGAACACGTGACCCAGGAAAGTTTAGAAAACAAGGAAGAGAAAATGATTATTGCTTTGGGGGCTGGGGGGGGTGTGTGTGTGGACTGGGGATGACACCAGAAAAACCCAACTAATGAGTAAGAAGGAATGTTTGGAACTGAATTGTTCAAGCTCATTCGTGAGATTGTGTCATCTTAAACAGCAGTCTTAAGGAACTGTGTGGGATGCTTGAACTTTGATGTTTGCTTTCTTTTTTTATCCTATTAAGCACAATCCCTGTAGACTTTTAGCAAGCCTAGGCCAGCCAAGATACCAAAGTGCTTTCAAAATTCCCACCGATGTATCATATGCATAGATATGGACAGCACATAAGGCTCATCTTTCCTTAATACAGTCACCTGCATTAAGCCCAGGACTGTGTGATGCCTCCCCCGACAAGGGTACACCAGGAACACCTTTTGCTGAGCTAAAAGCTATGTACAACGCGCATCTCAGGAAAAAAATAACAATGCAAATGGGATACACAGTGAACTAAAAATCAATATTCAGTGCAACATTAACCAGAAGCAACAAGTGGGTTTAAACCAGTGTAACCATGAGTAAAGTAAACTCAAGTGCACAAAAGAATGGACTGTGTTTTCCCATGAAGAAGTTTCATTGCCTAATTCCACATTACATTACAATTGCTAATGTTGTAGGTCCACATGCAACAACCTGTCTTTGAAAGGGAAAAACAGGCAGAGAAGGAGCACAGGCAAGGAAGGATATTCCAAGCATGAAAAAGGATGAGACAGATGCAAAAAGGTTCAGTGATGTGGGTGAGTCCCTAGGAAACCAATGGAATGTGAGTTGAGTCAGAAAAGGTCACAGAGGCACTGACAAGAAACTCAAACTTTGTGTGAGGTGAAGGCACTTCAAGATGGAATATGATACCAAGCTAGGAGGGAAGGAACCCTTTTAACACCCACACAGTGTCCTTAACATCCTTCACACAGATTCTGTATCTTGGTCTACCTTTGTCTGTTAGACTGAAGTGCTCTCTATGAGCAAACTCCTGTCATACCCTGCAGTCAAGTTGTCTGATAAACTTCTCTTACGAAGCTAAACACGGTTCTGAGTCTTCCTTTATAGGTATGATTCTTACTTTCCATATCATACCTTAACTCTCAGTGCTCTTCTCAATTAGTATAAAACAGAACTGGACGTGGTATTTAGTACAAGTTCTACTGGAAGACAAAACTAGAGATAGCGTGAAGTTCTCTTGCACAGAAATAGGCTCTGCCACAGCACTTAGCTGTGAATTCATATTCACTTTCTTTCAGAACCATTGTTTCTTACCTCAAAGTCTTTCTTCTCTGAAATCAAACGTTTTGTTTCTGACTTTTACACTGGATTGTATTTAATTTCAGTCACTTAACCCTGCCTGTCTATGAGAAGTTCACCCAGAAGTCCAGATGCCATTGTATACCACACTCTCCCTTCATTACTTATTTCCCTCTCCATCAATCTTTGTGTGCATAATCACTCCCAGTAATGATTTGGCATTTTCTTCCATTGCAAACAAAATATGACCAAGTATAAAACCCTGCAATACTTCTCAAGGAGCATTTGTATCTTGCTGTATTTTGAGACCTGTCACCCAGTAACTCCATTACCTACACAGATACACCACGCTAATTTTATGCCATTACAGTTTCTAAATCAAAAGTACCTTGGCACATGTCTTACAGACCCCTAAGAACATTACACTGCTCCTATAAATGTTCCATCCAAGCTCTAGTTCACTTGACAATACCTTTATCCAGAACCCTTGGTGACTAGCATTTTCTCAATAACATTTGGTTTAATTGTAGATTTAAGACTGTAACTATTTCCAAGGTACATTTTGGTTTATATATATATACATAACCTTAGACTGTTTCTGTTTACCTTACAGAACATATCTATATACATATATACTTTTAGAACTGAGCTGGTTTTACTAAGACCCTAAAAATGACCCAAAAGTATGTCCAAAGAGGTCTAAGTTGCATCACTAACACAGATAAAAATACACTTGAAGCAGACTGGTTCAACAGAATCATTACCTGCTTTCTCTACTGCAAAAAAGATCCGTAATTTACAGAGGAAAAAAGTTGAAAGCAGAAAAATTATATAAAGGACTGGAGGCTGCTTTTTACATTTCAGTTGCAGAAATGATACCATCTGAAAGGCTTTTTTTAGGTCAAGCACCAAAAGGCTACAGTGTGATCAGCATTAGCAAAGACAGGCAAATGTCCTGCTCATCAGAGGAACAAGAAGCAAGGTTTGCTAAATAATCTAAACAGCGTGGAAGCCTTACCAGCTTTCTTTTTTTTTCCCCATCTGCAGTAATAATATTTGCCAGAGCTATATACAGAATCTTCTGGTGCCTAGTGACAGGACCACAGACAATGGGCACAAACTGAAACACAGGAGGTGCCGTCTGAACATCAGGAAACACTTTTTCAGGGTGAGGGCAACCAAGCGCTGGCACAGGTTGCCCAGTGAGGTTGTGGAGTCTCCCTCCTTGGAGATACCCAAAAGCCATCTGGACATAGTCTTGGGCCACTGGCTGTAGGTGACTCTGCTTGAGCAGTAAGGTTGAACAAGCTAACCTCCAGTGGTCCTTTCTAACCTTAACCCTTCTGTGGTTCTGTGACAAAAATGTCTTATCTATTCTGAAAAAGAAAGTGGTATTAAAATTCAAAACGTTAGGAGTAATTTCTGTTCTGTAACAGACCATCCATATTTGCAACAACAGCTGACGGGGTTTAATAAGAGACTGACAGTGTAAACTGGAGTACATGATTAAAAATCACGTTACACCGTTTTATTCTAGTTGAACACCTGTTCTGTCGTTGGTTTATATATTTTGTTCAATTCCCAGACAGAATGTAGAGGGAACAGAGTTTAAAAGATTGTTCTGAAAAACAGTACGAACAGAGCCATGGTCAGTACATGAGGAAATATTACAACCACAGAATAAAACAGCAATCCCAATGGGCTACCAGCAAAGCATAGCTTTTATCTCAACATTTCACAGTCATTCCCTATAGCAAAGAATCCCTTAACTTGGTGTTATATACCATCAGTTTGGCAATGTTTTGAAATCAGTCACAAAAGAATGTAAGTTTATTGACTCTGCACTGTTAAGTAGACGATGTCATATAACTCTTCCAAAGAAGCGATGAGTGCAGAGTTATATAAATTCAAAAATTAATGGAAGTATATTGCAAAGGAAACTCAGGGAATTCTTCTAGTTTATTTTAAAAGGTTGGCAAACTTTCTTTAGTTTCAGTTTTAAGCAAACACTACCAGGCTGAACAGGTCAAAGAAGGTTGGATAGAGTAATTGAGTACAGTTTAAGAACATGAGCAGTTTGTTCTTGCTGATAAATTAGACAGTTGCTCTGAATTACATTTCATGCTGTTTTCACACAACAGCTAATTTCCTCCTGCTAGTTCTAAAGCTACTTGGAACTGTATGCAATTAACTCCACCACCTTTCCTATATCCTTCAAAAAGCATCAATTTTGTTTGCTTACAGTGAGTTCTCTACATGTTTTCCTTTCTTCCTCTATCCTATACTATTATAAAAAACAATACACATTTGTAATAGAAGACTCGATGATCTTAAAGGTTCCTTCCAACCTAGACGATTTTATGAAATGCATTAGCAGCATAATATAAGTCCTAAAATGAGTAAGTTATATGATATTTTTAATGAGGAAAAAAGTGCACATTCCTGCACTACAGAATACTCACGTCATTGTCACATCAAGTTCCAATGAATTGCATTTTTTCCCCATCTTCAAGATATTTTACACCTCAGAGTATTCCCCCTTCCCCCCCCTGGTATTTGGAAAAACAGTACTAAATATCAACTTTTTTGTTTTCTGAATGCAATTTACCTTTGTCACCAACCCACTTTCAATTATTCCACAAATTGTATTGTAAGTGGATGCAACATGAAGCTACAGGGGTTTTTACTGAAAAATTTAGGAAAAAAGAACAGGAAAGTCATTGTGATAAAGAACTTTTGTGAGGTTGCACAGCTGCAGCTTAATATAAAGATAGAAATGAAACACACTTTTAGAAAGAAGTATCTCTTTAAAATGATATGATTAATAGGTAACACAGTAAATCTGTGGCACAAGAGTAAGATACGTCTTTAGAGAATGACTCAAGGTCCTTGAAAAGGGGAAGCAGGTTTTGTGGGGAACAACAGTTAAGGCACATGCTTATTTTTAAGCGCAGGCTTAAGTTCTCCCTCCTTTCCCGAGCATCAGTAGGACAGGCGCACGTGCT
This sequence comes from Rynchops niger, assembly GCA_013400035.1. Taxonomy (NCBI): domain Eukaryota; kingdom Metazoa; phylum Chordata; class Aves; order Charadriiformes; family Laridae; genus Rynchops; species Rynchops niger. The sequence goes on along the minus strand of VXBH01001367.1, from coordinate 3,176 downwards.
GCAGAGCTACGCTGAAAAGAATGGGGTATATTTGCTGCTTTTGAAAGAGACCTCTAAGAACTTTATGCCTAATTCACAGAAGTCAGCTGTAATCCTTGCACTGACTTCAACAGACTGTGTTTAGTTGACGGGTATTAAAAACAATTGCATTAAATAAATGTATTTAAATTGTAAAAACATTCATCCAATATAAAGCTTTACACTTACACATACTTCTTACCTACAGGAATCAAAACTATCATGAACAGCAAGCTCATTTAACATGTTCTGTGAAGTTGTTAATTCTCTTATTGTGATGTCTTTTAATGATGACAAAAATATCTTTCATGTCAATAAAATACTCATGGTAAATAAAAAAGAAAAAAAGAGGAATTTCTATTAATTTTGTAGTCATGATGAAACTGAGATAATGTATTATCTTGGAGTTTAAATTTCCTTTTGACATTCCTCTAGCTAATTGCATAGGCAAATGTTAAATCAGTTTCAAACACACTAGATTTTGAAGGTTCAGAATAGATATTCCTATAACAACTGTAAATTGCTCCTTTTCCTGCTCTCTTTACTGTTCTATTTAAGTCATTTTTTAATTTGCCTCAATAAATTTTTGATGCTAAAAAATAAAAACAGTGAAGAAGAAAAAGAATCTCACTTTAGATTCTGCTAAGTCATTAAAAACTGGAAGATGTGAGTTGAAAACACTTGCACCAATTCATTAACCACATCCTCACCTTTCAACCAGCTTTTCTAGGAGCAAGTAGCATTTGAATAACATCTGTTCACAACAGTACTGATCCATACTGGTATGTAGACATTTTTTCTTTTTACTTGCTCAAAATGCAAAAGAAAAATTTCTAAGCAAGTTGTTTATTCAGTTGGGGAAAAATTTTTGACTCAAAGATACAGGCAAGTATTCCAAGCAAAGTTACTGGGAGTTGTGTTCCCTTAACGCAGGCTGAATTTTGACCTTAAATATAACCATTTTCTCCCAGTGATTTTATGGTTGGATGTTGTTCACAGTTTGTTTTGCTATCTTCCCTGAGATATCTAGTTTCTTATGACAGTTCTCAGGTCAAACACAACTGATGTACAAGTATTTTTTGCTGGAGCCATGTGGGGGCTTTGGCACCAAATCCAGGTATAGTGGATTACTACAGTGTTAGTTAAAAAAAAATAAACCACCACACTTACCATCTACTCTGCTGACGTGACTCTGTGGATACTCTTGACTCATCATACAGTAAGATTAAATTACTCATCTTAAGCTTTTTATAAATTTATTTCAAACCAATTGACTTTCAGCTTTAACTTGTTACCCATCTTGCACGTCGCATGTATTCTTCCTGTTGACTTCAAAAGCCAGTCATGTAAACTTTTAACCCTAACCACTGCAGAAACATCTTAAGGAAACAGAAGAATTTTGAAAATAATGCACATATACTAGTATAATTAATTATTATGTATTATTCAGTCCATATTAGATTGAAATATTAGGCCCCAAATTACAGCCCTGTTGGCCTATGAGACTCTTTTCGTACCTTTTCTTATTTTGGACTGGCTGCTGTTTCTTACTACAGGTGGCGCCCACTTCTCCATGCAGAGCTACTGTTTATGATTTACATCAGGAAAGCAGAAATAATTCACTTTTTTTTGTTGCTGTTGCTCTTTCAAGGAATAAGCAGTCTCAGCTGTGCACTGCCATCACGTCTGTGATGAGAGATTCACTGCCATCAGTGGTTCTGTGCGTGAGGATAAGGGTCTGCCAGCACTCAGTTATTTTAAACACTGCAGGTGGAGAGAGAAAGAAAAGTAGGGGAAGGAAAAAAAAAAGCAGATATTTGAAACAATGACAGCTCCAGTTGTGTTTAGTGCCTTCCAGCATCTGCCTGGAAGACTTCCAAAGCAGTCTCACAAAAGCAGCCTTTCTTTAAAAGTGCTGCCATGTAATAGTTACATGGGATAACGCAATCAGAACGGGGCTGTTTGTTGTCAGAGGAACTTTCATCAAAGGAGAATAAAATGCTACAGATGGACAGCTTACATTAAAAGAAATTCAAACAGTCAGTGAACCAAACAAAAACAGAGTGGCCAATGTCAAAGGCTTTAACCCAAAACACTGAATAATATTCTGGATGAAGTCACCATTAGATAGCTATGCAACAAATAAAGCAAAAGGCTCCTTTTTTTAATATCACAAATCTGTGATTTATTGATCCCTCACAGAATTTGATGGAGGAGGCGAAGCTTTTAATTAAAAGAAGTGATTAAGTGCAAATCCTTCCCAAGCCTTTCATGAAAAACTGCTTCAGAAAGTGATCTGAAGAGCCATAGCAAGGCTGAGTTGGTATGATTAGAAAGAAAAGGTGTATTCCTAGTCTGATTAGTTGCACTGAGTTAAGATTCTGTTGAAGAAAAAGGCAGCTCCTAGTTCTCAGTAGGAAAGAGCTGACAAAACTACCACTGAAGTACACTTTTTTCCTCTTGCAAAATTAGCAGAGCTGCTATTATTAAGTCTTTCAGAAAATTTTAGTGGATTCAAAATTACTGTAACACTTCCCTTTGTTTTATTCATTCTAATGACAAAGAATTCTATCTTGTTTAAATGGAGCTATGTTTCCACAGCTCTAGCAGGGGAAAGTGTAATAGAAACAGATGAAAGTGGATATTGCATCTTACTAAAATGTGACACCTTGGGACTCTGGCGAGGCCTTCTGTTAAAGGAGGTTCAGCCTACTCGATTAAACAGATGACTGACATAGCATCCTTTAGTTCAAGGAATGAGCTGGAAATGCCTTTTTTGCTTCTGTACCATTTTCTCATAAGTGAGCCAACAGAAAATAATCTAGCTTCGTAATTTCTCATTCCTATTAAAACAACCATAATATGATGGGACCTATAATTTTCTTAATGAAATTTTCCTAAGTGTCCTTTTTCCCCAGTAGGGTTTTCTTGAAATTCGACTTTAAACATAGGTATTTGTATGCACCTGTATGCACCTATTTCAATTTTATTGCTATTTATATGGCAATTTATATAAAACATTAAAGTAAAAAATATAATCCCAGACACAAATTTCTCAATGTAAAAGCTCAAGCGGGAATTAAAAAAAAAATACCTCAGAAAATTAAGCCAGGAGAGATCTTAGGAAATGATTTAGGAGCCACCACCCCCGGCGGCAG
>VXBH01001366.1:110892-127368 GCA_013400035.1 Rynchops niger | reverse complement strand
TAGCTCCAGAATGATTCAAAATCGTTCAGATCTTCCTCTTCCAGCCAAGAACAATGACTGTAAACAAAACAACTCCTGCTTTACCTGCGTGCCTCAGAAAAATCTTTTTAAAGAAATGAAAATGTAATTTCCGGTTATAATTTCTAAGGTTGGATACTGCTTCATGTTACAAACAATGTATGTACAGGTCTTTTATTAGACGTTTAATATAACTGAAGCCTACTGTTCCATCTGATCATTACCAGTTAAATAAAGGATGTTAATGTTAAGACATGACTACTTAATTAGCACTATCATCTACTTCATGATGAGATGCCAGCCTACCAGCAGCAAATGAGTTGTGAAGATGATATTCAAATAAAACAATTAAGTTGTCTCATAAAGCTTTGGGGCTGGCACTTAGGCAGGTTCCCAGGATCTTAAAAAGCTCTGAAGACAGATAGGCAGAGCGCACACAGTGTGAACTAGCCATGAGATGTACTGAAGCAAAAATTGCCTTATGAAACTTGTGGAATTTTTATGGTACCCCTCAAGGTGAATTAAACACGTTTGTGCTTAAATATAAAAGAAAAAATTAATGAACAATGCATTGGGCAGAATCCTACCACAATACGTGGTTTGTTACAGAGCCTGAAAAGATGAGTCACAAGCTGTTTCCTTACATACACTTGCAGCAGCACCAATCCCAAGAGCAGTTGCATAGGACACCTCAGCCCAGCTGGCTGGGAGTCCATCCACTAGCCCATCTCTGCTGCCCAAAAATGACCCCTGAGTTTGGCCTCTTGAATGCTTCCATTCCAGGATAGCTACAAGACAAAGCTGATGCTGTTTCTTATCTCACCACCAAGGGAAACTTCACTCCCTTGCAAGGAGTGGGTTCCCTCTCTGGATAGTTTAACCACTTCTTGTAGTTGGGCCTTCTTGCCCTCCGTGTCAGATCATTCCTTGGTCACAAATTACCACTGCTGAGCAGGTACAGTTAGAATTTCCCATTCAAACTTCTTGGAGAGTGTTGTGTTTCAAAATGTTTAACATACATTATATTTTTGCAGAAAAGGAACAGTCAGACAAACCAAGAGTCCAGTGTTTGGTGATTTTTGAAGAATTATGCGCACAATTCACAGAAGCTGAAGAATTTCAGGATAAATACCTTTTAAAAAATGCTACCTGATATTGAAAACTCTCTCAATAGCACAAACAGCTACTAACTTTTGGAAACAATCCGTTTACCTACAGAATGAGTGGCAGAAAGAAACATCCTGCCTCACTAAAACACTACTCATCACAACAGAAAAATGGCAAATGAATTTTCAGAGCTCCAGTCCAATTCAACATAAACCAGGGATACAATATTCATCAAAGGATTTTTCACCCTGGTAGGACACAGTTAACTGGTAGAAGAAATGGAAGTAATTCTGTGTCAGCAGTTGGCTACTGTTTGACTGAGACATATAAGCTGGAGTTAAGTTTCTTCTGGGTTTGCGTTTTGGATTCAAATGATGGAAATTTGTTGAGATTAAAATTTGATGCAATCTATCTTCTTTTATTTCAAAATCTGCACTATTAGCCCTTTGGTAAAATTAAAAACATTTCAACTAAATCAAAACATAACCTAGGTACCACATTTATTGAGATAGCCAGAGGTGTCTGTTTGCAATGAAGTCTCTCAAGATGCTACTATGTCTCAAATCTTCACATCCCATATTCCTTTTTCTTCTGTGTTCCTAAATTTAGTAAAAAAAAAAAAAAAATCAAAAATTACATGAAAAAGAGCACATTGGATCCACTGTAAGTGATATTTCCTTTGGACAATGAAGCACACAATCCCACATACCCTGACCTGAATTTCAGTTCAGTGCAGTTAAGCTTACAAATTAGAATTAGGAAGTGGTAGAATGTCTCATCCTGCAATGAACTTTTGTTATGTTTAAAGTGCTATCCCAGGATATTTTTTTTCTGCCCCTCAGAGTCATTGGTAGTAGATTTCAAGGTGATATAAAATTATCTTGAGGAAGTTTCCCACATAGGGCAGAATTTCCAAGTTAAGGGTCCAACTACTGGGAATGTTCCTGTTCTAAGAATTTTAAGACTAAGAGATTCTTCTTTAAATAGCATTACAATTAACAGCCTTCCTAATGTCTTGCATTTTAACAAAAGTGTATTTAAAGATGGTATGACTACAGTAAAATACTACCTTTCAAAAATGGTAGAAAACAACATATAGGTGGTATGGAGGAAATACTTAAGTATTTTTTATTCATATGCCTTGCAGTGTACTTCTAGTACTAAATTTCTTCCGTCTTCCATTTAGACATTTTCTAGTATTATGTATAATGCATTTGATATGCTCATGAATAGCAGTTGATTGATGTGGTCAAAAAATGCATATATGACCTAGACAAAGTATTGGGGTAGGGAGAGAAGGAAACAAATAAAATGTTATTTTGAGTTCTGTATAAGTCATGTTGTACACTGTTTTGGAAAAAGAAAGAACTGAATAAGGTGTAACTGTGTAAGCTAGTATTGTGTTACCTCCCAGTATTTATCTCTCTGAATGAGAAAATAATGATGTGAATACTAGCAGCTGTTCTTGATGCTCTGAGTGGAAGGTGACTTCTTTCATATCCTGCCTCCACTACCAAATAACCCTCACAGTCAAGAGCTAGGATGCCACTGATGAGACCTTGAATATTTATTTGTGAAGAGGCAGTGAAACAACTCTCAAATGTGATGCTTCCAAAATAATTTTTTAGACACTGCATGTAGTAGTACTGCAGATTTCAGTCTATACTGACTCGGTGTTATCTGAGTCAGTTTTTTATGCTGTCATATACACAAATAAATAAAAACTTGAGTTGAACACTTCACGAGCATTTCAGAAAATTTTCACTTGGAAAACACAGCATGAATTCTGCTTGAATAATATGTTAATCATGACTTCTGCTCTTTCAGATATCAGGCCTTTATTGTATCAATACTATCACATGTACGTTTACCAAGGTATTCATCTGGACAGGTCTCTACAGACTGTGGCCTGAAAACACTTACCCAATTATTATTATGTAGGTAAGAACTCATTTCAGGGTTATTTTAGAGTGTAGTGCTGGTTATTCCACAGCACTCCCGTTATAAGGTTCTGCAGACACACTTGTACTTTGTACCATCTTTCAAAGCATTGGCCATTGCATCTGTATAACTGTAGCTATCCATTGGGTAAAGGTGCCTGACATCACTCAGATTATTTTAGGTAGATTAAAAAAAAATTTCAGTGGGTCTGAATTTTGTGTAGCCATTTACCTGTATATTTTCTTCTACCTATCTTTACTCTAATCCCTGCAACCTGATTGATTCATTTATTCAAAGTAGCCTAGTAGTGGACAGCTTATTTTGAACAAGAGTTCTACAATGAATGCAAAGTAATAATCAGCCCATGTTGCTCCTGAATGCTTTGCTCTGCGACCAGAGATCTGCAAGGTAAACAGTGAATATCTGGTAGTGTAGGTTTAAGTTGGACATTCGATACCTAGAGAAAAATAAGCAGGAAGGTGAATGAAGCAGTGGATACATTTCTGAGGAATGAAGTCAGTAGATTGCAAGTGACAGGTTCAATTACTGGTCTGTGGACCAGTGACACATCTGCCTTAAACTCTGAGAAATGGTCAGTGGAAAAGGGATGAATAACTCTTAAGATTTGGAGAAAATATGTAACCATTCAGGCAGAAAATTAGCAATTACATTTCGTGCCATCAGTAATAAGTATTTCAACAAAGATCTTAGGTTAACATCGGACCGTGTGACAGTATATCAACCATTACACCTGTGTTCAATCAGCAACCACATCCCTCAATGTGATACTGAGCCGCTTAGTTCAAATGTAGCTTGTTCAGTGATAAGTAAGATGGCTGACATCTGTTACAGAAGTATTCAAAAGCAATTTATTTCATAGCCTTGATGCTGACTGTTGAAAGTTTTTATTTTTTTTATTTTTAATTTATGCATTGACAATTTATCTCTTCATGCTTTTGTATCCCCTATCTCTTTCCTCTCCAAACACACACAATTTCATAAACTACTACAAAACTTCATAAACTACTAAAAATGGATAATCATGTTAGATATGCAATCAATATATTCACTGGTAATAAAGATGCAAGTGCTAAACCAGATTACTGAATTCAGAAAAATGGAACTCTAGGTTTTCTACCTTAATATGGAATCTAAAGCCATAATACGGAACCTGAATTCATTGCCATTATTATGCCATGAAATAATAAAATTTAATGTCAAAAGACAAATTGATGAATATAGGATCAATATAAAAAAACACATTTAAATAGAGGCAGATTGATAAATACTAAAAATATACCACTGTTTCTACTTTCTAAGCAACACATTTTTGAAGGGATCTTCAGAAGTGCTGAGAATATTTTCATCAGTCTGTGAAAAAATTCCTACTGATAGAGCAAATGACAAAAATAGACTGTTCATACCAGCTGTTTTCTAAATGTTGTTTGTTTAGGGTTTTTTGTTTGGTTTGGTTTCATGTGTTTGTTTGTTATTTTATTTTATTTTATTTTATTATTTTTATTTTTTTTTAATTCCCACTCTTAACGTCCTTCAGAGCATGTCTATATTGCTGTTAGAAGTGAGACTATAGTTTTTGTCAGCATAGCTGATTGGCTCTAAAAAACGTGGTTACTACACCTGTAACTTAGAGGTCATTCCAAAGTGTGTAATTGTCTATGGGTCTGTGGACAATATTCAGGCATGGTAAAATCCACACCATTACAGATTCATTGATAGCAACCATCCATTTAAGTATCACTAAACTGTATGGTGCAGACATACTCTCAGCATATTGTTTTCAGAACACATCTTAATTTGTTCAGTATGAACTGGGGGATCATGAAAAGGAAAAATAAAACCACCAAAAACCAACCAAACAAACAAACAAAAAAAAACAAAAAAAAACACCTTAAGCGTGTGAAATGTACATAACACATTTATTTTGCAGAAAGGTGTAAGATCGTCTAATCAACAATCCTAATGCCAATATTTGTTTTGCCCCTAGCTCGACAGTAAATGTTCTTACACACACACAACATATTTCTTTAACTGCAAGGAGAAATAAGAATTCTGAGTACCCTTTTCCTCTGCAGGTGTAGCAGATAAAATGAAATTACATGTGGGATGCTCCTTTGCCTGATTGCACATAGTCCTGCTGTCATGTATATTAAGGCACAAACCATCACCAACAAGAAAATAATCTCTTTGCCCCTACAGTTATTCAGAACAGAAATATAGGCATAACTTCCCTCAAAGACCTGAGTATGGTTTGATAAATACAGCCAGGCCTTTCCCTCTATAAAGGAAATCTGTGTGTTTTTTTTTTAAATTTGGTCTTATGTCTAGTACCTCATCTCTATTTTTGTTTGCAAGTACTGCATTGACCAATACTCTGAGAAGTAAGAATGTTGCTTACATTAAAACTGTGATTGGTATAATACATAACATTTTTATACATTTGTATGGAAGAAAAAAAAAGTTTGTTTTTTTTTTTTTTTTTGTTTTTGTTTTTTTTAATAGCTACAAAGTGCAATCACAATAGGCAAAGAATTTTGGAAAGAAAGGTTTTGGTTTTAATATGCAGCATCTTCACAGCACTCTATTCAATTAAAATTGCATTTAAATTAAAATGCAGGAATACAAAATAACAGCAGCTGTGATGCTGAGAAAAATACTAGGAATGGAGTTTCTCTAAGCTTGCCTTATTTGCCTTTCAGGTTCAACTTCATTTTTTAATTATATTTTTTTTTTTTTAATACCTCAATTTGTACTAAATAACAACTGCAAGAGAAATGCTTGTTAGAAAAAGTAGCTTGATGCCTACCAGGATGTGCTCTGTAAGTTGTGGCGACCAGTGGTTGGATGGGATCCTCTGTTGGCTGCCTGGTTCCCAAACCACTTTGGCATTAGATTGAGGCTGCTCTCCTTTATGACAACTGCCTGCAGGACACGTCACACAACATTTGTTTCTGAGGAGCTGTATATTTTTGCCTACTGCCTTGCTGATTTTGCCCCACACCTTGCCACATGACTGTATGCTGGGAAGATGAAAATGGGAGGGCATATTACCACAACAGTTTTATGGGCTTTACACCTCTTCATTAGTAACTAGCAGCTACAAAAGTTTACTTTCTTTTTCCACCACTTCAGCAGCTCAAAAGGAGTGGGATCACAGCTGATGATGCCATTCACCCTTTTATACAAAAGCTTTTTGTTTTTGTTTTTTTTTTTTTTTGCTAGGTATGATTGATCAGAGGCTTCTTCTTGGGTGGAAAACAAAATTCTTTGAGTTCTGCCCAGGAATGTGCAAAAGTAAATTGCATTCCTTAGTTGCTCACAAAGTGCAAAATTTCCCGATTTATGAATAACAAATCCAAGAGTTTAAACCAAATATAACTTCATACTGAGGAGAAAGCCACACTAAAGACAAGCACAGTATAACTTTCAGAAAAGTGAATCCACTGAATAAAGTCAAGCTATCAGCTTTAGAGTACCTTTGCTCTTCCAAAGAGTCCTCTAGCTGGGAGAGGTAAATGAAGTAACTATAGCCTTCCTTTCCTTTTTATTCATTCTTACTGTTGTTTGTCAAGGTTAGAAGAAATCAAACTTCAGGCTTTCACAGTTCTTCCTAGACACATACTGTAACCTACAGCTACAGATTAGTGCTGTATAGGACTTTTGAAATAACTGGTTGCTCCATTCCTCAAAGGTATCTCACTAAACAGACTTAGTTGGTACCACATAGGAGATACATACAAATAAAGTCTTTTTCATTTTTTGCTTTTACTTCATTACTGAAGAAGCATTTATGCAAAACCTGATCTTGAATTATATAGCATTTTAAGAAAATGCCTAAAACATTACGTCTAACTGATATTTAGTTAGTTCCCCTTGCTCACTTTCACGGGCTGGAAAAGCTGCCTCAGTGGTCTATGGATCCACCAGTTTTTTAAATTTAGAACCAAAAATTAAAAGGAGAAAGAGAAAACAGTAGAAATCAAAACATTCAAACCCTCATACACTCCAAAGCTTTGTCTTTTATGTCCACAAGTTTTCGGTGGTGTAATAATATTGACGTTATGTAGGTCACCACCCAATTACCAGATAGACACCAGTAGCTTGCATCATCATTCCTATAAAATCACAGTCCTTTCAAAAGCCTCCGCAATGCTTCCTAGTAAACTGAGTTGGTGCCACAGTCACCTGGTTTCTATTGGGTGTCAATGTGCATTTCCCAATGCAGTTAACATCAGGAGACAGCATTCCAGACCTTTTCACGGCTTCACCTTACACACTGAGTGGCCTGAATATGCTTGTAGAACATGTTATCTTCCTTTCCCCTATGTACCTTCTACATAGTTCATATTTTGAATTAATTTCAACACATCTTAATGTAGTTTCTCTAGCATAATAAACTTTTTTTTTTTTTTTAAAGCAGAAGGTCACTTCCATCTGTTTTTTGTTTTTCTGTTTTTTTTTCTAATTAGGCAGATGAACTTTCCACTGTTACTCCTACCATTCATACCTGTGGTAGTAACACTTTTAGGTGTAGATAAAACCTATCTTGTTTACAGACAGGTAATACTGTGAATAACTCCTTACTTGCTTGACTGAACATGATTTACCATTTTTGAACATGTGACCTAGTATAACACGTGTCACTTTATCTATCCGCTGTTAAACAAAATGAAGAGATGTCTCTGGCATTTCTAGAGAGGTGAGTGAGTATGGGATTGCAAACCAACAGTAAATAATCTGTAAGTCAACAAAATGTTTTTCTAAGATGCGTAAAATGCTTAAATAATGAGTGATAATGGAGGTTAACGACAAAAATAACATAATTAATGCAGTGGACCACAATTCTACTTCAGCATATGAAGAGACAACTAAAACGGAAACTGTAGAAACATCTTCAGCTTTGTACAAGCATGAATAGCCATTTAACTGTATTATAATATAAGTAACAGATCTTAATCTGTAATGTGTCTGCAGCTCCTCTCAAAATTATATTCTCCCATATGAAAATATTAATGGATTATTTTCTCCTGTCATACTTTATTCTCTGGAAACAAAGATGACACCTCTAAATATGCAGGCTAGAAATATATGATGCATTGCAATAAAGGCTGTTGTTTAACCTGCTTTTCTTCAACTTAAGTTTTTATTAGCTAAAGTTATGGGACATATCCTGTTCAGAGGAACTTTGTCTGCAAAACCAGTTTAGTTCCACCGCATGAAGACTGGAGGGGACACAAGAGGTTCACAGAGAACCATGGTTTCTGAGTGGTGTGCAAATGTTCTCTATAAGAGCTTACCAGCTGATGGGAGAGAATGAATGGACAAGGAATTGAATAAACAGCTTTCCTTTACTCATCACAGAAAAATGTGAAAAGACACATTAAATATCCTTAATGCAACTGTAAATATAGATAAAGCTAGCGAGACATCCCAGGGTGTGATATCCACATATCTTTGTCCTTGTGTGTACTTTTCCCTGACAAATGACCTAAAGCATCATCCTAAGAAATTCACAGGACTCTGCTATAATGTCTTGGCAACCACCTGCAAGGTATATATTTTCAATTTCTTATAACTTTAGTTTGTAAACATCACCAAGAGCCTCTTCCTTGATGATGAGCATGATGATAATTTTGAAAAACCACATGTGACACAACCCCCATGAGTAGTTTCATTGATGAAGCCTATTCTATAAATGAACTGTAGGATCTGGTGTCACATGGCATGCCAGAAAAGTGCTGAAATCTATAACTTGCATGTATAGTGTAGCCACAAAAATCCAAAGTTCTGTAAGAAAGACCTCAGAAATCTTATAGGAAATATTCCTGCTGATTTTTTTTTTTTTTTTTTCTTCACCTAATGGAGGTTTCTTGACACACTTGCAAGGGCAGAATAAAAAGACAGAGAATTAATCTTTGGATGTGGAGTGCTAATGCACTTCCACAGAATTAAGCTTTTCCTCGTAGAATTATCTGTTGCATGATCCCAACCTCAAGAGGATTACAGCAGCTAAATAGTACAGATGGACGGAAAATTTCCCTCAAGACTCTTCCTATGCTGGAGCATAGATGTTGCTTTTTAAGCAAGAACTGTTGTTACACGTGTGTCTAAGTGTTGGCAGATGCCCAAATCCTTTTAAGTGTAAGCAGCTTATCTTGCCTTATCTTGGTACCTATATCACCTGTAATCTGTTTAGAATCACAAGAATGACAGTTAATTCATTGTAATTTACATTTTTGTGCATATTACCATGTAATTCCCAGTCAGTTCTGATTGTTAAATTAATTTCAGTAATGAAAAAGTTTAACTTTACAACCCACTATTTGTAAGCAGGTATGAGAATATATTTTATTAAAAAAGGGAACAGGTCTTTGTCCCCCACAACATTTCCCATACTTAGTTTTAAGCCTCAGATTTTCACGCTTTTGTCATGGTATTTATTCTTTTCTCCTTAAGAAATCATGATGTCTCATCAATCCATTTATACCATTGTTTCAATCAGTCCCTGATTACATAGTCAGTGCTTTCTTTCACACTTTGCATTAAGTAATTGTTAGTTCTCTAATTTTACTCTGTTCTTAATTTTGGCTGGTATCCAAGAAGGCACTTAAGCATGGGTTTATTTGCCTGACTTCAATGAAACTACTTATGCACTAAAAGTTAGACTGTATGTAAGTTCCTTGCTGGAACAGGACCTTCTAGTAATAAACCTTCATTTTTGAGCTTGCTACAATTATGAATAATTTATCTCTTTTAATTTATCATTCACTTCTGGGACTTTAAAAATAAAAAATTCTTCACAGACTCCTGTCTATTTGAGACTAAGAACAGGTCACTTCTCCTTTTTCATAAAACATAGATTTATTGGCTAGACAAAACAAATACAAAGTGTCATTTTCCTTGGATTATTTAACAAAGGCATAAATAAATGAAAGGAAACATTTTGCTTTGATCATCAAGGGGGTATGCAGCTCAAGAGACTAGAAACAGTCAAGCATAGATTTGAGTATGACACATGATGTACTGACAGCAATTCATTACCATCTCAATAGCATCTTTGTTACCATCTTGGCTGCTCGGCGCAAATGTGAAGCAAGCTGATGGCCTTTATCCAATTTATAGAGGACATGTCAAAAATCCACCAATACAACTGAAACCAATTGTCCCATAAATTGGTCATTTCAGGAGACAGTCCAAGAGCTTAGCATTTCCATTTTCTATTCTCCATTTATGAATGTAGTCAATGCTTGCAAGTGGAACTGAAACAGAGAATGAAGGCAAACAGCAGTAGGGTAATATTTATTGTTTAATCCTTAATCAGAAACTCATTGAGAATATTTCCAAAATTATGTATCTGAATTTATCTTTGATTGAAAAAGCAAAAAATTAATCTTTTTTTTTCTCATTAAAAGAAGTGGTATGCCGTACTCTTAGCAAACTGTAAATAATGCAACTTGCATGGAACACATGCAAGTTAGACTCTAAACAATTGTTCTAGACAGTCAAATTCTAAAAGTCTCATCAATTTATTAAAAATAAATGCTACAATTAAATATTTATCCTTCCTTTCATAGATATATAATAGATAAGAGTCATTGAAGAATCTGCTGCCCTTTTTAGGCTTTAAGGTTGTGCTGAAAGAACATTTTGTGGAAAAACTGCACCCAACATAACTGTTGCATTACCAGAGATCACAGAATGNTTCTCCAGACTGAACAACCCCAACTCTCTCAGCCTGTCCTCATAGGAGAGGTGCTCCAGCCCTCAGATCATCTCTGTGGCCCTCCTCTGGACCTGCTCCAACAGGTCCATGTCCTTCTTGTGCTGAGGGCTCCAGAGCTGGATGCAGTACTCCAGGTGGGGTCTCACCAGAGTAGAGCAGAGGGGCGGAGTCACCTCCCTGGAGCTGCTGGCCATGGTTCTTTCAACGCAGCCCAGGATGTGATTGGCCTTCTGGGCTGCAAGTGTGCATTGTTGGCTCATGTCCAGCTTTTCATCCACGCGTACCCCCAAGTCCTTTTCCACAGGGCTGCTCTCTACCATGTCATCCCCTAGCCTGTATTGATAACAAGGGTTGTCCCAACCCAACTGCAGGACCTTGCACTTGGCCTTGTTGAACTTCATGAGGTTATGATGGGCAACTGTGATTCTAAAAAAAAACAAGTATATAATCCCCCATTACTTTGCTTGTATTGTTCAAAATCTGATGAAATCTACTAGAAACTAGTACAGAACTTTTCAGATATGATGATGTGGTCTCCTCAAAGCGTAATAGCTGAGCAAGGATAATCAAGGCCCTCACCATAAAAATAGATAGGTTTACTTGGAGGAGTTTTTCTACCGATAGAGGTGAACTTTAGGGGAAACTCAATGTTGATCCATACCGCTAGCTCATAGAATCATTCATAGGGACAGCAGACTCACAGAGATCTAACTGGTAGCCATGAGAACAAGAAAATCTGCACTAACACGCAATCTAGAATCCAGTACTTGTCACATAGATGAGTTTACTATCCTATGTTAGACCTGGAATGTTGTTGTAACGTTTACTTTCCCACTAATGTGGCATGCACATATACTGTTGCCCATATTTCTACTATTGCACAGACATAATGTTCTTTAATTTTTGTAGGTCTTAAGTTCCTACTTATACATCATATGCTATGAAGATAGATTGAGTTTAGGCTGTCCCCACAGATATTGAGTATCTAATGTGCTATATGCCAAGAGTTAAGCTCAGGATTATTTATTTCAGCAACAATATAGGACAATTGGCCTTCTTTCCACTTCTTTCTAATTTTCTTCAATTATTTGTTTGTTTCTCAAATGCCCTTTGCAAAATTTCTAAATGTGTAACTGATCATGTCCTCTGAAAAAAAAATCTAATATAAAGTCCTCATATATTAATGTACTTTGTAGAATAGCCAGGTGCTATAATAATGGAAGGAAATTTTCTAACTTAAAGACAACTTATTTAATTATTAGCAAAACTGAATATTGTCTATTTATGCATTCCTTTCTCAACCTCATTAAAACATCAATGTAGTGATTCATTATTTATTAAATATTTAATGACACTTATCACTTGATATATGGGTACTTCAAATGAAACATAGTATCTACTGCAATCGGCAAAAAATGCAGTCCTGTGTTTCTTTGAATCTATTTAAAAGAGCAAACTAAATGACGTAGGCATATACATAAGATGAAGATGCAGAATGAGAAAACATTGACTCCTCCTTCCCTTGTTCCCAGGAACAGTGAGTTAACATTTGAAGTTACTGACCATGCAGTTTTAATTTAAAAGCTATTGGTTACATTTATTTAATTTCTTCTAAGACCAAATTTAAATTACATGCAGGTACATGCAAGACAAATTTCATAAGAAGTTAGGTGTCCAGTCACGGATACTTTAAATTTCAAACATTTTTAACTAGTCTCTCACAAAAAGTAGTCAGCAGGGACAGTGCTATTACTGAATTAGATTTTCATATCATTTTAGAGCACCTACATCACACAGAAGAGGTTTAATCTCCATGACATTCTTTATGTTGGTAAATCAGCCCTTCAGAGGTTGAAGTGAGGTTTTCATCACTCAGTGAAGTGAAGGATTTCAGTCTGGGCGTAGTGTGAGGGATTTGCTCCAGATTTATAAGGTGGGATTTACTTCCTCTGAAAGGCAATTTGTAAAACTTCTGTAACAGATAATCCAATAATTTGGGAAACATCCTTTTATTGGACAGTTTGTGAAGACATAAACTCTGTCTGGGGGAGAAATAAGCCCATTGCAACTGATATTTCAGTTTATTATACATTAATTTGTGAACAAAGAGCATTCTGAAGATTAAGGTCCTCTTGTACTTTTTAAGACATCAAAAATAAGAACTCTTTGAAAATTTACTGTTCTTGCTGAGTAATTCTCATAAGAGAAAACAAAATCTTTTGAGGCCTATTTAAGAATCTGTTTCATTGGGTACTTTTTCTTCTCTCAAAACTGTTCTTCCATTATGAAAAAGTATGTGAAGATTATCATATTTTATTATATTTCCTCTCTTTTGGAACACACGGTCAGACCTTTAAAATATTAGGTTTTACTGTAAGCTTGGTTTCAGAGCTGATACAAAATCATTTGAAAATAGTTTTCAAATTTTAGTTAAGGGTCTGATTCTTCCTCCTCACTCTGTGCTTGCAACATTGGAAGTATAATGTACTTATTCAGTGATGGATAATTCAAACTCATGTTTCCAAATCTCTTTTGGAGTTATGAATTGCTATAAAATTTAAAGTGGACTGTGAGAAGGTTCTTCAGAGGTTTAATACCTGCTATTGTTGAAAGGGATGTTTGATTCTGCATAAGTGTTTGAAAAAGTTTTGTCTTAGAAATACACACTAGCAAAAGGAGAGAATCTTATGTGTAGCAAAGAAAAAATAAGATGGAGGTACGATCTTTGCATAAGTGCATCCTGATAGCTTTGTACGTGCTACCATGTTTTGTGTTTGGGATCCAAAGACAACCGAACACATGCACTGGCTGGAGATGACAATATCCACCTTGCTGAATATATGTTTAACAGTGACTGGAGAAGATAACTGTCAGAAAATTTGTATAATGCTGGCCAAATACTCTTCTTCAGCAACTGGTACTCTGAGAAGCACCTATTTTATTCCACTGTTTTCTCAGCAGGAGCATCAGGGTACCCTTTTCAAGGCAGACAGCGGCAACAGAGACTAGTTGACAGTCCTCCAGTCTTCCAAGCACAAGGATGTGCTCTGTCTCATTAAGAAGTTTGTATCACAGAACATTTATCTGGTTGCTCTGCAGAGGTGAAGTGATACTGAATGTCAGGGAACATGCTTCTATCACCAAATACATCTACCTTTCCACATGTTTGGGTTTTTTGTCTTCCAGATGGAAATTGCCACAGCCTCTCAGATCCCCAAGTATTCTCCATAAAAGAGAGAGTAAAGATGTCAGTGGCCTATGATTTCATGGCTGTAGGTTGCTCTGCCTGCCCTAAAAAAAAATCCAGTGAACTCTGAGCTGATAGACACACATAAAGCATTGGTTAATTCAAGAGTAGGTCTCTAGTACCTCCTAGATCCCTTTGCTTTCCTTCCTCAGTGACATTTGGAGCCATGTTTCCTTTATGATTATATTTTGTCCGTTTCACTAAGCCTAATGTCTCCACTCATCAGCAACAACCGTCCAAACTAATTCTGCATTTTCATAGCTGCCAGTTGGTACAGCCATTGCTCTCATCATAGAATTGGAAATTATTCAGAATTCAAAAGACTGCCTAATTTCATTTGGCAGAGGGAAGTTCAGGAGCTGCAGCTGATGGCAGATAGAGTTGAATGAAATACAATGTGAAAGCACTGCTTATTCTTTCTTCATCTCTCACTTTTGTCTAACCAAACAATGCTCATGAGCTGGGGAAAGTGACCTTTCTTATGCAGATCCCACCTATGACTATAGCTTAAATGAGTTAGTTACTTCTGGAGAATAACACTCTGCCATGTTGATTTAAATACATTGGTTTGTATATTGAACAAACTAAAAACAGGAAAACATTCCCTCCTCTTTTTTTCTCTCCACCTCACAGACATGGATATTATATTGTATCCCAATTGTCTAACACAGAGGTTGTTACTCCAAGTTTGATTTTATCTGCTGCTACACCCAACTTTAAATTCTGCAAAAATGAGAATTTTCTTCACTCAAAACTCATGTTTAAAAATTAGAGAAAGTATACTTTACTGATTTGCTGCTGATATACATCATAAATATTTCCTTTTCTATTAAGTCTGTTTTATTTTAGTTCGTGGCTGAAGACCTGCTTAGCATCAAAACCCAAAAATAACCTCCATCACAAGACTGGATTATCTTGAAATCAGTATGCTGAGTCAGAGGGAAAAACATAAACTTATCCAATGAAAGAAATATGGAATTATATTAAACAGAAGTGGAATTTTCCAACTTGATTTCAAATTGAAAATGCATGGCTGAAAACACTTTTGAAAGTTATTTCAAGTTTGATGAAATCTATTCAGATTCACAAGTGTCTTTAGCTTCCAACTAAAAATTAATCAATTATTATTATTTTTGAAACCTGCTAGAACCTTTACTGTCTTCAGCAAGAGAATAATTCATTATATCTTTCTGTACCATTTAAGGGCTTTACCACACTGTCCATATAGCCTTTGAACAAATGGAATAAAACTTCTAAATTTTCTGAGGTGACAGATACTTTTGTTCATGTAATGTTGGGTACAGTTATATAGAGAGGACTACTAATTAATGAACGTCAACAACAGGAAAATATGGACATAATAAATAGATGAGCAATCAGGACTGAACAGAAAATTTTTGTTTGTGTTAAGCATTATTAACTCAAAATGAGTTTCTGAATCTCATTCATTTGTTCCTATTGTAGAGGGGTTTTATTGTTTGCATTAAAATCCAGAGGTCTGATGTTTTGTCTGATTTCAAAAGAGATACACAATCACATTATCCTTTTGCCCTGCACTTTTGCATTAGGGTCAGGTGTTTACTACCAATGGTTAATCTTTACCCTGCTATTTAATGAAAATGCAAACAATTAATTTCTTATTCAACCTTTGGTCTATGTATCTCTACATTCCTCATTATTTAAAAAAAAAAAAAATATTTTAATAGTTATTGCTTGGATTTTCTCTCTTTTTCAAGATGCCTAGTTGTCTATGTGCAACCTGTGGACACAATGTCCTCTTGTAACACTACACATGAAGAAATAATTATTTTCTCCTTTATGTTGTTGTATCCCTGGAAATAGATAGATGAAGCTCTGCAAGAACACAGCAAAACATTGCTGAGTATCAAAATGTTTTGATAGTCATCTTTTATTTAAAATTAGGTAACATAAAAAATGCACTTTCATTTTCCAGTTAAAAATTCTATTTTAACCACAGAAATAACCATTTATACTCTTCTCCACTGAAAGTTAAGGTTTTTCTCAACTGCTAGAATATCTGAAAAACTGTCTACTGTGTGTAGATTTTAGCAGTCTTATACCGATCTATAAGTCTCTACAGAAGACAAATGTCAGAATACTATACTAATTTATTTGCTTTATATTTATTATATGCATATGTATAGCTATACAATATAATATATGAGAGCATATATATATTATATGCATTAATAATGCGGTCATCTTCAATAAAAATTGTTTGTTTGTTTGTTTGTTTTAGATACACAGTGTTCTAGCTTCATCCTACAGTTGCTGTGAACCTTATTGCAATTCTTGAATGCTGAAGCCAGGAAAAAAGTCTGAAGTGAAGGCAACAAATCCTTCCTAGGAAATATATAGCATGCCAGCTATTGTGATGCATTATTTTGTAAATGACCACAAG
>VXBH01001366.1:78670-96367 GCA_013400035.1 Rynchops niger | reverse complement strand
GCATGTCCTAAATTGCCATTATAATATCCATCATCGCAAACTTCTACAGACTGTTTCAGAGGTGTGGTTGAAAGCAGAAAGACAGAAGTACATTCCCTGAATTGCTGCAATAACTTTTTTTCTCTCATACAAGAGTCAGAAATGCCTCCTCATGGCCTGAGATCACAATGTAATTTTTATATGTGTGTGTGTGTGTGTAAGTATATATGTGTATATATATATATATATATGTATATACACATATCTCCAGGCAGGCAAGCGTGTGGTGGTATGGTGACCACCAGCAAAAAGTCATGTCCTCTGCTTCTCCAGAGCTTCTAGCACCCAGTAGAACCAATGCAGACACACAGACAAAGCTCCTGTCAGAGCATGCAACCATTCAGTTTTCCAGCTGCAGGCTGTGCCTGGGGCTACTGCCGGGGATGGAGGATGACAGGAAGCACACCTGTGGGAGGCGTTCACAGGTAGATGAACTGCTCTACCCTCTGGCTGAGCTTTGGGAGGAGGTGAGGAGACTGAGGGACATCTCAGAGACTGAGAAGGCCATAGACCAATGGAGCTGTGTTCTGCCGTCCCTGATACACACAAGTCAACTCAGCATGGCTACTACTGAGTATTTGTCCAGTATTTGATTTGTGCCTGACTGAAGGCAGTATTATGAGGGATAAGGAGGAATGAAAGCAAGTTACTGGATGGAGCTGTAAGAGGAACACCTCCTTACCCTCTCAGCTACCTTTACAGAATAGGCACAGATGAAGGATATGATGGGATAGAAGAGGAGGAATCTGCACAAGTATTCTCACCAAGATCAAATCAACCAACCCCTAATGTCAAGACCTGCATTAAGACGAACACTGAGAAGAAACAATGATGAGTTATGGTCATAGGTGACCCCCTCCTGAGTAGAACGGACGCACGCATCTGCAGACTAGACCCTCTTTTCAGGGAAGGTTGCGGCCTCCCTGGGGCCAGAATCTGGGATGTCACCAGAAAACAGATGAGCTTAGTACAGCCTTTGGATTATTACACACTCCTGCTCTTTCTTATGGATACTAACAATGTTGCAACAAGAAGTCTAAGGACAGTCAAAAGACCCTGGGAAGACTGATAAAGGATTCAGGAGAACAGGTAGTGTTTTCCTTAACCCTCCCACTAATAGGGAAAGACATTGGCAGGAACAAGTGTGCATCAAAACCTGGCTCCAAGACTGGCACCTCCACCAAAATTTTGTCTTTTATAAAGATGGAAGAGTCTTCGAGGCACAAAGTTGCTGGGGATCCACCTCTCCCAAAGGGGAAATCACATCTTTGCTTGTAAGGTGGCCGGACTAATTGACAGGACTTTAAACTAGAATTGATGGTAAAGGGGATACCATCAGGAGAGCTGAAGGCAAGCCAAAGGTTGGCACGGCACCATCTGAGGTTGGCAATGCTAGTGCTAACATTTATACTGCTCCAGGGAGCACTGAGGATTTAGAAACACATCTGAAATGCCTGCACACCAACACATGCGGTAGGAGAAACAAACACAATGAACTGGAAGTATTGGTCTGTTTACAGACATGTCATTGCTATTAGTGAGACTTGTCAGAACAAGTCCCACAGCTGGAGTGCTGCAGTGGAGGGCTATAGGCTGTTCAAGAGGGATGGTTAGGGCAGGTGAGGTGGAGGAGTTCTACTGTATGTAAGGGAGAGGTTTGACTATACAGCCTTACAGTTAGGGATGACAACAAAGGGCAATGAAGTGGGTGAGGGGTCTGGAAAACAGGTCTTAGGAGGAGTGGCTGAGGGAGCTGGGCTTGTTTAGCCTAGAGCAAAGGAGGCTGAGGTGAGATCTTACCGCTCTCCACAATTACCTGAAAGGAGTTTGTAGAGAGGTGGCGGTTCTTTCCTAGTTCAGTGAACAGACTAGGAAAGGTGACCTCCAAGACTTGCTAATTGTGAATTGAGAAGGATGTGATGGTAGGTGGTAGTCTTGGCCACAGTGATCAAGAAATTGTTGAGTAAATTTTTTGGTGTAATTTGAAAAAATCAGCAGAATTGCTACCCTGCATTTCAAGAGGGCAAACTTTAAGCTATTCAGGGAGCTCATTATCAGTGTCCCCTGGGATTTTGCTTTTGAGGGTTTAGGAGTCCACAAGTGCTGATCAGTTTCTAAGAACCACCTTTTAAAAGCACAGGAGCATTGTGTCACAAGTCAAGCAAGCAGGGCAGAACAGTTTGGCTGAACAAGGAATTCCTCTTGGAACTCAGGAGGAAAAAGAAATTGCACAATTTCTATAAGAGAGCTCAGGCTTTGCAAGATGTTTACAGAGGTGTGGTTTACACATGCAGGAAGAAGACACGAAAGTCCAAAGTTTGACAAGACTTGAAACTGACCAGTGTTGCATCAGACAAAAAGAAATGTTTCTTTAACTGCATTCTTTCTGAAGGAAACATTGGACCAACACCTGTTGAAGATGGTCATTTGACAAATAAGGTGAAGAAGAAGAGGAGGCATTCAATATTTTTTTTTGCCTCAGTCCTTAACAATACTGATAGACCTTGGGCTGCCCAGTCCTTTGAGTCGGAGAAACACAATTACAGGAGCAACGGCTTTCCACTTCTGGATACTGAAATTGTAAAGGATCAGTTCCATCAGTTGAATGTTCGTAAGTCCATGTGACCTGGTGAGATTCATCCCAGAGTACTGAAGGAGTTAACAAATATTACAGCAAGACCCCTCTCAATCATATTCCAAAGGTCTTGGGAGTCTGGGGAGGTCCCTGTTGATTGCAAGTTGGATGACTGTTGGTTGACAGTAGGCTCAATAGTAGTCAGAAGTGTGGCCTGGAAGCCAAGAGGGAAAACCACATGCTGGGGTGCATCAAACACAGCATGGCCAGCCAGTCAAAAGAGCTGATTGTCCTGCTGTATTTAGCATTGGTGCGACCTCACCTTAAGTGTTGCGTGCAGTTCTGGGCCCCACAATTTAAGAAGGCTGTGAAGGTCCTTGAACACATCTGGAGGAGGGCAATCTAGCTGGTCAGAGGGCTGGAAAGCAGATCCTGTGACGTACAGCTAAGGACTTTGGGTTTGTCTGGTTTGGAGAAAAGGAGGCTGAGGTGAGGAAGTGGAGAGGGAGGTGCTGATCTCTTCTCCCTGGGATCCACGAAGGGATGCCTGAGAATGGCACAAAGATGCACAAGGGGAGGTTCAGACATGACATTAAAAAGCATTTCTTTACCAAGAGGGTGGTTGTGAACCGATGCAGGCAGGACACAGGAACAACTACAAACCATGGATGGAAAGCAAAGAACAAATTTAATCTTGATACCTCACAGACCAGGGAATCTCCGAAGCAACACCCGGGCAGAAGCACGCAAGCAGGGACCATCGGCACCACGGCGCATGAGAGAGTTCTTGTTAGCAAGAGTCCTTGGCAGCGAGAGAGTCCTTGTTCGTAAGAGCGGGCGCGGACTCCCTTTTCTTCCTGGTATTTAGAAGGGTTCAAACAGGCATAGCTTTCCCACTGTGATTTCAACTTCTTCAACAACACGCCAGGATTCTCAAGCAGCTAGATACAGTGTCACTGAGTCCATCACAGACTTATGTTATCTAAGTGCAAGTGTTTGTCTTACAAGCACCCAAGACTGAATAACAATTAGTGTGTTTTCCAGTACCCCAGGTGGAAGTCACTTGAACGTATTTACAATCCTCCTTGCTGATCTTCCATTGCTTTCCCACAGTGGTCAAACACTGGAAAAGGCTTCCTAGAAAGATGGTCAGTGCCCCAAGCCTGTCTGTGTTTAAGAGCCATTTGGACAATGCCCTTAATAGCATGCTTTCACTTTTTGCAGCTCTGAAGTGGTCAAGCAGTTCTACTAGATGTTTGTTGCAGGTCCCTTCCAACAGAAATTATCCTATTCTATTCTATTCTATTCTATTCTATTCTATTCTATTCTATTCTATCCTCTTTGACATAATGAAAATATCTTTTATCACATTTCAATCAAATGTAACAATAAGGTATTTTTCTGACTACCTTTTTTAATAGTACTAAATAGGTGCCTGATAATCATAATAAATCAGTGTCTGATAATAAGTTTTAATCACATTCATAATGTTAGTATGGTCCTTTGCCTATATGGCTTTTTTTCACAGAAGTTCATAAGTGCTAATATTTGCCAACCAAAATAAGAATACCTGTGACTCTCTAAAATTCCTTTCAATTATGTTTTGTTGTCCTTTCTCTATATTTGACTTTTACTCATCTTTCACTCATCTTTTTACTCACTTTTTCAAAATATTGTCTTTGGTTCTCTGATATTTGGTGAGAAATATTAATAATCATTCCTCTAAATATACCAAATGGTTACACTGCATTTGCTTCATATGCAAAAAGTAGGACATACAAACCTGATGGAATTTTACATGAATTAAAGCTGAATGTATGAATAGCATTAGAAGGCAAAAAGAGAGAGATGCTAAAATTGAAATATACAGTTACAAACACTGTCATTTTGATTAAGAAGAAAGTAGGGAGTTCTCAATCACAAAATTTAAAATCAGAGCATATTATAATTCTTCACATTGTCAGGGACAAAGTAACACATTTCCTACTGTGTTCTACCTCTGTCAGACTTTGACCTATATAGTATTCTTTCGATGCAAATTCATCCACACAGTAACAAATAGAAAAAATCATTGCCATCATTATTTTTCCTGAAGCTACTGAAAGCATCTATGAAGAACAAAGTAGTTTGGAATTTGAAAGGAAGGAAAGAGATAAAAATAAGATTAATAATCTAAACTTATGATATAAGTCACTATTGCTATGACATAATTGGCAAATAGATCTTTGTAGATAATAAAATATGCTGCCATCTCTCCAGATGTCTNTAGATATTTAAAAATAATGTTTTGGTATGATTTCTTTATAGCTTATTCATCTAGTTATCAGCATCAACTTAATTTTCTGAGAGTTTATCTCCTTTAAAACCAGTCAAGAACTAAGGAGGAACAGCAGCAAACATTTTGTTGCTTTATTTTTAATTGGACTCAACTTTATAATTAATAATTTTAAATCACTGTAACTTGAAATCAACTTATCTAATTATTCAAGTAAGAGTGTAGTTAGTTAGTGATTCAAATTCTAGCTTATTTTATGAAACTACAAGGCAATTCTAAAGCAAGTTTTGACCTAGCAGAATATTTTCCTGCACGTACAGAGGGTATTGGAGTGACAGAAGTGTTGCAGACTATTCTGCCATGCATGTCTCTAGATTTTGCTGCATATCCAAAAGTTTAAAACTTACCTACAGAGTATCGACTGTAATGGTGCTGTACAAAAGGAAAAAAGTAAGTAAATAAGTAAAATAAAGCTTGTGGGTAAAAGGACTCAATAAAGAAAAAAGAAGAACCATGGTGAGCATTGTGTAGAAAATCAGTAGGAATGTTATTACAAAAAAGAATTAAGAACAAATAAATTAGATCTATTTTTTTCTGAATAAGCAAACCTGAAAGTCAAAATAAAAGAAGTCTTAAAATGGACCTTATTATTTTTTGGGAATTTGGTCCAGCTTCACTTTTAAGCATTGTATTATATGACATAATATTTGCAAAGATCTTCTTGTGACCAAGTCAGAGGTTGCATTGTAGTGTTTTGCAGTGTAGAGGTTTGCAGTGTAGTGTATAAAGTGATCTCAATATGGGAAGATTACACAGAGATTGGTCCTTCATTTGCCAGAGACAGCAAAAGGGTTATAGATTTCCAGTAAGCCTGACTGTAAAGTCCAGTCCCTCTCATGTCTTATGATGATGTTTTAGTCTTAGAGCTACACTATCCATCATCCATCTTCTCCATCACAACTACTCAGGTTAGAACTACATCTCATCTCATAAAAGAAAACCCCACAGCTGCAGGTTGAATGTGATATCTTTTCAACTGTTTATAGGGATTTGTATATGTGTCCTAATAAATTTGAAATTATAAACTGTATTTGTCTAAATTCCATAACAGTAGAAGTCTTGAAGGCATTTTTTCTGAATTGTGCTAAGTACCCTAGTGTACCGTTTTTGGCTGGGATAGAGTTAAATATCTTCATAGTAGATTGTATGGGGCTATGATTAGGAATTGTGCTGGAAATGGTGCTAACACACCAGTTTTAGTTACTCCTGAACAGTGCTTACTCAGCGTCAAGGCCTTTTCTGATCCTCAGACTGCCCTGCCAGCAAGTACGTTGGAGGTGCAGAAAATGTTGGGCGTGATCACAGACGGGATAGATGACCCTACTNTTTTTGGCTGGGATAGAGTTAAATATCTTCATAGTAGATTGTATGGGGCTATGATTAGGAATTGTGCTGGAAATGGTGCTAACACACCAGTTTTAGTTACTCCTGAACAGTGCTTACTCAGCGTCAAGGCCTTTTCTGATCCTCAGACTGCCCTGCCAGCAAGTACGTTGGAGGTGCAGAAAATGTTGGGCGTGATCACAGACGGGATAGATGACCCTACTTGACCAAAGGGATATCCCATACCATATGATGTCATGACCAGCAATAGAGCTGCTCAGGGACTGTATGGGTATAGGTCAGTTGGTGTTGAGCAATTGATTTGATTTGTATCTCTTGTCTTTCTTGGTTTTCTTATTTTATTTTTCTCTTTCTTTGGTTTTGTGTGTTGGGTTTTTTTTGTTTGGTTGGTTTGCTTTCTTTTTCCTCTTTTCCCAGTTTTTTTTTAGTTATTTCTTTCTAATGATTACACTGTTTTTATCTCAACTCACAAGTTTCTTTCTCACTTTTACCCTTCCAGGTCTGGGGAATGACANTATCCCATACCATATGATGTCATGACCAGCAATAGAGCTGCTCAGGGACTGTATGGGTATAGGTCAGTTGGTGTTGAGCAATTGATTTGATTTGTATCTCTTGTCTTTCTTGGTTTTCTTATTTTATTTTTCTCTTTCTTTGGTTTTGTGTGTTGGGTTTTTTTTGTTTGGTTGGTTTGCTTTCTTTTTCCTCTTTTCCCAGTTTTTTTTTAGTTATTTCTTTCTAATGATTACACTGTTTTTATCTCAACTCACAAGTTTCTTTCTCACTTTTACCCTTCCAGGTCTGGGGAATGACAGAGTGGCTGTGTGGTGTTTAGTTGCTGGCTGGGGTTGAACCACAACACTCAGGAGGGAAAGATGCAGGACTCAGTACTTCTGTGGCCATCAAAACCCCTTGTTGAGAAGCAGGATTCTTTTGTTTTATGGCACATGGCACTGTGCGTTCCAGCTTTCAGCTGTTTGGCAAATCTGTCTGTACTGTTCACCAAAAGCTCTATCTGTCTCATTGTAAAATATATCCACTAGTTTCCTGCATTTCTTCACATCATTTTCAGATAACAAAGCATTTTCACACTATCCCTTGTTTCTTTCTGCCTTATAATTGGCATTTTAGTACTAGTAGAATTCACACATGTCTGTAGCATTAAAACAGATTATTGTAGGAAGAGAAGGTCAGAAATATATTACTCAGTATACTTTCTGGACAAAAAGAGGAAGAGACAGGAAAAATGAGCAGTGAACAATTCAATAAAGATTAATTAGTCAAGTTATGAAAAGAAAGGAAGCAAAACTCTAAAACGGTACTAACTGCTTTATCAGTTAGTTTATAGTCAGAAAAATAAATGCAGCCTAGACCAAGTAAGGATTCATGGATTTTTTAACCTAAAGGATGATTGTTAATCATCCTTTCAAGGACGGCTTGAAATGCATTTTGGTAGCTGACTTAGATGCATTTCTCNCTGAAAAGAGCCCATCTTCCTGACACCCACCCTTTAAGTATTTATAAGCGTTGCTAAGATCCCCCCTCAGTCATCTTTTTTCCAGACTGAAGAGACCCAAATCCTTCAGCCTTTCTGCATAAGAGAGTTGTTCCACTCCCCTAATCATCTTTGTATGTACTCCCCTAACCCCTTTGCTGTACCCTCTCCAGCAGTTCCCTGTTCTTCTTGAATCAGGGAGCCCAGAACTGGACATGGTACTCCAGATGCAGTCTTATCAAGACAGAGTAGAGAGGGAGGATGACCTCCCTCGACCTGCTTTCCCCACTCTTCTTGATGCACCCCAGGATGCCATTGGCCTTCTTGGCCACAAGGGCGCATTGCTCTGTTTTCCATCATTTAGCCCCCTTTGTGCTTCCCCCATGGGCTGAATAGTTCCTACCAAAGTCTACAAGATGAATTTCCCTCCCTTTTACAGAGAGCAAGCTACCTTTTGGACAGAAGAGAATGTAAGACAAAAGAACAGTGTTACAATTGGAGATGTAACTGTTTTTCCTGTTTTCAGGTTGACACAGAGGGAAGAGCTGCCTTTCCCTTGGTAGCAGCTAATGCCTATCCCTCTGGCACTCTGGAAGGGATTCTGCACAGCACAGGATCATCAGTCCATTTTCTTCTGTAAGTTTACTCTGTGTCTAACACAGGCTAGCATAAGTAGCATGTGGCCTACGAGGTTTTACAAAAAAACAAGGATCCTTGACTTGTGACTACATAGCCTTCCTAAATTAAATATATATATATGTGCATCTATGTTTGTGTATGTATATATGGATGTATATAGAAAATGGACATTTATTTCTTTAGCAAGTTTTAGTAACATTTTGACCTCTGAAAGACTCTTTCCAGATGCCAAGACCATAGTAAACGGAAACAACTAACATGAGAGTCTGTTCTTCACTTTTCCGTAATACCTCAGTGACATTACCTAAAAATGTAATATTGCTTGTACAGAAAAACTTTCTTCTCCAACTCCTTTGTCTGTCTAGAAGGCCACATAAATGTTAAATGCAGTGGAGATGAAGGCTGGAATGAAAAGTGAAAAAGAAACACTGGCAATGGCTTATGGAAGGGGATTAGCAGGAAAGTAATAAAAGCCATCCTTAACCTGTATCTGCGGTCTGCTCAACTTACAATCGTCAGACTTTATTTTTCACCTTAGAAAATGTTAAAAGCGAAAAACATTAACTGAGACAAATTCTGGGAAAGGAGACTACATCTTAATTTTTATTAATATTCCTGCTGTAATACCCTGAACGGGAGAGGTGCAGCTTTTTAAGTTGTGTTTTACAGCTAACACCAATGTCAAAGTAATTTTGAAAGAAAAAGATGTGCAGTTCCCACATGAATGACTTAAAAGTAAAGCAGTTGGTACAGTTATGAAATAAACTATTCAATGACAGTATTCTAAACATTTACCGAAGTCTGGAATCAAGCTTTCGGTTTGAGGTGTTTTGTTTTGTTTTGTTTTTTAATATGTTTTTTTCCCCCCTCTATGTCCTCAGAAAGCAACAAATTGATCTCTGTGACTTTTAACATATATAGATTTTCTACACAGTTTTGAAATCCTGCTGTTCTCCTGGACTCAAAATATTTCCAATAGCAACTTGAAGGAGGGTCCAATAAATGTATCTGTTGTGGTTTCTGGGTTGGTAAAACTAACTGTTCCCTGTACTGAGAACTTCTTTTCTCTGTAGTTTCATGCAACCAGGAGGAAACCAAGCAAGAAAGTCAAGTCTGTGAGTCCACTGGGATGGTAGTCCACAAATAGCAGTAAGTTTCCATTGTTTAGTGTTCTTTATGTACTTCCTCCCCTACTTTAAAAAAAAAAATAAATCAGAAGGAATCTTTGTGTTTCCAGGTAAACATAAATAAAAGCATCAGAAGCCACCAGCCTGAAATGACAATGGTTGATGATAGCTATGGCTGCATAAATTATTATATATTTTATTATCTTTTAGCATGAAACACTCATAAGTTATCTGAAACCTGAATACTTAATCCCTGCCAAAGGAAGTATAATTCTCTGTCAAAATCAGAAGGGCTCCTCACTGATGTAGTCCATTGTTTATTACTGCTTCCCCTGCAGAAAGAAAGTTCTCATGTATGAGGGAATCAAGACTTTGCCAGTTCTCCTACTAAAGTTGTGTTTCACAAGCTCTGCAGAAAAACTCAGGCATCAGAAATACTATTCATTACCTGCTGACAGTTAGAGAGAGAGTGTGACAGTGGCTAGCAACAGTCATCAGAAGCTCTTCCAAAACAAAGACTGTGTTACTGTCTCCCAAATCACCCAGAGCATCTGCAGGTGCATTCTGCTGCCCTTAAGCTATCAAGAAACAAAGTTTTGGAGCTTTAAGGAGTCCCAGAGTGCTCCTGTATTCTGGCTTCCAGTAGCAGGACATCAAAAAGGGATGTGGTGCTTTAATATTAACCAATTATTTCATAATTGCTCATAAGAACCCTGGTTAAGGTAAAAGCAAATTAAAATTACTTACCACATCCAGTTACAAAGATTTTTAAATATGCAGGTGACATAAAAGAGGATAAAATAATTTCCTCTGCTTACCCTAATATCAAATCCAAAAGAACACTCTCTTCCCCTCTAATACCCAGATGAGAAGCTGTAGATGCTTACCTGAGAAAGTTCTTTTGTATCTCTTCAATACCAGCTCTGTTATCACTAAAGAGAGAATCTGGCTGGGGAAGAATGCCATTCTTTATACTCCCATCCTTGTTTGGGATTTATTCCAGGTTTCATTTAGATTCTAATCTCCCCAGCCTCATTTTCTTCTCCAAGATTATTGATTCCTAGTTTATTTCAGGGGACAGTTTCAGACCTGTCATTTTGGATTATGTACAAACAGACCAGACAGGAGAGTAATTCACCACTCTGGAGCAATAACCTGTTTGAGTTCTTTAACCCATCTCATCTTTAAAGACCAACAAAATACAAAAAGTGAAGCTTGGCAAATTTAACTTGACCACTGAAATAATGTCTGAGTTGGCTCAGCCCAGAGGGTGAAGCAGCAGAAATCTCAAAGCCTATTTAAGTTTTCTCTTTACCAGAGCTTTTTACATATATTTTTATATTGACTACAAATCAAATAAAGACCGCCAAAGATTACACAGATTCCAGGACTGAAAAAACACTACCATCTTATATACAATAATAACATGCTTCCATGTGATAGATAATATCTTTCTCCACATCGTGGGAAGAGAAGTAGGTCAGGCAGATTCAGAAAGGAAATGGAATGCAGGTTCCTTCAACTTTCATTCTTCATGCTTCTCTTTCGCCCGGCACTCATTATGGGACAAGAAAGGTCAGCACAATACTGGAAGGCAACAAATGTTGTGCTCCAGTTATTAAGATAAATTCTGTGACATACAAAAACACATACCTTTTACTAGTTTCCGAAAATGTTTTTCAACCTCTCCCAGTTCTAAAAGAGCAACATCACATTCTTCCCTTGGATGGATGTTTGCTGAGAGCCTGACAGCACTGCATGCTTTAAGAGTTGGATTTGGTCTGCTTCGGCAGATGTTATGTGACAGAAGGAGACATTGCTATTTGCCTAAAGCGCTCTTTCTCATGTTAAGCCTGATATTGAGCCTCTGATGTTTACATCAACTTTTACTCCATGCTGGCAGAAATTAAACACTCTATGCTAACTACTGAAGGAAATTTTACTAAGAGGATATTGGAAAATAGTAACTGAACTGCTGAAACTTCAGTGAAAATTGAGCTTAGAAATGTATTAACACTTAATGAAAATTCCGATTTCCTTGCGCAAATTTTAGCTCAGCTAATAATAGCCCAGTACATATGTAATAAATGATTAATTGTACTTTTCTCATCTAAAATGCATTACAATATACAGTAAAACTAAGCAAATCGACAGCTCCAACCTTATGCTTACTTTAATGTACCATTCATCTTACATTTTACATGAATCAGTAATAGGATCCTACTTTTTTAATGTGACATAGATTTAAATGAGCAACACTTCATAAGAAGAAATGTGGTCATGTGTAGATTACAGCGTAAGACTTGTAGACCAGACCAGACTGTAGTCCAGACTTTGAGAAAAATCATGCAAGCTAAAACTGGCACTCCAATAACTATATTTTTTATCACTTTAGTCAACACAATACATACTTCAGCCAGCTTAGGCTTTGCTGTCAATCAGAGGTCAAGATAAATTCAGCTAGTGCAAGCACCAGAGGCTACAATATGTGACTGACTCTCTAAATTAGCTTGACTTCACCTGTTTGTTTTATGCCAGAGCTGCAGGATTTCTGCCTCACTTCCCATAGAAAGGAAATTTTTGGCTATGCAACAATAGCATTTTCTACCTCTGCTTTTCTGGAAATGCTAAACTTAACAAGTCAGCTCAGTGAAAGCTGCTTTGAATATTTTACACTGAAACAATATAATAACACACACCTAGAGGTACTCATCACTCAGTAGAAAATACTGCTCAGTAGGATTGGGTTGCTCCTTGTGCTCTTACTGATTCATTTTTTGAGCCATCTGATGAAGAGTGGAAATTCAGTGACACTGAAACAAGAGGTCATTTTCTGCCTTGAGAAGTTCCTCATTAAGTTTCAATTATTTTGCCAGTTTGTACAACAGTCTTTCAGTCTTCCTTACATTCCTAACACATGTAGGTGGCTAATGTCTCTTCGCATATGTTTCACAGCAGGTTCTGAACTATTAGAGCACTTAACAACTAAAAGTTCTTTTCCAGTAGAGCATGTAAATGTGACCCCTGTTGGTTGATGTGCCTATAGTACCTGATAAGAATCACTGAATCAAGTACTGCATTGAAAGAGGTGAAGAGCAGAGGAAACCATTCATATCAAATCACATTACAAACTATAATAACACAGCAAAAGTAAACCACACTGTAGGTGCATTTCAATGAAACTATCCGCTTATTAGGAGTGGACAGAAATCCTAG
The DNA here is from genome assembly GCA_013400035.1 of Rynchops niger. Taxonomy (NCBI): domain Eukaryota; kingdom Metazoa; phylum Chordata; class Aves; order Charadriiformes; family Laridae; genus Rynchops; species Rynchops niger. The sequence continues at coordinate 83,597 of VXBH01001366.1, read as the reverse complement.
TTTTTCCTTTTTTTTTTTTTTTTTTTGTGATAGGTGTTGAGATGTTACACTTTGTTTTGTTTGGTTTTGATTTTGTGGGTTTTTTTTACACAGGGTAGTGACATCATAAATAAAAAGGTACAGAGCACAATACAATGAGGTCAGGAAAAGTTATGCAGAGAAGTCATATTAAAATAAACTAATCAAACAAACAAAAAAGCCCCAACACAATAACAGAAGAACAACCAACCAACCAACCAAATAAACTAAGAAACTTTCACATAAAATTCAGGGTAACAGGGATGTACCCTTCAAATAGATGTAACAATTCTCAGTATCAGAGGAGCAGTACAGTACCTTGTGAATGCTGCACTGTTCTCTGGCTATTCTGTATCACATAATGATTTGGAGATGTAAAACAATTAGTTAACAGGCTTGTCTCTCCTAATTTCCCTAAACCATTTGTACCTGAATAAGTGCTACTAAAATCTGCTATATAAGTTCTAGAAAGTAGCAAAAGCAAGCACAATATTTCTTCTCTACATGGCATTTGTAAACTGAAGAACACAATGAACTCCCTTGTGTATCTCAGATGGAGTTCCTTCTGCTAATCTGTGAGCAAACAGGTGTCTTCATATAAAATTGCCAATGGATCCCTCTTCTTTTTATTAATGTTCAATTAAAATGGGGAAATAGACATAAAATTCTGGATAGAGTTTGACCCTAACTTACAAAAAAAAAAAAAAAAAAAAAAAAAAAACCAAACAAAACNAAAAAAACCCAAACAAAACAACTACCATTTTTATTCTAGAAACATCTTTTAATTATCTCATATAAATGCAAAATATATTTCTTTAGATACACTAATAATAGAATAACATTTGAAAGTACTAGCATGTTTTGACCTGAATTTAGAAGAATGAGAATCTCATGCTGTGCTAGTATTTTTTCAACCTTTTAAAACTGTACTAAACGGCATGTTTCTCTCAGAAAGATGCTAATCCCTGAATACTAGTATATTCTAAAAAAAGGGTGGGAAGGGTGAGAAGGGGAGGATTGATGTAAACACATTGCAGTAAATTTCTATTAAAAATGAACTAAAAAAAGAGCTCATGTTTTACCTTTAAAGGCACATATATTTTTATCCTGGTCAACTGGTCTAACATCTTCCACACATTGCACAATGCAAGCCTAAATCAGAAAGGTAAACAAGCATTTCAACTGAAGCTCTCTCTTCAAAGCTTCTATAAAAGCTGCTGTTATTATTAAAAACAATTCACTGAAAAGAGCGTAAAATTAATGAAAACCTTTAATTGCCATCAGATTTAGGAAAGGCCTGCTTTATAACCCATACTACAGTGATTCAACGGAGAATTAGTCTACAAGAAAACCAGACCCTCAGGGCTTAATATTTCCCTTATTTTCAGAATATCTTACATCACCAGCTGAGCATCACAACAAAATATTGGCTGGTTTTCTCTCATACAGCTTCTGTTATCTATAGAAAGGATTTGTATCTGAATCCATTGTTTGTTTCTACTTTTGTTTCTCAAAAAAAAAAACCCTGTAAAAACAGGCTTCTTCTAGGTTAGTGAAATATTTATAAGAGAACATAGAAGTCATGAAAAGGCTGTAAAACAAAATCCAGGCGATCACAGGCAAGAATAAAAGACGGGAGACCAACTTTGAAGCTAAGGCTTTTTGACACTGTCACTGAAGACTTAGTTTCAAACGCTCCGTGGTATGAAAAATCATATAGAAAAAACTACATTTCTGAGGTTGTTACCTCTCATATTTCACCCCAAACTTGTGGTGCACTAAAAGTTAGACTCATGAAACAAGTTAGTGATTTTTCATTTCTTGATCTATACTCCATTCCTTTGGCTCAGTATGCTACCTGATTTTGGTGTAAATCTTGGTAAAGGGAACTTTTCTCCTCTCGTTAATTCATATATGAAAACAGAGTTGGAAATAGAAAGAAAAAGTAAAGCATGGAAGCACAAAGGAAGCAAAGGAGGCTGCAGTGTCACATGAAGGTAATGACAGAACCACCATAACACTGGCAGTGTGGCAACTACAAAAAAAGATCTGAAGCCTGACATGTAAGGGTAGTGAAATAAAGGAATTCTGATTAGAGATATCTGGAAGCAGAGTGGGAGGGTGATAGGACAGGGATAGTGACAATACCAAAACAAAACACAAATCCTAGTACAAGCATTCTCAAAAAAGAACAAACAAGCAAACAGACAAAATAATTAAAAAGTACTTTCAGCTGCTGGAACCTGATTATTTCTGTCAGATTGCTCCATGTTACTTTTACTTCTGTTCACGCTGCACATGCCATCCTGAGCAATAAGTTTGGTCTTGAAATTATGTATAATTAGTGTCTTTCCCTTCTGCAGAACTCTAAAATTGAACAAAAGCAGAGATTTTGTATAACCCATCTCAGAAAACTAGACTCATCTAGAAATCTTCCTTTCTCTTTCTGAAATGATTTCTGTGTTCCTTATTCCCAATTTACTAAAGAATTTTTTATTTCTGATATTGAGCAAAATATTTTTAAAATTCAGATCAGTTTTGATCTCTGAAGAATTTCTTCCTAGAGCTTTTTGATTTTGATTTAGAGAACCAGTAGAGACCAAAAGCTTCATTATTAATTCAGATCTAGATCAACAAAGTGTTTTCTTCACTAATCCCAAATATTATCGTCCTTTCTTTTCACATTTTGTTCAACTTTGTCTGTGTCCAATATTAAAGGTATAAACTATTAATAGTATGTTTACAAATAGTCCAGAACATGTCCTACTCCTTCTAATGATAGTGTGTCTATGACTGCTGTTGAGGTTCGGGAATTAATTTTAAATAACGAAAGATAGTGTTTACTGCTGGTTTAGGGTTTCCTTTTTTGTTTGTTGGTCTTACATTTTTTCAGTATTCCATCTGGATACAGTGAACCTTGGAGGGCCACAGGGTATAACTTCTATTACTTGATATTTCTGCCCATTCCTTTTTATGAAGCTGCATTGAACTTTTAAAAATCCACTGGTCAGCCTTAGTTTCAACTTTTGTCATTCACGTATACTTTAAACAGACAATGAAAATCTATTCTTCTTCTATCAGTATTATTCCAATTTATGTACCTTTAATATAAGAAAACTGAGGAGAGTTTTCAATGATAATAACAGGTTAAGATAACACAGATAGCAGATTCTTGGTTTTTAACTGACTTTTTCTCATACAGGTTTAGAAGAAGTCTCTTTACTTGTTTTTGTCTTTTGGTCAACTGTTGCAAGAAGAGTCAGAATATCCCAGAAACTTGTATCCTGCAAGCAAAACACACAATATGACATGGGCTGGGTGAAAGATGGAAAAATATTAAGTGGAAACTTGGTGTTGGCAGCAAATTGGCTAGGTTTTTAATTATTTGTATGTAAGTAGATATTCATGACGTATCTTCAAACAAAAAAAATAACTCATGTGTTGATGTTCACAACCACTTAATTGAATTGTACTGAAAGGATTGAATACATTATCATTTTTAAAAAATCATTCTGAAAAGAAAAAATAACAGGTTTTAAAATAGGAGACATAAGAGTTGTTTAAGAGTTCAGTGGTCATTAAAATTGAAATCCAGAATGCATTTATTGTTTTTCTCTTTTTCTCACTTTGACAGCTGATGCATACTTTACCTAAACCACTATTAATGTGTACATCATTTTGAAGTGATTATTCCAGAGCACATAATATTTTTTGTTTAAGAAGGAAAGCACTAGATTCTTCACTAAACTTCAAACTAAAACTCTCCAGAAAACTCATTTTGATCATAGATAGTGTCATTTTTTCAAAATAATGCAGAATGTATATACACTAAGGGAAGAATGCTACTGGAATCCTTTAGCATATTTTATCATGAATTAAGATGTGCATACTCCCCATCTAGAATGTTGCCACGAGTTTTCATAGTAAGTAGGTGAAGATAATTTAAATTGGGATAAGAGCTGTTACAGATAATAATTAGGAGTACTATTTAGGGTACTGTTAGACTAGTTGTTATTTTTTCTTGTGCATATTTTCTTAGCTAGTTTGTATCACCTTAATCACCAGTGAAAGATTATTTACCTGTTCCATCTGTTCCTTAAAATAAAGACATTATTGATATTTTGTTGGTTTGTTTTTTTTTTTCTTTATTTGAATTACTACCATTCAACAGTTAAGGGAATAATGTGATAGCAATGTCAGAATGGGATGGTGGCGTTTTAAAATACTTATTTAAGGGATAGATTAGCAGCTTGACAAAATTGGAGGCTCTATCTTCTTACTGACATCTCAATGTCATTTTGGAGAGTTGACTTCTTTCGCCACAGTCATTTGGGGTTATTTGCTGTGGTTTAAAGGACACCATAATTGAAAGCAATCCTTATAACTCTAGTTATTAATTGTATTCTTTCTAATATAGAAAAATGTAAAATAAAACCCAGCCACTCAACAATACTGTAATTACTTAATTTCCAATTTATTCTACATCTCTTTCCGTAGAAACTTTTCTAACTGTTTGAGTAGGTGTATTTCTTTAGGCATCAGAAATTCTTATTTTCTTGTTAAGCTTGTTTCTCAAATTAAATTCTTTTTTGATGATCTAAAGATTATTTTGTAATCTTTTGTTTACAGTGTAAGCAACAATGACGACTAAGCTCAACAAAGGACTTTGAATCTAGCATGTGTTCATTAGTTAGGCAAGTAAATCCACTCCAGAATTGCTAAGGGACCTGAGATCAGGAATTTAATTAATATTAAGAATCTTTAAATCCAATTAAGTTTGATAATTTTGATCTGCCAACCAAGGTACTATTTGCCCCTTTTCCTGTAATGCATAGGGTTAACATTCCAGTTTTAGAAAGCAAGGTTTAAATTACAATAGCATTCCATATAAAAGTAGAGGGTGAGAAAA
>VXBH01001366.1:56916-75246 GCA_013400035.1 Rynchops niger | reverse complement strand
AAACTCATAAATCTCTTCGTCTCTCTCTTTGGAGTGAGAGGTGGGGGAGAGCATCTGTTGTCTCATTATTAGCCAATCCATCCCAAACCGTGACACTGGCAAACCAGAAATGTATTTGAGGTCAGATGTGCTTCCTGTATGTGAGTACCACTCTGATTCTTCCCTACTACAGGTTCATCTTTCTCTCCTTTTTTGTTGATTTCTGAAGAGACTTTAGGGTCCTGCAGGGTTCTAACACAAACCTAATTTCTGGCCATACTGACAAAGTTTCTTTACACATTTCTCCATCTTAGTTTGGCCTCACAGTCAGCCAGATGGTTTCTGCTGACTCCAAAGTTGCCTAGCCTTAAATGTCATAATAACAACAACCTCTCAATCTTTTCTAGAAAGTATTTCTGTTAACATTTTCTTACCAAATATGGGAAAACATGTGATCCTCCTAAAGTGTGGTAAGAAAGAGACCAATAAAGTCTTCAATCAATATACAAGTTTGCATAGCATCCTCAAGCTATAAACAAGTTTTAAAATAGTATTTTAAATCTGAAAGATTTCTGTATGGACAGCAAGAAGTTTTAAGTAGGGAAATTTTAAATGAAATTCAACATTTTTCTCTCAAACTTCATAAATCACTTTTCTTCACAATAAAAAAAAATAGAGAATTGTTGAAATTTTTATATTTTTTGACAGAAAAATCAACGAATGGAGAAATTTCATTTAATCTCTGCTAAATCTGAAGCCAGTCCAAAGAAAAAAATTACTGTCAAGGGGATTCAGTAGGAAAACAACTAAGAATATAGTCTCTATACCCTATTCTCTGGTTCCATTGCAATTATCTGAAGTACTCTGAAGATTTACAGTAAACTCTTCGAATGATCTGAGCATGTACAAGTTCTGATGATATATAAAAAAAGGATAAAAAAGTAATAATTTCTGAAGTATTTGGTGGTACAGTGGGACTTAACAACATTAATGACAATAATTGAAATATTCTGACAGACTCTAACATTACAAATAAATAGCCTCACATCCTTCCTGTTTAAGCTAATCCTGTGGCTCACAGTATTCTTAACTCAAAGCAAATTTTATGTCAACAGACTCTTCAGTGCTACACAAAAGACTGTAGGAATACATGCCTGTGTTCACATTTTACGCTAAAATTAATGAAAAACAAGTAAAAAATACTCTTATAGTAAGAAAATATCTCTCAACAGGTACTTAGCAAAACCAAAAACTCTCCAATTTCCTAGAGGTACATCTTAATCTGGCATATGAGGAAAAATAAAAAAGAGGGCAACTTGACAGATAAAAGAAGACTCTTTTGAGAATGTGGAAATCATACAGATATGGATGTTAACCAACAAAAAAATCTCTTCAGTCAGCAAAAACTCTCTTAAACTCAAAGTGGCAGACCAGAACCATGCATTTAGTCCATCCATATAAAACTTTTTCAGATTCAGATATTTGAGGTGACTAAATGTGTATATTTTTCCTCTCTTGCTCAGGGTGATATTACTCCTGCAGCAAATTTTCTTCTCTCTGGAAATCTTAATTTTTAATTTTTTCTTTCTTTGTGTAGAATGTTTGCACATACTGTGAAATATACATATAGCTAGTCAATCCATTATGATGGAAAAGAACTACTTACGTCATTCCCTTCAACACTAAAAAATAGAATTGCTTGTATACATTTTAACTTTCATAGCAATATTTTTACAGTTAGGGATCACTTCTGTTCTTCAGCATCTGTCTGTTCTTTACACACATAATTAACAGTCCTCAGCAATTTTTCACAACACTTAATTTAGAGATATAACATCAATATCCAGATAAATAATTCCTACAACTGCAATATCTTGTACTGTTACAACTCATGATCTAAGCAGGGTCTAAAGTTTTATTATCCTGAATTTTTTATGATGAATTTCCTGCTGTTAAAGATTTGGTTATATTCCTCTGGCTTACAAATTAAGTGCACTGTCTGATCTTTGGCACAAAAAATACCTCTAACACCTTTATTCATTATCCGTTGAGAATGTTTTTTAATCAGCATTCTTATTTCAAATGGAGACATATTTTCTGTGGCTCTGGTCTCCTAGCAACAGAGTTTATTGTCACTGACTTTTGTCATTTCAAGACATCTGTGTTCAGAATGCTTTCCATGGCTGTTAATTCTCTGTACAGCTTCACAGAATTAATACTTTGATATCCCATATCAGAGATAGTTTATTTTACTGTAAGAAACAATATACCAAGCACCAGAATAATTTGAAATGACCACCATTTAAACTTCATAGCAAACCAAATTCTAAGAGGAGAAGAACTAGTTTATTATTTTATAAAGACTACACTTAAAGTATGTGTTTTAGACATGGATTCATTTGTGTTCTAAAATTTATCCTGTTGGATAAATAGGATTGGTAAATCATGTGAAGTGGCAAGCATGCTCAGCTCTGCTCTATTTCAGAAATTAACTTATTTCAAAATATTTTGCAGAAATGGTTTGGTTGTTTTGTTTTTGGTTTTTTTTTTGGTTTTTTTTGTGTTTTTTTTTTTCCTTTCAGTTGAAACTACTAGTTTGTATAATCATAGTAGTCATCAAACATGGATTTAACAGAGATATGAATCTTGGAGTCTGACCTTGACCTCCAGTACATATATTTCTTAATAATTTTTTTCAAAGTGTAGATTAAAAAAAGATTTAATAAGAAAAACATACTATACTATTTTTAACTTAATGAATTAGTAAAATTATTTTGCAAAAGGACCATTATGTCTCTTAATTTAAAAGGGGTGGCATAGGTTATAGGATTTTCTAGCACTCCACAATTGGGACTTATATGAACTAAATAAACTCATTTAAATGAAGAAAATATGTAGGGAAAATATGTAGGAAAAGTATGTAAATATTTAAATAGTAAATATGATAATCTGAATAAACAACTGAACAGTCTTTCTACAGCATAAACTTTGGAAATGATGGTCAGTAACCCGTAATTTTTCTAGCAATGGTGTTAATTTTCAGATATAGTTGTAAATTGTGTTCCTTTTTTCATTCTAAAGGATATCACAAAAGAAACACAGAAGGCTTTGTAGCCAGTATAAATAGAAAATATTTAAAGGAAGGATCTATGAAACATTTGATTACAACTTTCCCCAAAATAGGACATAGCTTTTTCATATCATAGCCAAGGCAGCACACTAGCATTAGAATATCAAACTGGCCAGGGGATTAGTCTAGAAGGATGTTACAGGGTGAGAGTTAGTCCATACAGTAAAATGAGAGAAAGAAAATGTAAAATGGAAATAGTGAAGTTCAGAGTGATATAATTCAGAAGGAATTCAGATGGCAAGCAAGAAAAAGATAAGCTGAAGTGCAGCCTCTGTTCTTCACCATTTGTAAGCAAAGAATTGTGTTTAAACTATCTAAAAGACCAGAATAATAAATGAAAAACAAACAAAGCAAAACCCAACCATCAAAATGCCTGTAAATTATGGTAACATAACTACCATCTGAGACAAATGTAGCACAATTCAAAGTAAATTAACCTTTTTTGATTTGCAGTTGGTGGATGCAAATCAGAGGGCTCTCTCTTCAAGTGAGTGCTCTAGTGATGCACAGGGCATGAAAACACTAGGGATATCTGTCCAGGGATAAATAGCAATGTCCATCTTAGTGTCTGGTCATCAATGGAGATCAGAAATAAAACCTATTACAAAATGTTAATTTACACAATTGCTACTTTTACAAAAGTCCTTATCACTCTACCACAAGGCAAAAAAAGACAAGTGTTTATATCAAGAGTTATTGGTTATCTAAAAGTAAAATACAAATAAAGAAATAAAGGAAAGGCAGTTTATAAGAATCAAATTTCAAAGCGAATTTTCAGTGTAAATAAAATTTTAATAAAATAAATTGAGATTATTACTTGTGACAAACTTTTTTTGCCATCAAAACTTCCTCCCACACACCTGCCAAAAGCAAGAAAAATTTACTAGCCTGGGATGGGGATTCAGGAGTCTGTTTCCTTGTTTTTGACGTGGTATGGAAGAAAAGCACGCAGACAAGATATCCCATCTCTGAAATGGTTTAATGTTTAATGCAAATAATGGTATAATGTCAACAGCTGGGAGCAATAAGCTGCAAACTCGGTGAGAAATGAAAGCCTGTGGATGTATTAGGTAAACTAATAACTTCAGTAAATCCACATTTGGTACCAGTTTTATGAAAGCTGTAACCTATTTATTGGTGAATGCCATTGCTCCTTACACTGTGTACTCTGGTAGTACCAGTTTAGGCTGGGGTAAAGTTAAATTTCTTCATAGTAGCTTGTATGGCACTATGTTTTGGATTTTTAAAGATAACAACCAATAGTTTAGATATTACTGAACAGTGCTTACGCAACATTAGGGCCTTTTCTGCTTCTCAGACTGCCCTACCAGCAAGTAGGCTGGGTGTACACAAGAAGCTGGGAGAGGGCACAACTGGGATGGATGACCCCCAACTGTCCAAAGGGACATGCCATACCATATGGCATGATGCTCAGTGTTAAAACCTGGAGGAAAGAATGAGGAAGGGGGAAGTGCAGAGTTAGAGCACTTGTCTTCCCAAGCAACTGTTAGGAGTGTTGGAGCCTTGCTTTCCTGGAGATGGCTGAACACCTGCCTGCTGATCAGGAGTAAGTTAATTCCTTATTTTGTTTGCTTGTGCATACAGCTTTTCTTATTAAGCTGTCTTTATCTCATTCCACAAGTTTTCTCACTTTTACCCTTCTGACCCTCTCCCCATCCAACAGTGGGGAGGAGTAAGCAATTGGCTTGGTGGGGTTTAGCTGCCTACCAGGGTTAAACCACAACAGTTGGTGTTCCATCCTCTTCTGATTAATTGATTTTTACCCTCTTCAAGTCTATTGAAAATCTTTCTATGCTATGGAACTGGTCCTGATTGAAGAGGCAGACAATTTTAGCCTAGAGGGTAGATCAAATGGAGTCCACCAAAATCACAAAAGGGTTTTACCGCTGATTTTAAGGGGGAGCTGGAATGTTGCCCTCTTCAACTAATGGCTTGTCACTGTCTTCTCCTTCTAATGACTCAGTTAAAAACAGCAAAAAAGATCTTTAGATAATATTCTCCTGGAACTCCATTTTCTTTGGCGTACTTCCTTTTTATTAATAAACCATAAGCAAGATTTGTTGATACTGCTGCCAAATTGTAAAAAGTATCTTTCTAATGAGTCTATTGATTTCTTTATATGTGTTTCCATTCTGTTTGTTTTCTTTTCTTTGCAATGTAACCATGCAATGTAATCATTTGCTAAATATTTAAAACATCAAATGTAACTAAATACTGTTTAATAAAGCTAAATAATCAGTAATATAATTGCCATGCATAAAATATATATTGCTAAATCATTTTTTTCTGAAATTATTTGTGACAGTTGAGAAGAGAAAATGTAGGAACTCAGGAAAAAAAAAAATGTAGTCAGAATATCAGATGCCTAAGGCTTGGTCAAAGCCTTAAACATTTTCTTTTTTCACTATTCCATAATTTAACTCAGAAGATGAATAAATGTTGGCCTAATTTTTGTATTTAAACTGTAGCTTATGTCACATAGCTCTGCATATTTTATTTGAAAAAGTATTTGTGCATGCTTCACAACTTTTCTATAAACCTATTCTCATGTACCAGTCATCATGGTTACTCATAGTAAAGCATTGAAGTACATTTGAGTAAACCTGTGAGCAACTACACTAAAAATCATGAGAATACTCATGCTTAAAATAAAGCATTTGCTTTTGTTCCTTTCTGAATTGGAAACCTTATGTTCAAAGGGCTGATGAAATCTGTCAGGGTTAATAGGTCATGCTATTTAAATGTATGTAAGAAATTCACTATAGTGTATGTGGTTAGATTGTGAAGTTCTATTTAAAGCACATTGTGGTAAAATACAATCACCTTGCCCACAAAATGTTTTCTGCTTTTTACTTTGCTTTTCTTTGCTAGCTATTATACAGCAATGAGTCTCACCCATCATGCTATTATTATAAGTTAATTGCAATCAAGCTTTCTGGTGCTGTGTGAAGATGACAGTGTATTTGCATTTAAAAAAGATTTTGTGATAAATTGCTTTTGAATATTGTACATTCCCATATCACACAGGTCCTCTTACTACCTGTTAAAACAGCAGTGTGAAGAATTCTTAGTTATATTGAAAAAAGTAAATAGGCAGTATAACCATTTAATGCAAAATACCTTGGAAGATTTTTTTTATCACACTTTAAAAATCAGATCACTAGTATGCACATAAGCAGATGATCAAGAAGTAAAAGTAACATAACAAGTTGGGTTTTTTATTTATTATTCAATACATTTAGCATTTTCTGCTCATTGACCCTTAAATGGAGTGATGCGTCATTGTGAAATGCAGTTGTAAGTTATGTATTTTAGACTGTCACCATTATAAATCTGTTATTGACAAAGTTTAGCAAAAATGCACTGAAAAGATATCCCAGAAACTGAAGATAAATAAGTTGCATGCAAATGTTTCTAGAGAGACAAAGTGGTCGGTGTCAGTGTGGTGAGGCAATTTCCTGTGTAACAGCGAAAGGAAAATATGTTTATTTTAAAGGGTAGCTGTCAACTGTCAAATTCTTTTCATCTAAAATTCATTTTAAACACTAAGCATTCTAAAATGTCATTTGCTTTAGCACATGAGAAGCTTTAAAAGAACAATAATATTAGTTTTCACAATCACAGCTAGGGGCATTAAATCTAACTAATTTTTTTGCTTTCAAAATGTGCATGTAAATAAACATGAAGTGAGAGTTACTAGAAGCAGCATTTTATTTTCCATAGTGGCCATAACAATTGGAATAGTGGAGGGCAGTGAGGTTTTCTTCTTGTGGTGGTTTCTGTGATTAATCCAGCAGAATCATTGTAGAAATCAGCTCTTTTCCTTTTTTCTTTTTGTTTGTTTGCTTTTTTTCCTGTCGTTTCTGCCTGGTTACTGCTGAGAACATGCCTTCTTAATCAGGTAGGAGGGCAAGAGGTATTTTTTTCTGGCAAATTCCCTTGAAGTTACCTAGATTACTAAATTGATGTGGTTTATATATGAGAGATTCATTTTCCTTTGCTAGCTGGACAACCAAATAAACCTTATTTCCTCTTAAAACAAGGAACATAAGCAAAATCCCTCACAGTTCTTAAGTTCTGGTGGCAAGGCTTGTTTAATCAAGGCACAGCTCTCATATTACTGTAGAGGAAAAAAGAGAAGAGTGCCTGTCATGCTTGTAGAAAGACCTGGAAGTCGTAACCCCAAAGAAAGGACTGTGAATACATAGTTGTTATTATACACAGTCAGCTAAATTAAAACCTACACGTGGGTTTGTTTTTTTTTTTTTCTGTTGTCGTTGAGGTCTGGGTTTTGTCTGGTTTAGGTGGACAATTTTTTAGCCATTGTCATTGTAAGACAGCTCTTTTTAGTCCCATTTTCCAACTCCAACACTTTTCACAGGGGAAAAACTGCTCTAGTACATGTAGTTTAAATCAAGCCAGGATCAGAGTGGTTTATTGATTAATTAACGACATGTAACTAAAAGGCAATTACTGAACTATACATTCAGGATCACTGTCAGTAATACAGTGCGTATATCGCAATATTTGACTGTTACAAAATTTAATGTCCGTCTAGAAATTTCTATACACCTTTTTGTAACTAATCCTAATATGGTCTAATCATGTGCATGTGTTCGTGCATACATGGTTACTTGACCACAGAGGATCTCTCCCTGCCCAAATGCATCTCTCCCCACCACCACTAACCCACCCATTCCTGGCAGCATCAGGCCAGTAGCTACAGGTATTTTTGCTCCAACATTTACCTCAGCTGTAACAACTTTTCCTGCTCTTTTATACTTCTCAAGCTAAACCCCTCTTTAAAAGTCCTTACTTACTGTTTACTCTGGCCGTTGGTCATCTTACTCTCTAATATGAACGGACAAGGCCAAACCTTCTGCTAGGCAGTTTGGGGCATTTGATCCATGCTTGTTTTTAGAGAGTTCAGTTAGCTAGAAGAAGCTTAGCTAAAAAGTAAAATTACTGAGCAGAAAATTTGTCCTGTTTTACCCCAAACTAGGACATGTACTTACAGTCCTACTACCACAAGCACACTACATGAGCATACTGAAAGCAATGACTAAACACTGCTCAAGTTTTAAAGTATGAAATAAAAAGTGGAATGAAAAATAAAATAATGTATTGCTATTTATTTTTTTTTTTATTTCAGAAGGACCTTTTTAATTTTTTTAACTAGTTAATATGGGAATTAACATCAACCAGTTTTCTTCTTTTCTACAATGTCTTTACCTGCATTGGACTGTAAAGCTGTTTTTAGACATAATTTTACAAACAGGTGAATTTGTAAGGACCTTACTTAACTGCTAAGTATTAAAGTTTTTTAAAAGGATGGATAGAAGATGTATCTTTGGGGAAAGGGCCCTTTATGAACCTAAGGTAGTGACAAAATAGCACAATGACTTTGTCTGGTCCATTTTAGTAGAATGATTGCATAAAATGATCTGGGAGATGAAATTGCATATGCTCAGTTAGAGCAATAATAGATTTATTCACTCTTTAATGTTGATATTTTAATTATAAATCAAAGGAAAAAATCCAACAGTCATTTATAATGTGCAGACCTTCTAAAGCAACAAAGGGTAGAACTAGGTTTAATTATTTGTATCTTGTCTTTAAAAACCTATGACCTGAAAACTGACATTGTCATCAATAAAATACATTTTTAGTGTTTATGTACTTGAAACAATTAAATAATATTTCTTAAAGACATAGTAGTACAATACAGGTTTAATTTTTATAAAATTTTCAAACAATTTGCTCAAAAGAAATTTCTGCATACATAACAGGGCATATTTGAAAATATTTTTATTGTGGAAATGGGGAGACAAGCAAAAAAGACTACTTTATGTGGAAGAGGTGGTTCATAACTAAATTTTGTCTCAATAAAATTGACTGAAATGTGACTACTTTGCTTTTGTAAGAGAAGATGAAATACATATAGCCTTAGTAGAAGTTTTATTATACAGATAGATCAAAATACGGCTGAATATTTTTTGGGAAAAAAAAAATCTGTATTTTCAGGCCCTTTTTCCACCTGACTGCATTTACAGACTTCATAAAGCAACACTTTTACAGTTACATGTAGAACTGTACTGGTTTGTTCATAAAGCTTTTTTTTTTATCCATGTTGATATTTTTTTTCAAAATTGTATTTGTAGAAAATAAATAATAAAATTAGTTATTTTTTCAGGTGTGCAACATAGATGGTGCAACAAGGATACCTTGTAATGCTTATAGACATGTAATACTCTTGGTGTCCTTAAAGGAGACGATTAAAATGTAAATGAATGTGAGTAACGCTGGTCAATAAGGGCTAATAAGGGTCTGCACAGTTTATATTGCAAAATGAAACATGTTTTAATGAGATCATAACTAAATCATCTGAATAGACTTTTAATGTAAATTAATATTTTAGTTGTTTACAAATACTTATCAATATTAAAAATCTTTATGGATATTACATATCCATACAAATGTAGTTCTCAAATACACACTCATATACACTAGGCACAAATATGCATGGTATCTGGAGGGAAAATATTGCTGTTTCTCTTCATTAGTACAATCCTGAATAATTGACAGTTCACAAAGAAATACAATTTAAAAATAAATGCAGTGGTCTTGAATAAATGCCTCTTTCCTGCCAAGAGTACAACAATACAGAGGTAGGAGGTTTCATTTTCTACATGCTTTGTGCAAACATTTTGGGTTCCATCCCTGTAAGTTTGCAGTTGCCGAAATTGGATTTGATGTATTTGAAAGGGCTTCAAAATCACAAATGCAACTTAACCTCAGTGCCAGTTTTAGCTTTATTTTTACTGCTCCATTCCCCTGCTGCTGAGCCAAATATGAAGATATTCCATCTGAGTTATCTCAAATTTTTCATCCTACTTCCTTTTCTCCCAGAGGTCGTTCTCCAAAGAACAATATTTTTCATTTTATTCTTGCTTCTTAATGTCTTTTTGCCCTGTACATATATTCCATTCATTTAGATTGTTTAGTAAATCCTTTACAATCAGTTGGCTGTCCTCATTCATTTATTTTCCACATTTTGTAAAGGCAGTTGCCAGTTCTGTCAGTCTCTCAAACTTGTTGACAATGGAAATTTCTGGGATGATGCTGTCCCCCCTTTCAGTAAAAATTACATGGCAGAAGAAGGGCTCTGTTTCTTTGCTCTGTCAAATACTAAAAGTGGGAAGGTTGTTAGAAGTGTGTTCATCAAATTCTGATTTATCAAGAGATGTGAGACAACTTACTTCCTGGACACCTAGCTTCTTCCATACCTATTTATGAACTTACCTAGACAAATAATCTAGATGCTGCCAAGAAGTGCTCTGGTGACAGTCCTTCTTCCAGAATGTCCCATCTCGAATGAAAGAAGTTCTTCAAACACCCACAATATATCTGGGTCTATAACACTTTTCAGGTACTTGGGGGTTTGTGGTTGCACCCAGACAGGAAGACTGAGGTGAGAAATATTTCTGATTTAACTAGAATCTACCTGCTTTCACAGGGCTTTTCTGGGACATGCCTGGAAATAAGTGACTCCTAGTCTTTGTCAGGCATAGGCATGAGATATTTCTTTTTGCAATTATTTCAGTTGCTGACCGTTATGTGCCTAGTCAGTGGTTTAAACCCTGGCTCCCACCCCTGGCACATACTTGCACATGCTCATACACACACATGCTCACAAACACTCCTGTATCTCATGGTTGATCCAGTCCAAAAAGGCCTGCACCCTTACAATAACATGCTTCACTATAGCCCGTTAGACCGAAGTTGAGGATCCTGGTTCTGCCTTATATTTTTTTTTTTTTAAATAGTTGTACAGTAATCCCTTGCATGTTTCTTGGCTACAAAGGACTATCAGAGCAGCATCAGCTCCTCACCAGTTTGACCTGTTTTTTTGTTTTTTAGATCCATTTTACCAAGCAAGGCAGCTGTAAACTGCTAGAGCAATTGACTTCAAGTCCCTACAATTCCATGTGTCCATGCATTCATCCAGAATGTGCTACTCCATCTTTGTGGAGTAGCTATCAGGACTTTCCATCACATAACTTTTACATAAGCAATAAGTAAAGTAGTAAATAAATTTTAAAAGGCACATCATTATGTTGCCGTATTTTTGAACATTACAGATATGCTCATCATATACAAATACATTTCCAAAGTTTCTGGATTCCAAAGATGAGGAAATGTATATTTCAACTTCTGAATAAGATTTTTAAGACAATTTTGGTGGACTACAAGTAAATAGAATTAATTTATTTCTATATTTAAACATGATACAGAAATCTTAATTTAATCAAATCAATTTGAGATCGTGGGATTCTTGAAGATAAGTGTGTGCATTTTTTACTCTTCATTCTATCTCCCAATTAATTTATCACAATATTTTCATCAGAATTAGCAAGTATGAGAGACCAACAAATATCAGCATTAAAAGATACAGTTATCTTCCAATAAACCCCCTATATTTTTATTTTAACTTGTTGAAGGTAAGTTTTTTATGGTGGCATTTAGCCTGTGTGCTTTCATTTTTCATTATTTTTTCTCATCTTGATCTAAGTGAAAATGCTTAAATCAGATATACAAGCTAAATACATGTTGAACCCTAGAATGCAAACGGTATAAATTGAGTTAGACGTTTTCATAGCTTTCTGCTATTAGTTAGGAAATACAAAAATGTGGATGTTTGCCACTTCATGAATAAGCAAGACAGTAAAGAGAAATGAAAAAACTGGCAAATATCAAACTTGATAGTCATAATGGAAATATTTGAGGTTGGTTCCCGAATCAGATAATTCACCTTCAGAAACAGAGGTTTTTTTCTCTAACTCATAGAAACCTGTCCCCTTTGGGCAGTTTCAGCAGTGGGGCATTGTGAATTCTTTTACTGCCAAGTGTTGCCTCTTAGACATGCCTTCTGTGCTGTTTTTTGCAAGTCCTTTTCTTTGAGGCAATGGCGAGTTCAGGCTCCAAGAAGCCATGTACAAAAACCTCCTCTCACTGCAGAACTGTACCTTCTAAATTTAGGTTCTCTGGATCACCTCTTACTATCTGTCTGAAGTAGCCTCCAGATAATCTGAATACACTCCCTGCAACTTCTCAAGAAATCACACTGGCAATCTCATGTGAATAGGTGTCTTCAATGTTTTTCTGATATTTCTTGGTTTATCTGTGTTTAAAATAAATCACCATTAAACAGTTCTCCAGAAGTGCTAGCACAACCCCCTCAAATTTTGAGATAAAATAAATAAAAAGGACAGATACTTGAGGTGTGTTTTGACTTCATTCTTAATTTTATTCAAATAAATCTATCCATCTGCAGTTCTAAATTGTTAGATTTTCAAGGTTCTTTGTCACCTCAGCTGCCTTGGATGAGAATTACACATTTTTCTATACCAGAAATCCTGCAATCGGTGTTCTTCCATTCACAGCAAATGATGAATGACCCTGGCCTCCTGATGATGACATGGAACCAGAGCACAGCATCCCAGCAGCAAGGTGTCAGGCAGTCAGTGAGTCTGCTGCCACTCAAGGCCAAAAGCTGTAAAGAGTGCTATTCTTCTCTCTGTCTAGCAAAGCTTTTGATTCCTAAGCTTGCTCAGGAGGGTAAGTCTAATCAGTTTCCCCTCCAATGCTGTCATACACGGTTCAGCTTTAAGCAAATTAGGCAGCAGCTGTCAATAAATATATATTCTCTTTTCATGATACTTTCCTTCCTTTCTTAGAAACTTTGATTCCATTAAGAACATCGTATTTTTTAAAGTTTCTTCACTGACTTTTGAGCTACACTCATTAAAATGGTGGCCCTTCATTCAAGACTTTGGTCAAGGCTGACTACAGACTGAAATAATTCCATGGACTATAACGAAGGCACGTTTTTTCTTTACAATTAAGTAGACAGTTATTTCTAAAAGTCAGAGATGAATACAATTAAAGAAGTCTTTCCATGTCTAAACGACCAGTCTTCATGCTTCTTTAGAAATATACTGCTTTGTTCTGTTGTGAAATTAAGAACGTTGCTAATATTCTTCAGAAATAGAACAATGTAAATGGGGAATTTGTGGCATTTGGCAATGAATCATAAAGCCAGTATGTTCTTGTTGCTGGGAATACAAAACAAACTCCATCATTCATTTAGGGCACAGCAAGGAACACAATTAGAGAAGAAAAAAGAAAAGGGCCAGCAATAGCAATATCGGTCTGGCTATTTCTTTTAGCAACCAAAATAGCAATAATTTATAAAGACAAAGTGTATGTGAACATAAGAAATGCCATATTGGAGAAAATAGATGTTCTGTCTAGTCCAATAATGTTCTCTCAATGACAGCAGATGCCAGATGCTTCAGAAAAAGGCACAAAGCCCCTACAAGGCAACTAATTCTGAAAAATTATTTTTGTGGTGTATGTAGCCTGAAAATGTATATTGCTTACTGTGTACTCCATCTTTAATTTTGTTGCTGTGCCGAGACAGCAGCCATACTGTTCTGAATACTGCTGCACTTTGTTACAAAACATGCACATTTTGCTCCTGTTATGTCTTGCTGTTTTCTTTGATACATACTAGCAAACTGTTTAAATTCAAAATATATCTTTTGATCTTTGTGTATAAGACATAGCATACCCATGGGAATGTCTGCCAGATCCTCAAAGACAATATGATACTGAAACACTGGTGACTGATATAATCTGAAAAAGGATGGAATCTTTGCCATTTTCATTCCTCAGCATTACTAACTGTATTCAAGAGGAAAAAAAATCATGCGGCAGTAACACAAAATTAAGTATGTCTACCTTCCTGTGAGATAGAATTTTAAATTTTGTAAGTAAACATGCTGTTTGGATGGATTTGAAGCCAAAAATACAAACATCTTTAGGTCAAGATCCGTGTGGGTAAATACAAGAAGATAGTCATCTTTAGTGTCTTCCTAAACATAACTTAATAAAAGTCAATCAATTGAGTACTAACAGACTTATAAATTTTGGTGGAACTACAGATTTGTTTTTAAATAAATGAGTGATATGCTGTATTTTTCATACAGCACAAATTTCTGCATTTGAATCCCTCATGTATTTGTCGTCCAGTAAGAACTTTGTTCCATTCACACACAAGGAAGGTTTTTAAAATTGCCTGCAGGGTTTTATGGGTATCAGTCCTATTGAGAGTTCAAAATAATGTTCTGATGTACTTTTTTGTTTCTTGTACCATGTTCCTAGGGCAGTTCCTTGGGAATTCCTTTAAGCTAGGAGCAGTTGGAATGTAGAACAGATTGGTATTAACTGAAAGGTATACATTAATATAAATCAGCTGAACAGGAACTGTCAATTATTTTGCAATCTGATAGCTTAAGTACACAGCCAGTGGCTAGATTATATGAATTCATACATACACACAAATGCATTTTTGGTATGTTTTTTTTTTTTTATGTATGTGATCTATTGCAAAAGCCAACCGAGACAAGACTGACTAGCAAAAAAGAACTCATAACCCTGCTTCTTCCTGAACTGCAAAATAAGAGTTTCTGTAAGATAAGACCTGTTTTTCCACTGACATTGGTTCAGTTCACTGGTATTTGACTACTTAGCCAGTCTTTCTGTCATTCTGCCTGAAAGCAGGTCTCCCTATAAGAATTCCAAAATGTTTGAATTGTCTTTGAAAGCTGCTTGCTTTGAAGGTATTGCTTGAAGTCATGTCTCCCAGGCTGATCACAAAGAGATACCAGAGGCAGTAGCAGAATAGTGGCTATTTAGCACATCGACCAGTACACACTTCTGAGTATGGAAGCATTTCTTTATGTGGAATGACAATAATGAGAATTCCTTGGCCATGTTTAGTACCTATTCATAAGGGAGCACAGCATATACAGTTCACTTTGTTTACCCTATAAAACTTATATTCCTGAACTGAATTGTATTGTAATTTGATAATTTTTGTCTCAGGAGGAAATATACTGAGGTGAATTGAAATAACAACCTTCATGCAGGTTGTCAGTAGAGTTCTTCAAGTAAGGGACAAGTAATTATTTTTTTTGTCCATGTTCACTGTCAGTGGGATGACAATAAAGGCTTCAAACTGCAGCAAAGGAGATTTAGCCCTGACATTGAGATAAACTTTCTAATGGCAAAATAGGTAAACACTGGACTAGGTTGCCTGGGGAGGCAGTGGACTTTTTACTGTTGGAAGTTTTTAAGACTTGAGACAAACCTCTCATAGGACTGTTTTAGTCCATTCCTAGCACAAGTTTACTAGCATGATTTATTACCCTCTGATAATGCTCCCCAAACTGTTTTTCCATTGGTCTTTTTTAACAAATATGTGAAACAGTGATTCTAAGTTCTGAAATAAAGGTGGTGTATTTCAGAACAAAAAAGTTCTAAAATAATAAAAAATATTAATTGTTGTATTTGTAATAATAAAGATACAAAATTAAAAAAAAAAGAGAGATCATTCAATTTTCTGACAAGTAATTTTTTAAGTAAGCACAGCATACGACCTTGAATAGTATTACCAATTATAGCAATTTTTAGAACTAGAACCAAAATTTATATACAGTTACACTGACAGGCTCATATGATTTGTGAGGTTATTACAGTAAAGGTTATTCAGTCATAATTTTGACTGCTATGTTTTGCAGAAGTGTGCTGAAAAAAAAAAAAAAAAAAGGTATACAGATATTGTAGGGAGTAACAAAAAAACCAGAGTGTTGGAACTACATGGAAAATCTAGAAAAGCTAAGGTTTATTCTCAAGAAGAAAAAGAGCTGTTAATCAGGCACATGACTGATTCATTTTGGTAGGAATCATGGGTGTGAATGAAAAATCAGGCTAGAAAAGGTAGAGGCATTCAAACATAATAAAATTGATGTAAAAGACAGAAAAAGAAAATATAAATATTAATATTAACTAGGTAAGCAACAGGCACTCTTTCCATGTTTTTGAATTGGTTTTCTGGATTTTGAGATCTAGAGTTCATCCTTTGGAACCTAGAAAACAGAATTGAAGTTTTTATAATGTGTTTGATGAGATTTCAAATTATAGTTTTCATTTCCCACGGCAGAAATAACATATTGCTTTTCTAAGTTACCAGATGCAGTAAAGCAAGGTGAGAGAGGAAAACGTTCCTCGAGTCATGTCCGCCTTTGTTGAAGAACTACAGAAATTGTATTTGAAACAAAGTGAATGTCAAAATATATTGAAAAAAAGAAGGAAGGATCGTACATGAGCACAATGAAGAAGCTTCAGGAATATTTTACAGCTACACAGAATTTTGAAACTGATCATTGTTGTCAGATATCCCAGCTATACATGATACTATAGCTTATTTTTGCCTGATTGAAAATAAAGTATACTTAGAGTAACATAGAAAATGCAGAAGAAAATATAAATGGAAAAAAAAACCCACATAATTTTAATTTATATTTAAGTTAAATAAAAAAATCATATGTTGCTTTGTTACAAATTCTTCTTATAGCAGGTAGACCCATAGAGATACTGTGTGTCAATTTCAGTCCCATTTGTGATTCCCTGTTTCTGGCCTGCTGATGTCTGAATCAAGTACTAATCTGACGAGTAAACCAAAACTGCAAACTTTTAATTTTTAACTTTACAGTCCCTAGAGGTTTGAAGAACAATAAACTTGTCCTCAATTTGTATTCAGCTCTCAACCCACTGCTGTGTTTACTGTAGCTGGCCTTGGGGGGCAGAGCAGAATTTGGGGGTGTTAGTATTAATTAACCTTTTGTCCTGATATTACTATTCTTTCTCACCTGTTAAAAACAAACAAGCAAATAAACAAAGCACCCCTACAATAAGGAAATATGATTTTTAGAAAACGTAAATATACAAATACACACGTATGAAAAGTATGTGTTTGTAAATATCTATCACTCTGTCTCCACAAATAATTTGTGACAACAAATAATGAAATATATTTTCTCAGTGGAAATCAAAGAATTAAGGGAATAGTGTTTAATTCTTCTTTCAGATATATCCAGGCTTCAATGCTAGTCATGTTCATGTAATGAATAGCATAGTTTCGCATATTTAATTTGTGCCTCCAAAGTATGCCTTAGATAGCATGTTTTTCTAAATTTTTTTTTAATTAACAATAATGAGCAACTTTTTTCTACAACAGCCATATATTTCACATACATTGTAGTATGTTTGTGATTGTCTTAGTCCTTGATGTAACAATCCATCTGACTAGCTCATTCTCCACTACCATCCAGATAGCTTAATCTTAACAAGTTAATCTATTGGGTTTTTGAATAAAAAAAGCACTATGAATGATATTGCTCAGACTTCTATATGCAGCATTGTAATGTTGAGGTTCTAAACCTAAGTTTAAACCATATCTAGCATTGATTTGCATTGATTATTTTCCAAGAGGAGACAAAAAGAGCTCAGATTCAAAAGACTAGAAAACAAACATAGTGGGGGGATATGATTACTCGCTATATATAAACTAGTGGGTAAACACTGGGGAAAGAAAAAAAATAATTAAGCCAAAGGACAACATTGGGTGCTTTATACCCAAAAGCACATGGGTATAAAACTGTCATTAATAAATTTAGAATTGAAATAAGATTAAATTTTCTAACCATTAGAACACTAAGATTAAGGACTGGTGTTTCAATTAGAGTAATAGAGGAAAAAGTCCAGCTAGTTTTAAAGTGGAGCTAAGGGAGGAAAATGCTACCTAGTTGCCTGCAATAGCAGAATCTGAAATCTGATGACCAAGTGAATTTCTCCCAGTTTTATGTCTATGTCTGTAAATTCTCTTGGTTTATACGTCAATGCTCACTCAGTTCATCAGATGGCGACAGTTTTAAAGGATACAGCATACCTCCCTTTAAAATTAGTCAGTCAAATCAATGCTAGCTCTTAGAAAAGGAATTTCATGTAGATCCCATTTAAAGTGCAGAGTAAATTCTCTTTTTCTTGAAATCACAAACAAAATGGCAACTGAATTCAGTGCTGCAGGGTAGGGATAAGCCCAAAAAACTGATTGCCTTTCACTATATATACACAATCCTTCATTGCTTGTAAAAGGATGACTCCCATGGGATTCCAAGAAAGCTGAATAAAAGTTCAAGTTTCACTTCCTGAATTTATGCTGATCAGCACCCTGAAATATTGCTGTTACTGTAGTATTAAAACAAGTAGAAAACTAATTTTTCTCCTCTTTTTTT
>VXBH01001366.1:14299-37430 GCA_013400035.1 Rynchops niger | reverse complement strand
TTTAAAATCTGTGGAATAATAAGGGATGGCCCTGTGTGTGCATGCATTACATATACTTTGAGGCCCCACCTTGCAGCTGTGGAACATTTGTAGTTTCTATTCCCAGACCTTTATGACTAGGTCCACTTTGATAGTACTCATAAATGGTTTATCGCAGGACAAGTTTGCTACATTGAATGGTAGTAAGCTTTAAATTTTGTTCATTCTCTTTCTTTAAATAACTAGCTAGTCTTCTTTCAATTGTTACCAATTTCCTATAGAAAATGCTAAGAGATACTGTCTTTAGTACAAATCTTGAGATAACCTCATTTGTTTTGCTGAGGCAAAACAGCCGCTAATATTAAAAACAAAAACAAAACCAAAAAACAACAACAAAAAAAACCCAAACAAACAAACAAAAAAATCCAAACAACCCCCCCCAACCAAACTACATTGTAAATGTTATTGCCTTTTCCAAGCAAGGAGGTCTGTCTCAGGCAGCCTCAAAGGCAGACAGAAATGAGCAATGCCTCTACCAGATGGCAGGAATCCCACTAAAAGAAGGCCATGATGAATCTGTGATTCCCACCTCATGAAAAAAAAGATAAATTCTCTGCATGTATCTCCTCCAATAATGAATAGCTGTAATTTTAATATCTGTTAAACTCATGCCTGTGTCATTAATCCAAGAACAGGTCATGTTTCTAAAGCTGAGCAATAAATGTTTCCTCCAATCTAGTGATGGAAACCAAAGAAACCAAGATGAGAATTAAGTCGTGAAACAGTGTGAAGGAGAAGGAAAACTCTAGAAAAATGAAACCCCTGTTTCCGATATGGGTCAAGAGAAAATTATTTCTTTCACCCACCTTCTTCTGTGAAGTTATTTAAAAATGGAAATTGACATTCCTAGAGAAAACTTTTCAATTTAAACATTTCAAGAAAAAATGTGACTTTCACAGAATCCTGATTATCTTTGTAATTAGTCAGAAATATTGGCTGAATCTCCCACAAATTTTACATATTAGCAGTTATACTGGAATCTATTTTTTTTCCCCTAAAATTAATTACTTTTTCTCCACAGTTGACTTCATTTGTAGCAATTAAGTAGATTGTGAGGTTAAAGGAACATATTTTTACCATTAGTCATCTGCTACACCATACATATGAAGACCAAGGGGAAGCATTAATAAATACTTAAAAACAAAACTCAAGCCACGTGAAAACTGTTTCCCATGCCTTTTTCTTGTCACACCATCTTGAGACATTAGTAGGCTGAAAACCTTTGCCCAAAGGCATTACAAAAAATTATACTTCTGACAAAACTGACTCAGAGTTATACCCACAGGGGAATCTCAGTTTTTGCTAAAGAATAAATATCTAACCGTTCTTAGGATGTTAGCTGATCACTAAGGGCATTAAATTAGATATTTCCTAGCAGAAAAGATGAGATGAGAAGATACATATTTTTATTTGCCTACATGCTTTCTTAGTATTATTTTTTTATTTTTGAGATAAGTTCTGAATGAGATCCTCCCTGCAATTCTGAAGACCTATCCCAAACATGTTTTGTGGTAATAGAGAATGGGATCAATTGATCAGACCTGGAAAGGTGGTGAAAAGTGACATGAAGGATAGCAGAACAGCTGTCTGGCAACTGCTGAACAATACTGAGAGCAGGTTTGTTTGTAGCAATAGAAGAATTTGGACAATCTGTATTGCATACTCTAACAGGCAGTCACAGTGATTGCACGGAAAATACACACTGCGCTTTTTCGATGTTCATGTAAGTCTAGGGAAAAAAGGGTTGGAGAAAATCACACTACATACTACTAAATGTTATTGATATCACTCAACAGCATGCCATAGACTTTCTAATACTTAGAGCTTGTGGAGACAAACTGAGGAAGAACTAAACATCAATAATGTTTGTGTATCAGGACTTAAAACAGGTACCTTAAGGCCCAGGAGAATGCCAGGCCCTTGCTCTGGAAGATAATCAGGCACAGGTGTTAGGAATCAAACCAGAGTCCAGACTCCTGCTTGGCAGATTCAAAAAGTCTCCTAGGCCAGAAGAAAGTGAGGTATGGGTTTAAATTCTTTACTTTTAAATGGAAAGTCTTTACGAGGGAGAGGTGTAGAAAATATCTGACAATATAAGAAGTTGCTGTCCCCAAAGAAGCATGAGAAGGATCACGTCTCCTTTGAAGTGGGTCAGAAATGTTCGTTGGTGAGTTAGGTGAATCTGTCCTCTTCTTACGGAGAACTGATAGTAAAAACTTGTTAAGAAATGCTATATGGATGGAGCTGTGACTCTGAATCCTCTAGCTCACATAAACACAACCAAACACTACCATCCCTTGCAATGTATAGGTGTTCAACAGAAAACCGGACTTTCGTAAATGCTTCTTGGACTTTTCTTGAAGTGCTAAGGATCTGCAGACACCCAGAAAGCCCCTGATATATTTTATAAAAAATAATTAACAGTAATACAAAATGCTAGTGCTAGTTAAACCAATGAATATTTAGCATATGTGTACATATTCCTTAAAAGCTCTGTCTATTTCCTTCAGGTAATTTCATTAATAAATTCAGTTGATTAGCATGATCCTGGCTTAGAAAGAGAGAGGAAAAAAAAAAAATCAGACAGCAACAAAACTTGAAAAACAGCCCTCTTCTATTACCAAGTTTCATTTTCTCAGCAAACTGAGGTCTGCCTAATCATTCAAGGAACTCTTTTACTTGAATATTCTTCTCTAATCATTAAACAATCATTTACTAAAACACTAGATTAGAGCTATGCTACTGGAAATCAGAATAACAGCAGTGATCTCAAGAAAGCTATGCAGATTTACCCTTTGTGACCACACACTTGCTTAAGTGATAACTTAGTTATCAAAGAGATTACACCCAGTAAAATGATATTATATACCCATCTGTAACAGCAAGAAATTTTCAGTTTATCTGAATCTTCCTTAACAAACTGTTCTTGTGATTAAAAAAAAAATGCAGAAAATTAGCTCATTTTGCCCAGTTCCCTTTACCAGTTAAAATGAGAGCTGCAGAGTAAACTCAAAAAGTCAGAACTCTTTCAAGTTATCATTCTTAAGGCTTTGTTTATGGAGCAGCCTTTTTTTAAGGTGTAGAAACAAACTCCAGACACCAGATACTGTCCAGTAATAATTTAGAAATTGTCCCACTTAATATGCTTCTGTCATTCACAATGTGAAGCTCATACTCTCTTAATACAGACAGGTTTGAAGTGGAATTATTTGAAACTCGCAAAGAAAACACATATACATCACAAGCATGCATATTGTGTATGTTTCATTATCAGCTCCTCTCTTTAAAAAATTAAAAAAAAAAAACAAAACAGGCTGGAAATCACTTCAACAGACACTCGTAAGAAATGGGTGTTCAGACGTATGAGTGTATTGCTAATTCTTCTATCAGACAGGCCAACTGCAAATAATATAATTTGGATTAAAAAAATGCAAAAAAAAACCAAAAACAACTGCTAAAGTGAAAATTAATTTTTATGTACATTTTCCCACCTTTTTCTTCCAGTCACCTGAAGCACAAACTGCCCTTCCACTTCCTTTGGAGAAATGCAATGTTTCTCCCTTTTGTCTCAGTAATTTTTCTTTCTAGACTGTAAAAACGCTGTGATAACCTCATGCCATCTGAAAGCAGTCCCCTGTATTACTCCATCAGCAAACGTTCATAGTGTCTGCCTCTGGAAGTCAGTGTACTTTCATGGATTTACACCAATATGAACCAAAATGTTTTTGCATGTCACACTTACAGAGTTAGATTAGCCATCACTGATAGTTTTGGAAAAACAATGCAGAAATTCTTAATCTGATTTTTAATGCATTTCTGTTCTTTCATGTAGCTCTCCATCGTTTTCAATTGCTGTAAAGCATGCGCTATATTACATGTACTAGCAGAAAATATGTGTTACAACTTTCATGCTTTAAATATAAAAATATTGATAATTCTTGGTGTTCTGTATCAAATACTGATTCCGAACATAATCGTAATCATCCTGGGATACTGCAGTGATCCTGACAGGCAGACCACCCACCATCAAGGGGTTCATGACCCACATACCAACTCACCTGGACAAGTCTCTTCCTGTGCTACACCAAGTAACGCATCCACAGTGGCCTTCAGGCCCGCATTGCACAGCGGGGATCCCTTGGCAGCAGGATAAACTCATCCAGCATATTGCAACAGAGGAGCCCACAGGAAGCATCCAAGCAAACAGTGGTGGCCTCGCCTTTGCCTACAAGTACTCCAAGAGGTTCCTCTGTGAACTCCCTTTTTGTTTTGACTGTAGAAATGATAGTGTTGTTTCCTTGTAAGAAAGTACTGTAACAGCTCAACAGACTGAGAGGGGAGAAAACCCTGTGATGGGGACTACAGGGTGTGCCGTGTGTGGATCAAAGTCCTGTTTGATGCTACACCATCCAGGGCTCTCAGCATCCAAAGAGTCATAAGCTTATCTATGCTATTCTCTTTTTATAATATCAGCTCTAATAAACAGTATTTCAAATTATACCTTAAGGAGTCTAAGTGCCTTTCTTACTAGGATCATGATGGATTGGAGTTGCCTGTTGCAAAACAGATATTGGATCAAACTACCAGGTGAAAGACACCAGTTGCATTCAGCTGATACAACTGACAGTTCTTAAGTTAAAGTAGAGTATCTGGCCATTTGTGCCCTAACCTTCCTTAAGAAAAATTATACATTGACCTATAGTAAATGAACTTATGGCCTGTGAGAACGTTTTTTTTTTTTTCCCACGGCATTCAAAAAGGACCTAGAGCTAACGTGGTGGAGAAACCTGTAAAAGTAAGTAGAACTTGCAGTAAAAGGACACTTTAGGAAAAGCAATGTTTATTTTAGTGTCCATACTTATAGAATCAGAGAAACTTAGAATTGTCTAGGTTGGAAGGGACATATCAGATCATTGAATCCAACCATCTACCTAACACTGACAAAACCACCACTAAACCATGTCACTAAGCAGCACATCTATCCGTCTTTTTAATACCTCCAGGGATGGTGATTCCACCACTCCATCTCTGTCATTCTTATTTTCAAAAATAGTTATCATTGGCAGCCCCGGGAGAAGTCCAAGGTAAATGTAGTTATTCAATTCCTTTCAATGGAAGTCTTTTCTGTTGACTCTGTTAATCTCACTGTGGAAATATATATTCATTAATAACAGATTCTTTCAATTTTGCTTTATCAGAAAATACATTTGAAACAATAAATGTGTACCCAAATCCTTTGCAGTGGAAATTATAAATAGCAACAATAATTGAGATATGTTACTAAAAAAAGCTAATAAAAAATGGTAAATGTGATATACCCAGTTTTATCCTCAGGATAAGACTCATTACCATGCATAATGTTTTTTAAAAAATGGATATTGCAACAGAGATTAACAAAAAGTTGGTTTTCATAGGTGTTCTAAGCAACAAACGTAATTTGTAAAATTCCTCCCACATTCACGCATTACTGCTGACCAAGTCATTTTGCTGTCAGTGTTAGAGCAGAATAGAATGAATGGTAAGTACGTTTTTCAGTAGTAATAAACAAGTGGCAGTAGAAAAACTGTATGTACTTATTCTGTGTGCACTATTGTTTACTCTTCATGGAGTCTTCTACTGTGCAATAAAACCTTTAATTAGTGAGACCTAGTCCTTGCACGTGTGTGAGGAGTAACACTGTGTACCATCGTATATCATAAAACAGAGCAAATACAATATACAGGTAGATTCTCCAGTAAAGGCCGAGGGAGGGCATCATGTTTAGGAAATAAACATTACAGATCCACCTTCAAAGCCAAGGACTGAATGTCACTGAATGTAATATTAAGTTGATGGGATTCATTTCAAAACTAATGAAAAATACAGTAATAGAAGAGAAAGTCATTAAGAACTAATGCCCAGTGGTTATATTGCTCATGTGAGCAATCTCACAGGTAATATGGAGATACGTACCCAGTCTTTTATTATTACTTTTGTTTTGAATATGTGAAAGGTGTAAATGCTGAATTAGTCCATGGTACAGCATGGACATACTCACATGTATGAGGTACCTTGCTTTTCTGTAAGGGCACTCTAAACTGACTAAAATGTATAAGTTACTGTTGTTTCTAAGCGATTTAAGACATGATTGGCATCACAGCATTCCTATATGATTTTGCTGTGTTGCTCTAGTCATTAAAATAACGTAAGCCTGCAGTGTGTCTTTCTTAACCTGTTTTGTTTCATAAACATTACCACAGCTATGAAAGACTGTGATTCTGACAGCATCTAGAAAGATGATTTCTTAAAATTCAGTTCATTTCATGTATTTGGGTACCCTACAATCTAAATACTCACAGAGACATTCCCTCACTTGTTATGCCCTTTTGATGCCTGTGGAGTTTAAAGGGTATTATCAAAGATATTAAATTTATCATCAAAGGAAGGACTGTTTTCTTAAGTTCATAGGGCTGTATTTGAGGAAAACTGTTGCTTCATTTAGCAGACATTATTTCATCTGCAGTGTGGCTGTTTTCCCAGTTCTGAGCAACAGCGATGCCGAATGGGGCGGATCAGCATGTTTCTTCTCAGTAATGTCAACAGGGGTTGTCTTCGTCTCTAACCTGTAGACAAAAAAGGATTTGGGAGCTGTTTGTTAATCAGAAAGCATCTGCTTTTTATATGCTGTATGAACTTTTCTGTTAAAAATGTTACCTAAAATTAATTGAGGAAGTGAAAGAAATAATGATTAAGATAAATTTCCTTTAAATAGTCACTGGCTTCTTTTGGAGCTTAATTTTTGGTCTTTAAGTTATTAAAAAATAAAAATTATACTTTCATTGGTAATGATCTTCACATTCTAATATTTTCTTTCTTGTGCAATTAAGAGAATGAGACACTCAAATGTGACTTGTCTGCTAGCACTACTACTTGTATCTCCTGTGTTGTACAATGTGGCACCGAGAAGACCTAAAATCCACTATCTTCTTTTTTAATGATATTTTACCATATTGAAATTAAGTACACACTTTCAAAAGGTAGGATCTGCTGTGCACATAAATCAATTTCTTGCACATGCATTAGACTATGTATATACCTACCTAGCAATTTACATACATGATTACCTGAACTGCATGCACAGTCATGATAGAGATGTCACTGAGAGGTTTTTGTTTACTTAATTTTGTCATACAGTGATTTTGAAATACCAAATTAAATATAAGGGAAACAAAGTTCTTGGGCTTTAATTCTTGGCAAATGACAGGAGTTTTTTTCATGGTAGTGACTACCCTGTGTAATTACCTATGAACTTACTTACCTTCAATGAAATATACCTGAATCTTCTTAACAATGCTGTAGTCTTCTGTTTATCTACCCAGGGAGCACTGGCAGTAATAACATAGATTTGCAGGACCTGCTCTACCAGTAGCCCTGAGCTTTGTCACAGAAAGATTTTTCCAAGATTATAAACCATTTCTGCATTTTCCTCTAACAAATTCTTGGCTACTTGCTGTTGTAGCATTTTGATATGAAATCTGTGAAAGATTTGGCCAATATGGCCAAGTTGATAAGAGATTGTTTTTTAGACTCACTGGATCCAAGCAAGATTCACTCAGTAATACATACCTTTCCAATCCCTTTAGTGAAAGAGGTCTCTGTGGAGTTTTCAGATTTGGCAAATATTAAATAGTGATTTTTTTAAATTCACCTTGAAAGCTTTAGTTTTTTTCAAACTTGCCACATCTCTTTCTTCACTATATACTCATCAGTTTGTGCTTTTCATATTAAAGAAAGAAAATCTGGCAACCGTCTTATTTAGCAGGAGTGAAACAGCTATATTTTTTTATTTAAACTTGGTCACTACCAGGTTTAACAAAATTATACTATTATCCCAGTGCTTTTAGATTTGGTGAAGAACTGGCCTTAGAAACTGGAGTCTACTCAAAGCCTATATATAGGCTTGAAATAAGTGGAAGACATGGAAGACATGCAATGCAAAAGGTGAGAAAGCAGAAGTCTAATTAATAGAAGTCTGTCAGTCTTCATGATCTGGATTGTTCAGATTAAAATTTCATTCTTACATCGGGTTGCTTCCTGTACATACTAAGATTGAATTCTTTTAGGGAAATGGTACTTTAAGATCAAACAAGCTGTCTGTCAGGAAAGCTTGGGCCTTGCTTTTGTGCAGGGTTGGAGAAACATCAGTCTGAGTTACAAATATTCACCTACATAGCTTATTAAACCACTCTGTGTGTCCTGAGCGTTGTATGGCAGTGTGATCACTCACAGTTGACCCAAGACATGTTATGCAGTACATGGTATATACTGCAACTTGAGCAAAGACAAGCCTCAATGTTATGGTATGTAGGAAAATGGTTTACTTGTAAGTAGTCTACTACTACAGCTTCAGATGCTGAGGGAAGGGAAGGAAATTCACTTTTTGTTAAATATAGTAATTGGTTATAAAATAGTAGGGGAGAATAACAGCTTATAGAATTGCTGTATCTGTATGTCCTTAATCAGGGCAGTGGAAACACAGTCCTTAATCACTGGCCCAGAATTAGTGCCTAGTAATTTCCAGTAAGGTAAAAAATTTTGTCTTTCTATCTTCTAACCGCTATCTTTAGCACCAGGCAGATAATATAAATTCTTGGTAAAACCTTGCCTATTTTTAGTGCCTGTGGTTTTAATTTTCACTGGTGGTTCTGTTTCATTGTTTTTTGATTCTTGAGCAGACATAACCTCTAAATAACCAAAGTATTAACACTTTCTATTTGAATATGTATTGCCTTAAGATAGGGATAAGGAAGATTATCTTCTCCTTCCTAGATCTGAAAAAGAAAAAGAGCAATAACAACAACAACAACAAAGGTCAAGTACATATTCTAGTTAATTTTTCTAACATGAGTTACTTAGACACTTGCAGAAAATAGAAACATTTGGAACAAATTTTATGAACTGACAGCCCTGTATAATATAATTATTAAGAAACTTGTAGAACTTGAACACATAGTTTTTTTTGGCATTTGAGTACATAATAATATTTAATCATTAAAAAAGCTGACATTTAAGAAAATAAACTTAAGCAAAATATTGTCTGCCATCGTTGGTAATTTTTCCAATAAATCATTTTTTAAATAAAATATTCAGCATATGTTTAGCTTAACAGGTTGGCAACAGCTCAGAACAAAACTATGCCAGCATTTTTATTTTATTTGCTTTAATTAGGAAAGCAATTCAGATTCAATATTTGCAAACTAACACAAACCTACAAAAACAACTGTGAAATAGTTTTATTGGAAAGTCAATTTTCTGCTATCTCTGTGGGGTTCTTTAAATTTAATTTCAAGGTGAAGAGGTTAAACATCATATTTCAATATCATTATTTCCAATTGGAGGGCTTAAATATGTCTTATGTGTGCTGATAAAATAGAATAATCAATAGAAAGTCACCATTTTGTTCTCAAGTAAGAAACAATAAATTAATTTTGCCTTTGAATTGTATGAAACTGAATTACACAAGATAGTCTTAGCAATGTTCTTTTTTTTTAGTACTGTTTTTTAAGATCATTGATCTTACTTACAAACACACTATTTCATTTGTATTTACTAAAATCCACCTTTTCCTCTTTTTAAAGAATTCTTATTGAGTTGATTAAGATAAGTATAAATGGTGACATAATAATTTGAGAAGTTGTTTCCACACAACATGATACTCAGAAAACAAAAAACAGTACAATTGGACAAAGTACTGTAGGGTGCTGATATAATTTAATTAAGTACTGCAGATGGTAGCATAGCCATAAAGGATTGTGCAGGTGATGCTGTATGAATAACATGCCTGGCTTGATAAAACATTTGAATGGTAGATGTCTATCTTCTGAAGCATATTCTTTCATTAAAAATATATAGAACTAGATTATTACCTTGACCTTTTATCAGCACACTTGATTAGTGTTTTTACCCCCTGGACAGATGGCTTGACCATCAAAGCCATTTTATTTTAGCCTTGCTGTGCTTCTTAGGAAGACTAAGTCATATCATGGTTGAGTGACTACAAGGGTCTCCTCCTGATATGGAATTGAACTCCTAAATCAGGAGGTTAGGTAGAGCAGAACTAAACTAAATCAAGTCCATACAAAATTGACAGTAAAGTCAGAAAATAACATAAACACTACAAAGCTGCCAAGTAGCAAAATGTCTTTAAGCCTCTTAGCATGTGGTATAACCATATACTGACATATCTAACACAGAAAGTAATTGCATGTAGGTATTTGCTACTGAATCTTTAGGATTCTATTTTCAGTGAAATATCTAATAGGATTTTCTCTAAGTTTGGAATTTCAGGAATGGCTATATGACTTTGCTATTACACAAGATCTCCCACTTATTTAGATCCAAGCTATCCGATACAAGATGAGATCTGTTCTTTCCCTTCATACCAAGTGTTAGAGTTCAACCCAAGTACTCAAAGGGGTGAAGTTGAGTATACGTGCAAGTGCTCACAAATTGAAACCCAAACGAGGACAATGTATATAGTGTTACACTATTAAATGGTGACACTATACACTTCTATTTCATTAGCCCTGCTAGTGCTTGAATAAACCAAGATACTATTTTTTTTTTTTTAACCAAACTATTTGTCATAAAGTGAAAGTTGAAAATGATGAAAGATGTGGAAACTTTATAGAGTTACCATTATAAATAAACCTCACACCAACAACTGGCTACATTTCACTGCAAGACTGTGGAAAATCTATTTTTGAAACTGAATAAACATTATCTGACATTAAAGGAAAGAGGCATATTATTACTTAAAATATTTTCACTAACGGAATACCCCATATCAGCATTCTGAGGTGAATTAATTTAGTTTAGTAGTGCAGCCTGGAGAATAATGTATCAAACATTAAACTCTCAAGATTTTGTTTCAAAGACCTCTAGTTAATAAGTCTCTGCTTTCTACTAAAGTTCATGGCATAATTCAGTACAGTTATTTTTCTTACCTCTTTCTTCACAATAAGAGCTTTTTTAATGGAAAAGTTGAACTGTTAAAAACTGGAACGACTAATTTAGGTTATGCCATAGTATGCAAATAATTTAAAATATATTACCACACCATGGAATAAAAAAAAAAGTAGATTTGTTTTTTTACATCTGCAGTACTTTATTCAAAGTCAACAAAATCAAGCTGAAGAACAGAATACATAGAACTGTTACTCTTCAAGTGTGTATAGGGCAAAAAAACCAGTAAGAACAGAAAGACACAGAGAAACTAAAAATCTTTCAGGGGTACATCTATGTGCTCTAAGAAGCATAAGCTTTTATCATAAGAGAACTTGGACCTAAAGTAACCTGGGATTTTTGCCTGTTTCAGTAAAAGGGAACAATATTATGGCCATGAAGTGGCCATTAATTTTGGCCATGAAGTTCCTTCTTCTCTTACCTAGCTATGCAAAACAAGCACAACTTTGCTTATATATACTTGATATATATATATATATGCTTGATAAACTGCAATATCCACCTTCCATTCCTTAACGTTCTCACTAAGAGTCACACTGCAAGTTTTACTGATCTTCAACCAAAACAATCTCACTGCTACAGGACAGGTGAAAAATTTCAAGATCTCCATACCTGATTTGTAATGAAAGTGAAGGATTTATGCACATAAGAACACAACCTGCATATTCGCAACAGCTGTGTAAGTGAAACACATGTACAATATTTCTTCAGAAATCTAGTTTAAGATCCAAAATTATTATCTAGAGATCTACCTTATCCTTGTATAAATGTATGGATGCTCCAAAACCAAAGTTCATCCTTAGTACTAAGAGGCAAGATTAAATACTACATTTATTAGAAAACATAAAATTAAACTGCCTGATTTTTGAAAGAATGAAAGACCATAGTGCTCATCAAGGTTGAATTCAAAATACTTTAAGACATTTTTGACATGGAAAAAAAAAGATTCTTTGTGACGCAGAGGATCTATGCTCCCTGAGTACCATTCAGTTATTCTGCAGTGGGGAACGAGATCCTCTGTTTGAAGAAAAGAGGTAATGTAATAAAATTTTAAACAGTTTATAATTGAGGGACTAATTTTTGAATTAATATTAGAGTTACTTGAATTAAAATAAGTCACTGGAATTCATTTTATAAATTCTGAGCTTAATCTGAAAGTAGATTCATAGTTTTAAAATTCCTTTTTTCAAATCTTATAATTTGACTGTTACCTTTAAATATTTTTATCTAATTCAGTTTTTTTGTTTGTTTGTTTCTGAAAGCATAAAGGACATTGAACACATTTTACTTGTTAAAAGAAACTGAATTTTGCTCTCCATTTTATTTCAATTTACACATGAAAGGTCTTAAAATCTTAATTTTGGTTGACTGTTGAAATGTGCTTAGTCCTACAGTGTCCAACTTTATACATTTTGTTCTTATGATTAGTTTATTAGTTATGATTTTATGTAAAAGCTAGAAACTTAGCCACATTCGAGAGATCTCTGGTATGGCACTCAATTGTAATTAGGTAAGATTAGGCAAGGACTAAGATAAAAACCTTTTCCTATTTGATTCTGGAAACAATGATCAACACTTCTTTCATTGTTTGAAGATGAAGTGGAAATCCTCAGCTATTTAAATTATTCTCAGCTCAGACTACCTTAATAAACTACTTTAAAAATACCCTGATGACTCTCGGTCACCAAGAACATTGCTCTGTCTTCCGTAATGAGCTTTTTGCAATGCAAGGATTTTGATTTATGAATCCTGAAGAAGAAATATTTCAGGACAGAATTTTAGGAGTTAACTCTGTCCTTGCACCATTACAGAATGTACACCATCACACTTGTGCTAAATGTGAGGGATTGGGTTGCAATCAAAGTTTTTTTCTGTCAATGGCACATGAGTTACAACTGCAAACCATTATGCCTGAATGTTTCTAAATGGAGCAACTGAAATGTAACTATTATCTTAGAAGATGTGACTATTCAACTGGAAAAAAAACAAACAAAGCAAAAGCACAATAAGTAAAATAAAAGAAGTAATAAACTGAAAGAAAAGGAACACTGCATCTGAGTGCTCCAATGGCTTGTTCTTTAAGAATCTTACATGAAAGCAAAGAATCTAGTTGGGGTCACTTAATCACAGAATAAAAATGACACTAGTTTGGGTTCCTAGAAAGCAAATCTTCCTGTAAAAATATACATTATTCTGCCTTTCTCCTAAGTGTCAGGTGACAACTCCAGCCAGCTGGTCATTTCATTATCGGAAAAAAGATTGGACTTGGAAATTGACTTTTCCTGTCAGGGAAAGGCAGCCCCATGATGCGATTCTTTGCAACAGGGGAGAAAAACAAAGGAAGAGAAAAATGTATCTTCCCTATCTTCTCATGATGTGTTTTTATATATGAAACTCTGCCTTATGAAGTCCTAAACCATTGAAAGTGTCTAACTCTCTATTACTGATCTGTTTCAGGTACCTAAGCCAAAAAAAGCTCCAAACTCTCCCCAACATCCTTAGTGCTCTGCTTACTACAGGGCCAAACAAGTCCCAGC
Source organism: Rynchops niger (assembly GCA_013400035.1). Classification (NCBI taxonomy): domain Eukaryota; kingdom Metazoa; phylum Chordata; class Aves; order Charadriiformes; family Laridae; genus Rynchops; species Rynchops niger. The sequence continues at coordinate 23,850 of VXBH01001366.1, read as the reverse complement.
ACCAGCTAAGAAAAAAGAGAGAAGAGAAACAGGACTGTTGATTCTGGTGTCAGCCAACTGCTGGATTGGCAGTCAACTGCTGGATTGGCTTATATGAGAAGAGAATCCTTTTCACTGACTTGGGTTAAATTCAAGGCTCATATTCTGTGCATATTTGACTTTTTTTTTTTTTTTTTTCATTATTTATCAACAAAACATGTAAAAAATGATCAATATCATAGTTTTCCAAAAGGAAGAGTTACGTGTTACAATTTCAGTCTGTATAATAGACAAGTGGTTGACACGGGCTGTTACTGTTTTTCCATCTAAAAAGAAAAATAGAATTCTGAAATTCCATCCCAAACATGTCATATTGATTGTATATGACGCTGGTACACATGGACAAGGAAAGTTGGGACAGAATTATTTTCGCATCCATGACAAGAGCAAAAATACTTCATTTATTAGTTCTAAAATTCCATTCATATATAGGAACTGCTAATAAAAGGAACAGCATGGAAGTTCAGTTGATTATGTTATGAAAGTAGACATATGGAACTAGAATTAGTTTATATGTAACTTACAAAGGATAATTAAACTATTCTTACATCCTGTAAGCATGTGGCAGATATTTACTGTTATAAAGATACATTAATGAATATAAAGTATCGTGTGTGTGTGTGTGTGTATATGTATATACACTATATATATATATATATATGCACAAGACAACTTGCAGAGGATTTGTTGACACATGAGACTCTAAAGAAATAATATCTGCTTAAAGTTAACAGAACAATTTCCATTTGGTTTGAGCCTCCTTAGTTTTTTATTCTGTCCTGTCCTTCCCTTCCCTTCCTGGAGGTCTCCTTAATCTTTGACTATCCTTGTAAGCACTGTTCAGGCGAGTATGAGTTACCTTCACACAACATAGTCTGAGAACGGACAGTAGCAGAAAACAATAAGGCTCCTTCAGACTGGCCTCTTGTTTCGTCCAATGTCTGCTTCCTCAGTGTTGTACACCCTGAATGTTTAAAACACAAGCACATTAATGGGGAAATGACTAGGGCAACCTTTTGCAGCACCCTCTTCAAACTACTGTCATCTCAAAAAAGTTATTGAAACAATAGGCAAGTAAATGTAACCCATTCTATACTATGATGAAAAATAATGGATATAAATTTTCTGATGTCTCCTTCCACTCCCAAGTTGTAACTAAAATGACAGTTAGAGCCAAAGAATAGTTCTTTAAAAAGACTCAATAATATGACATCCTTTTTCTCCAGTTATTCCACTGTACTAACAAATAAAATTATGCACAATAAGTGGCCTAAGACGGTATTAGGTATTCCCCTCATGATAGATCTGCAACAGTGGTGTTAGTCATCATTTGTATGTTTGCATGAAAGCTTCAATATGAAAGTATCTATTTTCATATTTTTCTATTTCAATAGCTGGAAGAGTCTTCACTTTATGAATCAGTATTCAAGTACAGAACATCAGTCCCTGCAATGTACAATCTCCATTTCTTGAGGGGTGCACAAACAGGTAGAAATCACCTCATGTTTGTGGAATTAACTGTAACACAGAAGAAAAATATTTTTAAATTCCATGTTTGCTCCACATAAAGGCTTCATGTTCATATTATTTTGCAGGCAGGCTAGAATGAGGGAAGTAATAGGATGATAACAGAACATCCATCATTGTTTTTCACTTATATTTTACATTTTAAAATAGGTAATATCTCCCACTTTACAAAACAGAGGTAGCTCATTTTCGAGATTTTGCCTTAACAGTACACTATTCCAAGCAAGAAGCAAAGCTAGTTATTTTCCATAACTGACTTAGTTTTAATGTCAAAACCACTAGACACTGGATCATTTTTATGATCCTTTTCTCAAAGTTGTGAAAATAAAAAGTATAGGAGATTATNAAGAAGGTGTATATGTGCTTTTATGTGGAAAATTGTGAAAATAAGATCATTATCAGAAAATAGTTTCTAATTTTTTCTAATATAAAAAAAAATCTGCAGGTATTTTCTATATATGTGAACTTCAGCTTAAGGTTAACAGCTAAAATTAACACATAGAATAGCTTCCAGTCAGCAGAACACTTCTAAAATAAAACCACCTTTGAAGTGATAGAGTATTTCTAAAGGCCACATTATGAACAAGTGTTCCTTGTATGGTATAAAATGTTTCTTCACTTTCTCAGAATCTTGTCAAAATTGAAATTGTACATATCTGCTCCCCAGTAGGTCTGAGGAATTGTTGATTGTTGCTAGTACAGGAAATTAGACTATTTGAAACAGGTATGCATTCAAACTAACAGTAAATTGGTATTCTATCAACTCTGTCCTTATCCAGCTCTTCTGATCATACTGTTGTGGGGATGGCCAACACCATTCATCATCCAGTTCTCCATACTCATTATCTTAGGATGTCACAGAGGTAATGTGCTCTTATCCTGCACTTGACGAGGGTAGAAGCTCAGCCCATTGAAATGAGCCCATCATCTAAGTAAACTGCAGAGTTCTTGAGTCTTCAAGAGTGCAAGACAGCCAAAAAGAGAGAAGAAAATCTGCTCAACCTGCTGTGAGTCTTTTACAGTAAAAGTGCAATGAATTTATTGAGTAAGTACCTGGATCTGCTGTTTTTTACATTGTTTACGCAGGTAAGGTGCTACATTGTGAATGAGGGATGAATGAGAACAACTTTCTACTGAAGGCCTGAAATGTACCATGACAGAGAGAAAAGATATAAATTGCTTTTAAACTTGTGCATATAAACATTCACAAATACTGTTATCCAAACCAAGAAACTCGACCTCAAGTTATTCTATTATTTGATTAACTTAAGTAATTCAAAATTATTTTAACATTTCTTAATGAGAGGTCTGTCAGATGTCGTAGTGTGCTGGTCATCATTCTCTCCATTAGAAAGAACAACTAGAGTGATGCAGTCTTCTTATTTTCACTCAATAAATCTACACTGGTTCACCCTACACCATTAGGCCACGATCTCCTTCACTAGAAATCAATGTCATAACAAGGAAGTCCTAAAGTTTCTGTAAGAGATACTTACCAAAGTCTAATGCAGTTTCTGTAGAGTAGTATAAAAAAATTAGGACTTTTTTTGCAGATGATCTTGTGCACTTATCCCTGGAATAAAGACTTCATGGCATCAGGATTGCCTTTTTGTTGCATTGTAAATTCCATTCTGAAAAAAAATGCAATATATCTTTTCTCCTAACCATTTGCCAGATACCTCTGAAAAGTGTAAAGTCAAAACATGAATAAGAATAAGGAAAATCTGAAGGATTATAACATTTTAGTTGAGGTTCTTTTTTTAATTTTAGGGACAGATATGTGTAGACTCCAGTAAAACAGCAACGAAAATCATGTCCGAAGAAATGAGGTTAAGAAATGCAAATCCATGGTGCTTCTTTTATAGCACAATTCAGAGGAAAATGTAAGGGCATTAGAAGGAATTCCATGAAACCAAGCGCATGCACACACAAAAAGAGGAAAAAGCCATTGATGTTATCATCTGAGAAATCAGTTCTATAAAAAATGAAGTATTCTAAACAAGCCTGCAGGTGAAGAAATTTATGTCAGAAGTTATTCCTTTTTTTGTAGAAATCCCTATTGCTGTATTGATTTAGGTCAAAAACAAATCTTAGTCATGGGGTTTAACAGAATTCTATTGATATTTCAGCAGGCTGAGGAAATTATGCAAATCCCGTAGTTACAGCAACCAAAGTGATTAGGTCTGCAAATGCAACAGATTCCAGTAATAATCATTACAGACACAATCTTAAAGGAATACCATGAGAATTAAAGTGTTCCATAGTGTTTATGCTATATAACTTATTTTTATTACCTTGTATAGTTAATGTATTTTTGTAGAGAAATATATTTAAGCCATTTTAACTGCATTCCAACTGATTTTTCTTGTAGGGATTACAAGAAGAAAAATGGGTTCTAAGTTAACAATGGCTGTTTACTATAAATTGTCACTCCTATCTGAAAAGATTACTCACAAAATTCAGACTAAGTACATATTTTAAAAGACAAATGGCGGGTGGTTTTGAGGTTTTTTTGAGGCTAGGGGCAATGTACAGGGTTTATGGTGCAAAAACCTAGACTGCCTTTAAAATACTGACAGAAGCAACAGGGGAAGGAAGAGGAAGAGCTAAACATATTATCACAAAAAGAATGTGGAATAATGAACAGACAACCAGAGAACAGCCTGTCAACTCAGGCATAGCTTTTATAGAGCAGCATACTTCTAGTAACACGGTTTTTCTCTTAGAAGTAATCATTCCATCACTGACCAGCTTGTCAAGCAGCCTTGGTCAAGACCAAGCTCTTTCATCTTTAGTGTTATTGACTGCCATTAAACTAAAGCCAGCACAGGCAATTTCTGCAAACAGTGTTCCTCAGCTTTAGTATAGGTGTTGTAGATCAGTGAAATCCCTACTAAAAGCATTTGAAAGTTGATTGTAACTAAGGTAAGGATAATATTACAGTAGTCACACTTTGCAGAAAGGAAATTCAATGGGTACTCCTTTTCTGAAAAAGTAATGAAAAAGAAATTAAATAGAACATAATTTATGTCTACCTACAGATAGACATATATATAAAATGCCAACCTTTCCTGATGAAACATGTGACTTTAATATTGCTATTTTAATATGCCATTTTTTAACATTATATTGATTTTAACTAATTCATTACGCAGAAATTAAAAAAAAAAAAAAAGACTGAATGAGTTGACTTGCAACAACTCATAAAACACAGGAAAAGTTAGTCTCTGTATTAAGAAAGACTAATCATAGTTTCATCAAGTCATTCATGTCAGACCATGTATGTGTCTTCACTGTTAATTTAATCATTTTACTTGTAAATCAAGCATATTGCCTGCAATGAAGTATCACATATGCTAAAGTTGTGTTCACAGTTGGCACTACAGAAAAAGAAGGGTTAAAAACTAGAGGAAAAAAAAAATCATTGCTGAAAGGTAGGAAGGCAAAAAAAAAAAAAAAAAAGATCTAACAACTCCAGTATGGAAGCTGAGCAGCTAAAAGCAATGTGTTGGCAAAAAAGAAATAATCTCGTATAAACCAACATATGGCAGAAATCAACGAAACCTCTGCCAGATAGGAAAACATGTTTAAGCCACAGGTTATCAAATAAATGCAGATACAGCAAAATCAAACACCAGAGGAAAACAAAAGTGTGGCCGAGGCAAAGGAAGTTTAGCCTGTATACACAGAGAGATAAAAGCTATGGAACAAAATAAAATGAAACTAAATGATCCTCCTCCCCCTCAGACTTGCACATTCTGTGCCTTGAAGGTATATATCAAAAGCCCATACAGACAAGAATGAAACCACATGTTACCACAAAGAAATTAATTTTATTTATTTATTTTGATTTCACATACTAAAAAAGAGGGAGTGGGAAAGAAAAACTCTGGTCCTTGTTTGTAAATTGCCTCAGGTAATTTTTGAAATGTGGTATATGTTACACTAAGGAAAATGATAAATTTGAAGCAAACCTGACAAAACTTAGACCTTTAGCAAAATGCCATGAACCACTGATTTCCCTTCCCCCATCTCAGCTTCACATCCCCATCCATCTCTGCACCAAAAATAAACAAAATCCTGTTATTTTGATAACATGAAAAGGATACAGAGTCCTGCTTCCTGGCAAACAGAGGGTCAGAAAATTCTCTCTAATCCTTTAAATACGAAGTGACTTTGAATAGGTTTGTAGGAAAGATCAGTGTTTATTTAAATAGGCATCTCTCAGGCTATTTAGTTTTCCTTTCTTCTGAACACTACCTTATGTTCTAGCTGGAAGCCAACAGACAGCAATGAAAATCATAAAGAATTAGCATCATGCACTCATGGCAAGAAACTGCACTTAGCAGGTTGGCTGTTACATTTTTGTTTAGCCTCAGCTTTCTGTATGCCACATACAGAACGGTCCAAAAAATACCTGAAAAAGACAGACAAGCTGACCATTTTATGAGATTTCTAGATAATGATTCAATAGCAAAGAACCTGCCCTTCAACAAACTGGAGTGAGTACCTAGAAAACTGTAATATTTATAACATCCAAGGACCAGATATAATTTAAACAACCTTTGAGCTTTCTAGTTTTGAAAGGGTGCCATAACCTCTATACAGGGGCCATAACAGAGCTATTTCAGCTATAGAGTAACCAGACAGTATCTCCTCTATAACTTCTTCTGGAAAAAATAGTTAATGCTCCAGGCATTCCTAATGTTATTCTCCACAGAGATTTGCCTTATGCAGTAAGTAGTCTTCAGTTCTCAGACCAAATAATTTTGTAGGATAGAGCATTCCTGACATGTCTTCTCATACTGTGTTTTAACAGACGGAACAAGTGAAATTCCAACCACAAATTGGAAAGACATAACTGCATATAATGCACAATTGTAACCAAGATTGTCCTTGGATCCTCCTGGAATTGTTATCCACTATAAAAGCCGAGAGGTTTCTTGCCAATAATTATGAAATAGTTACAGCTAAAATGTAAATGCTCTCGGTCTGTACTATATTGTACAAAATACTGGTTCTCCACTTCCAAAAGCGATACTACATATTCGTCTCTGTGGCCCAATTTTCATTCTGTATTCAAACTGAACAAACATGCAATACTGTACCTAATGCAAAAGTTTCTAAACATAAAAACGTTTGTGTTTCTTCTTGTGAAACTCAAAATATTTCTGTTCTTAAAATAACAAGAAAGAAAAGAAACCTGACAGAAACACACGTCTCTCAAGAACTGTTAAACTATACATCTCTTTTCCAGATTTCATTGGGCAGCAATTTTTCTCATGAATGACTTGTAAAATGTAGGTTATTCCTACAGCTTTGGGGAAACATTTGATGGATAATCAAACTCTAGCAATCACACCTCCTTCAAGCTCATGAGAGAACTAATGTTTGCCTGTTGGGGATATTTGATAAAGTGTAAGTGAAAATTGCTGCACTGAGCCACAAGGCCCCCAGAGGTAATGAGGTTTGAGTACCAGTGAAATGGAAAAGATATTAAGAGTGATGGAGAATAGGCTTAGTCCCAAAGGATAACTTTTACAATAGAATTGTGTGATTGTGAAAGTCACTATCACCTTTAATTACTCAATTAATTAAGCACACAATCAAAAGTTCTAAAGTGGTTGATCTTTTTCTAAGGGGAGTTTACTCAATAGACAATTTTCCAATGTGCTCACAACCTAAGTATTCTTACTCTTATTGCAGATACAAACAGTCAATTGTCAAATCTATCACTTCCACTATTACAGTACCATTTTTAAACAGTTTTCTGCTTAGAGATTTTCTGTATATGTATGTAACCATAGGTACCTACCCATATTAATAAGAATTTCTAAATCCAAATGTATATATTTTACATGGATTACTTTGTTAAAATATTCTGGACCTATGTCTAAAATACTTAACAGCCGACTGCCACAAGCTGTCTTTTCCAAGGGATTCCCACCACACATGGACCATACTTCCCTATTAAAAAAGAAATAATCAATGCATTACAAGATGATTCTTTGTATTTTAAAGAATTATTTACAACAAATACTCTAAATTCTGGAATATAACCACCAAACTGTATTGTTCAAATATATGCTTGAAAGATTTTGAGTATATTAAACAATGCTAGTGGCAATATGCCCTTAAATGCTTAAGAATATGCTGTGACTAATCATGTTTAGCTTTTGCGCATGATACATCACAACATTTTTGTGTCTATCTATAAAAAATTATTATTTGCCATCAGAATTAACTTAAACACAGTGTAATTTTCAGTTCCATAATTCAATATGCAGCAAGGGTACTTATAGCTATTTCAGAAAAAGGAATTATTTTGCTATAGGATGTATGATGTTCCTTGTCCAATACAGGTTGTTAATAAAATGGAAGATGTTCTTGATATACCACTGTTGTGCAAGTGGTGGCATTATCATAACCATTGCATTTTCAAGCAACCTCTGCATAAATCATTAGTTAGGATGAGATTTAAAACAAGATTTGTATGTAATTTGTAGACTTCCAAAGCACATTCTGAATATTATAGCAGAACCTACATTCTCTTATTCTTACTTGTGTTTATAGGAGAGAATTTTTGATAAGTGACTCTGTTTGTTTTGATAATGGCCTACTGTTTGTGTGTTTTCCAAATTATTACTAACCATTACTCATTAAACATTTTTATTTTATTAAGTATATGTCACTTCCAATTTTCCTCAAAACTATGACTACAACTACAATTACAGAATTGCATCAACAAATATAACAACACTAGAAAAACTAGTCTCAAACTTTTCTGGTCCCCTAAACCAATATTTATTCTTTTTTCTCTTGGTCTCTTTTGACTACTGTGTACCTATTGTGTTCCTTCTCAACTCAAAAACACCTTCTATTCTTGTACCTGTAAGCTCTAAGTAAGATTAATCATCATCTCCTCTTTTTGAACTATGAATCTTGACTGTCTTTTCAGTTTGAAAAGACGTCTAAAAGCCGTATGTTTACAAGTTATTGACTCCAGCTAATATGTATGAACACGACGCAGTAATACAGTGGAAAGTTGTAGATAAGCTTCTCTTATTTCTACAAGAACACAGATCTGTAGAAAAGAGGAAAAGGAGAAGGGTCATCCTTATTTTTATAAATCAGATATATTCAACTGTAACTTTGCATTTTAAAAGCACAATGGAATGCACAAGTTCTTCATTAATCCTCATATTTGAAACAGTATTGCACAATATGAGATAAATTAAAGAAAACAGTAATGCTATTTGAGGATATAACCTGCAAATTATACTTAAGTGAAAAGCTTTCTTAAGATTGGATCAAATTTAATTCTCCAAGAAAAATCATAGATATTCAGAATGTGTTATGTGAGGCACTTCAGTTGGTTTTGAATCAAGTTATCTTATTCTTAATTGAGAAGATCATGTAAATATTATTATATTAATTATTAACTGAACATGTACAAAGTATTAAATACTTGCCATTTCTATGCCTTTAAGAGGAGAGAAACCTCTTTTCACACAATTCATGTAATATGAAACACAGCCTTTGAAAGTGGATTTTTTTTTTTAATTTTGAAAATGTCAGTTCCTGCAAGGATGTTAATTCTTATTGCGTCTTTGTGTTTAATTGCCATGAATGATTTTCTTTCATTGATTCGACCAATTACTTTCTGAATCAATGTAAGATTTTGCAGTCTACAACTTTCAACACATGGTGACAAGCTCCACCAGTTCCCCTCCCAACACGAAAAAGTACTTCTTTTTCTCATTTTGAAACTGTTATTCTGTGTGATGATTGCTTTTTCTTGTACAATGAAACCAGGTGGATAATAATTTATAAGTCACTTTCTTCACAATACTTGTGATTTTCTGTACTTCTTTCAGAAGCTATTTCTCATAATTCATTGGGAGACATCATATAGCAATTGTGAAAAAAAAAAAAAAAAAAAAAAAAAAAAAAAAAAAAACAAAGAGGAAAAAAAAACCAGAAAT
>VXBH01001366.1:0-12219 GCA_013400035.1 Rynchops niger | reverse complement strand
GGAAGGAAGGAAGGAAAGAAATAACAGCTTTCCTTTATTGGCATTGTAGTCAATTGGTTTTCTTAGAAAGCCCTCAATAACTACCTAATAGACAGAGTCTGAGTTTTCTAGCTTAACTACCTTTCTCTGGAAAACTGAAACCAATTTTATTTTAATTTGAAGATGGGTTACACAGTTTGGTGGGGGATGAATTTTTGGTACTTAAAGTACACATTTTGTCAAGTAAGTACTTTGAAGCTTCTTTAAACTGAATTGGATTACTTATGCAAAAAGATATCTAAGATAGGTTTAATGATTTCAACAAGTTCTAAAAAAACATATTGCTCTTAAGGCTGGAAGCTGTTATAGACTTTTCCGGAAACTGAGACTGTTCAAAGTTTTAAAGCTGTGTACTGATTACTGTGTAATCCTAAAATCAAGATACCATAAACAGAAATTATTGCCAGGAAGGTATTACCAACCCAGACAGAAAATTTTCTTCTAAATGAACACACAATAGAGAGCACCAGGCCTATTTCAGTAAATCAGAATAAGGGAAACATTTTCTTCATGAGTGAAGAGTGATTTTTTATAATTCTGAGATGAGATGAGATCTCTGAAAAAAAAAAAAAGATGCTACTTCAGTGCTGTAGTTTTCTTTATTCTGCCTATTTTGTCTTGTAAAACAGCTCTGGTGCTTCCTTACCAAGTGTAAATTCCCAATCAACCCACCTTTTCTGATGTGAGGTTTAATAACTTCATATTGCAGTAGACATGGCACTATAGCCCCCCAGACACTGATATCCCACACTGGTGCAGAGACCTGAAGAATAGGCTTCTGGAGCATTGCACAGGAGTCTTAAGAGACGAAGACACTCCTGAGGGAGTGCTGACTCCCTACAAGCCTCAGTCTGCTTCCAGATTTGACAGTCAGGTAGGCAACAATGCTGTTCGCCTTTCAACTTTTCATAGAGTCACAGAATCATAGAATCGTAGAATCATAGAATAGTTTGGGTTGGAAGGGACATTTAAACATCATCTAGTCTAATCCTCCTGCAATGAACAGTGACATCGTCAACTAGATCAGGTTGCTCAGAGTCCCATCCAACTTGAGCTTGAATATTTCCAGGGATGGGACATTAACTGCGTCTCCGGGCAACCTGTTCCAGTGCTTCACCACCCTCATTGTAAACAATTTCTTCCTTATATCTAGTCTGAATCTAACCTCTTTTAGTGTAAAGCCATTACCCCTTGTCCTATTGCAACAGGCCTTGATAAAATGTTTGTCCTCATCTTTCTTATAAGCCTCTCCCCTTTATGTACTGAAAGGCTACAATAAGGTCTCCCTGGAGCTTTCTCTTCTTCAGGCTGAACAACAACAACAACTCTTGTATCCTCTCTCCAAAGGAGAGGTGTTCCATCCCTCTGATCATCTTCATGGCCCTCCTCTGGACCTGGTCTATCAGTTCCATGTCCTTCTTATGTTGGGGGCCCCAGAGCTGGATGCAGTACTCCCGGTGGGGTCTGGAGGCGCAGAATCACCTCCCTCAACCTGCTGTCCACACTTCTTGTGATGCAGCTCAGGATATGGCTGGTTTTCTGGGCCACAAGCACACATTGTCGACTCATACACAGCTTTACCCCCAAGTCCTCCTGAGCAGAGATGCTCTCAATCCCTTCATCCCCCAGTGTAAATTGATACTGGCATTTTCCCCAACCCAGGTGCAGACCTTGGACTTGGCTTTGCTGAACCTCATGAGATTCAAAGAGGCACGCTTCTCAAGCCTGCCCAGGTCACTCTGGAAGGCACTCCATCCCTCAGGCCTATCAAACACACCACTCAGCTTAGTGTCACCTGCAAACTTGCTGAAGGTGCACTTGATCACACAGTCTATGTTATTGATGAAGATATTGAATAGCATTGGTCCCAATATGGAGCCCTGAGAGACACCAGTAACCTCCATTCAGACATTGAGCCATTGGCCACTAATTTGGATGCACCTATCCAACCAATTCCTCATCCACCTAACAGTCCACCCATAAAATGCACATCTCTCCAGTTTAGAGAGAAACATGTTGTGGGAGACCATGTCATAGCCTTAGAGAGGTACAGATAGATGACATCTGTATATCTTCCTTTGTCCACTGATGTCGTCACTCCATCGTAGAAGGACACTGGGTTGATCAAGAAAGACTGGCCCTTGGTGAAGCCATCTCTGCTATCTCACATCACCTCCATGTCCTCCATGCCCCTTATCATAGCTTCCAGGAGGATCTGTTCCATGATCTTCCCAGGCACAGAGATGAGGCTGAGAGGTTGGTAGTTGCCAGGGTATTCCTTTCTACCTTTTATAAAAATGGGTGCAATGTTTCCCTTTTTCCAAGTACCTGGCTCTGGGCAATCAGATGCTCAGGGTCTTATTCATATCATGCGAATCACTGTTAAAGGCTTTCTCAGCTGCCTCTGCTGAAAAAGGTGAGCTGGCAGCATTATTTACTCATGGAATATTTTGATCAGGATGCCGAGATGGATAGCTCTAACACCTTCTCCCTCAGGAAAATTATCCTGGACTGGATTTTGGTGGCTGCTCCTGTTAATAGATCAGGTCAAGGAGATCCGGACTGAAGCTTACAGAAACATCACATAAATTGCAGAGGGGAATGAAGAGTAGACAAAGGTAAATTACTGGGTACTTAATAAATCTGAATCCTAGAATTCATCATATTTAAAAGCAGAAAAAGAAATCGAGAAAAACGAGAGGACATGTGAGGTATATAAATCAATAAGATTACTGCTACTAAAGTCAGTAGATTAACCTCAAATTTCAAATGATTGAAAAATTGGTAAGTATATTGAAAATGAAAGGAAGATAGTGCAAGACAAGAGGACATGTAATGAAGGATTTTACAGGCTCATCAGAAATATAAATTGGAGAATACTGTAAACCCTTTAGGGAAGAAAAAAGATTTTTTTTTCTAACAAAGAATGTGTGCATTCCTTAGAAATAGTGGTTTATTTGTTTCAGTTTGAGCCAGAGACAGTAAAGGCTAGCAAATTATAAAGTCAAAAGTTTCACCTATTGGAGCATAAAAGACAGTGGGAAAAGGCAACATGTTTATAAGTTTTTGCTTTTACTATTATAATTATTATTAATTACAAAAGATCTTGCAGTCTGTGATACCCCTACAGTATTTTTTCTGTTAGACCTACAGTGAAAGTAAAAGGGTCCTGTATTGTGCCCAGTTTTGTTCATCCTAAACACCTTGCTGGAGGAATGGCTAAAGGAATGATTTGCAAAAACATCTACAGCAACTGCATAATCTGGGTTCTCTCTTATACGCTTCCTTTGGTTCCAACACCAGGAAAGCTGCAGTGACTGCAGATAGGCATCCAGTAGTTGAAATCATACTGTTATAACTATACTTCTGTTAGTCCCCCAGGTAGATATGCTAAAAATTCATTTATATATGCTGCATCACACTTTTGCTGGCATTATAGATCTACCTATTGAAAACAGTCAATGGTAATAGTGTAGTAATTTTGAATTTAGCAGATTTAAGATCAGGTTCCAAAGAAACTTTGAATTTTATGGAAGGGATCTTGTACACCTTGCCTAGTAAATAGAAAAGATACATTTGAAGTAAAATAATTTTCAGAGTGTCCTTGTTTATAGTCAGCATTGATGTATAGTCTACATGAATGACTAGCATGAGTAGATTTTTTATATGACTTCATAAATTTTATAAACTTATCATCCTTATAGTTTTGATAATAAGCCCAATTTGTGAGCTAGTTTTTTATTTCAAAAAGGGTGCAGTAGTAATTTAACAATTCACCCATTTTAGAATTCAGACTGGAGTAGAAGTCAGTGAATACCTGAAATGAAACACAAAGGTTAGGCCAGTGTGAAGGAAAACTTATTTTTAAAATATACACTGTGACAATAAGAACATGCTTTAAAAATGAGGTTCTGACTAAAGCAAAAAGTACTAACATATGCAGAGGTACTCCTTCCAGCTGAAGTAAACACCAAGGTGAGAGGAAAAGTTCTAAGAAAATTACACTACAGGGATTTAAATCTGAAGATTAAATTGGCACCAGGTGTCAGGCTGAATTCAGTGGGCTTGATTTTTTTAGGTGAACTTTTTTTTTGATTTAAATTTTTAAAAAAGTTTTTTATCACTTAAAGAAAATTTATTACTGAAATGACTCTAGCACACAAATGACAAAAAGACAAATAGAGTTACAAAAATAAGCAGCTGTTTGAAGATCTTGGTGAATCACAGTGGACAGAACATGATTCAAAAATCAATATGAAAAAATTTGACTATTTAGAGCCATTTTTTTAAAAAGTGTATCAAAAATAAGGTATTGAGACAGAATTAAAAATTCTCCAACCTGATGAATAGACAATGACTATGTGGCAGACATGTCCCAACACATTGTTTTAATTAGAAGCTGATTTCTGATCCATATGGTCAGAAGCCCAGAATGTAGACTTAGTAAACCACTAAAACTTTATTTGATCATTGTTGTGACTTTTCATTACAAAAGAGTGTTGTATAAAAGAATGGTTAATGTTTTGATAGTTTAAGCTGTATCCAGAATAGGAGCACTGGTGCTTTTAGTATGGACATTGCTTTAATTGGGCTGTATGATATCCTTAAATATGCAAATTAAAAAAATAGTGTACTATGTTTCTAATAGTACAGCAGGTATCATAAAATGGGTAAACAAAGATTTGTATTTAATTTGAGATTCTGCTAGCATCATGAAGCACTCAAACTGTACTCTGTGGATGATCATGACTCTATCAGAATTTATAGAAATGCACTTCATGTGCAGAGCCTCATAATTCACAACTGGTTTTTGTTTATGTTCCATTAAACACTCTGGGCTGTTGAATGTACCTTACACAGAAAAATGAATAAATTGGAGATCTAAAGTAGGTAATGTCTCAACACTATACCAATGAAATAATACAGTTGTTGCCAAGATATATATGGTTTCTCTGTGTAGTTCACCTCCCAGTTGCTAACTAGACTGTAAAACAACCCTTTCATTAATGCTGGCCAGGAGACAGGCTTACCTCATTAGTTCAGATTTGTTAACCTATTTGTCATAACACTTCAGCACTCAAACTGGACCCCAGCCATCTTTCTGTTCCTCACACTCACATTCCCAAGGTACAGGTATTCTATATGCTTTTATACTTCACACTGTTGGTATAACAAAGCAGTGTCATCGCTTCGGTATGCTACAATCTGTTGTTGAACACAATGTGATAATAAGAAACAGCAAATAAGAAAATTATTAACTCCTTGTTAATCATTTTATAGAGTCAGGTTGCCCCAACTTATGATTTCTCTCCAGAGACAGTGAGATTTCATAAATGTACACAGCCAATCCTGTGCTGGGAATCTGAAACTATAAGAAACCTTAACTTGAACTAACCCCAGAGAAAGCTGCATAATCTTAGTCAACATGTCACCTGCTCTGTTATTTTTTGCAATGCCATGTCTATAGCTTTTAGAAGAAGCTGCAGAGAAACTCTGCATTTTAGGAGGGTGCTGTATTACTACTTAAAACAGGTCTATCACATTTAGCAGACTATGCAGTCAGACTTATCTATGTTCTCACTGTGCAGAACTATCCTCCCCTTTTTCACACAATAAACAGAGGTAGGCATGGTTCCTACCTTCATCCTATACAATTTAGGATTTATTCATAGTTACATACTTACAGGTATATTAATAGCTCATGATTCTCCTGTACCTTATTTATTATTTAGTTACAAACAAGGATAATTTCAGGGCAGCATTCTCATCAGGATGGTGTTTTCTGGAATTACTTTTCTATCTTCTTTTTTTCCACTGCAAAACAGATTTCCCATAGTAGCAACCTGTGACACTTTTGCTAATGAAATATCTTCAGGGTGAAGGTGATTGATCACACTGTGAAGTCTCAGACTATGATGGCTTTAAAGAACTTAGTTGGAAAATTCCAACTTCCTGAGGTGAAACTGTCTGCCTAAGGGTGTTGCCAAGTGTCATTTTGCAAGGGTTAAATTGCATCAGGTGAAACTGCACTCATTTGTAATGCTTTCTTTTTACCAAAGAGGAACTAACTTTGCAAGTGCATATTACTTACAGATTTCTGAATTATTATGTATGTGATTATCTTAAACTTTTTATTAGCGATAGTGGCTAAAGTAAGTATTATGGGGACTCAATTACCTAACTTGATTACCATGTGTGAAGAACAGCATAATTATGAGGCACACACATAGTAAAGCATTACATAGTATTGTGAAATGTTGCAGCTGATTGCATGTGAGTCTGTGTAGGTGTTTACTGTGTCATTGGGTGAGACAAGATTGCCCTGTGTTCTTTGTAATGTGAGTGAAGACTTTGAGGGATTTTTTCGTGTGCGACCAAAAAATGGGAAATTCTGGTATATAGTTTCAGCCAACCAAGCAACACAGCTCACTTAACATCTGAAGGTAAGGTATATCTCAGGTAATCTGTAAGGATTAGATATAACCTTGCCTAGACCTTTTGTGAACCTACTGTCCATGAATTGGTCTGATTTCTGAATCAGAACCTGCTGCTTTTGAACGTACCAATCTTGTCTGCCTGCGTCAACAACTTCCAAAAGTTCATGTAGGAACTTGTTAGTAGATATTCCAAGTTCTCTAGTTCTCTGTCTTGATAGAGAAGAAGTAGGATTTGTTCTGTGGAATAACTTCTACACTTTTTCCATGTACTTTGTACCCAGCGTAGGATTAAGGCTGATAGACTACTTGACGGCTTTTCAAACACAACATTTTTCCTTACCAATCTTGTGATGATACTTCCATTTTCTGTTGTTTCTTCCCTTTCAGATACCACCTGATTTACTAAATGCTGTCTGTGTGCTACCATTTTGCAAATAAAAAGAGTTCATTACCTGTCTGCAGCACTTTTGAACCACAGTATATTTGGCATGGAGGAAAAGTGCATCTTCATTTAATCTTTTGTCAGATTAACCTTGTAAAGTTCCTACATATTTCATATGTAGGATTCTGTTTTACACTGATGAACTCCCATTACGTTTTTGTTTTTATGTCTGTTTTGGCTCAAGAGAGTGTTATGCTTAGCATGAAAGTACACCCTTAAGTATACTTCCACACCTAGATCGTTTTAACTGCTAAATAATTCTTAGGGGCAAAGTAGCCTTGATACATTAACCTTTATAATAAATGCACTATTCTGTGCTATATGTAAAGGATCCCTTCATACCTGCAGTATGTTGGTGGATATGGGCCAGACAAAGAGTAAAGTCAAGACCCTGAAGTTTGGGAGAGTGAGCTTTTAGTACGGAATTAGTGGATGAGACTCCCTGGGAAATTGCCCTTTGGCATAAAGGACCTGAAGAGAGCTGGCAACTATTGAAGGACATTTTTCTTAGAGCACAAGTGCACAAGAGCTCTTGATTCCCACATGTAAGAAATCAGGCAAGGAAAGCAGGAGACCATCACACCTGAGTGAAGACCTTCTCAAAGGTAAGAAGGAAATACATAGGCAGTGGAACTGGGGACATATATCCTTAGAAGAATATAGGGATGCTGCTCAAATGTGTAGGGATAGGATCAGAAAACCTCAGACACGGTTGGAGCTGAATTTGGCAAAGAATGTGAAGAATACTAAGAGCTTCTATGGGTATATGGATCAGAAAATAAAGATTAAAGAAAATGTGCCCCCCGATAAATAAGCAAGGAGAACTAGTGAAAGCCAACATGGAGAAGGATGAGGTACTAAATAATTATTTTTTTGCTTCAGTTTTTACTAGCAATCAATCTTCCCACATCTCTCAAGTTCTTGAATCTCAAAGCAGGAACTAGGGGAACAAAGTCACTGTCTTTGTAAGAGAAGATCAGCTTCGAAACCACCTGTCACCTGAACATACACAAGTCCATGGGACCCAACAAGATGTATCCCAGGGTACTGAGAGAACTGGCTGATGTAGTTTCCAAGCCACTTTCCATCATATTTGAAAAGTCATGTCAGTGAGGTGAAGTTCCCAGTGACTAAAAGGAATATAGTACCCATTTTTTTCAAATGGTGAAAAGGAGGACCCTGGGAACAAGCAACCAGTCAGCCTCTCTTCAGTGCCCAGTAAGATCATAGAACAGACCATTCTGGAAGTTAAGTTGAAGCAGGAGGCAGGGAGGTGATTAGAGACAACCAACATGGCTTCACCAAGGGCAAAACATGCTGGACTAATCTAGTGGCCTTCTACAATGGAGTGATTGCATCACTGGACAAGGAAAGAGACCTCTGTAAGGTCTTTCACACAGTCCCACGCAACATCCTTATTGGTAAATTGGAGAGGAGTGGCTTTGATGGATGGACTATTAGATGCATAAGGAACTGGCTGGATGACCACATTCAAAGAGTTACACTCAGTGGCTTACTGTCCAAATAGAAACCAGTAGTAAGTGGTGTCTCTCAACGGTTCATACTGGGACCAATACTATTTAATGCCTTTGGTAGTGACATAGATAGTGGGATTTAATGCATTCTCAGCAAGTTTATAGATGACACCAAGCTGATTGGTGTGGTTGATACACTTGTTGGAAGGGATGCCAGGGGGATCAGAGGGACCTTGACAGGCTTGAGGAATGGACCCATGGGAATCTCATGACATTCAATAAAGCCAAGTGCAAGATCCTACACCTGGGTCATGGCAATCCCCAGTATCAATACAGTCTAGGGATTAATGGATTGAGAGCAGCCTTGAGGGGAAGGATTTGGGAATACTGGTGAATGAATTGGACATAAACTAACAATGTGTGCTAGCAGCCCAAAAAGCCAGTTGTATCCTGGGCTGCATAAAAAGAAGTATAACCAGCATAGCAATGGAGGTGATTCTCCCCTTCTACTCTGGTCTTGTGAGATTCAACCTGGATTACTGCACCCAGTTCAGTGATCTCCAGTCCAAAAAAGACATAAGTTAGAGTGACTCCAGAGGAGAGCTTTTTTGTGGCCCTTCAAGATATGAAGGAGCTTGCAAGAAAGACTGAGACACTTTTACCAAGGCCTGCAGTGACAAGAAGAGGGGAAATGGTTTCAACCTGAATTATGGTAGCTTTAGATTGGACATAAGGAAGAAATGTTTTATGATGAGGGTGGTGAGAGACTAGAACAGGTTGCCGAGAGAAGTTGTGGATGGCCCATCCCTGGAAGTGTTCAAAGTCAGGTTGGATGGGTCTTTGAGCAACCTGATCTAGTGAAAGATGTCCCTGCTCATGTCCCAGCCCATGATCATTTCCAACCCAGACTATTCTGTCATTCCGTGATTCTATGATTACAAACACCTCATCTTCCCACATTCCAACAATTTTAAAATTATGTGTATTTATTTTCCATCTTCAATTGTGAATTGTGACCTTTATAAAATACGCATAGAGGTGCCTAAAAACATCAGACTGTTACATAGCCATGTAAATGGCTGATGCACTAGGAGTAATGGTCAATGGCTACATTCATATAAGCAGGAACATAGTTATGCAGCCTACTGGCATTTTGGTCAATAAGAGGAAATTTTATTTCCTTTTGACAAAATCATGAGTGTCATCCATGCAAAAATCGCTATATCAAGACAATAAGATTTATGTTACCCACCTCAAACAAAACCCAAAGCCATTTTCTAGTTACTTATTTGATTTTCAAAGCTCAACTCTTTTTTAAAGGGAAGTTTATAATCTACCACAACTTTCAGTTCAGCAAAATAAAGCAAAAATATATAGGCAAGCAAATAATACTACAATGGCAGGGCATATTTCACATTTTGATCACAGTTAGAATACAATTAACACTCTCCCAATCTCACTGCTTTTTACTCTGCTCCCAGAACCCTTAGCTGCCATCATAGCATCACACTTTGTTTCATGAACTTTATATGTTCATGTATGTACTGAGAATGATTCCCCCTGCTTTCAGCTCCTTTATTGATATTGTTGACCAGTTAATTAAATTCTTGGAGGATGTGATGACAGAGGTAACATTGTGACAATACAAATAGCGATTCAAGAACTTATAGTTATTACATTAATAAAATGTCACAGAAAGGACAAAAGTTCTGAGAGAGCAGATGGGTATATAAAATTGAAATTATGTCTACCAACACAAAGTTATTTCTCAGTTCTTCATTCCAACCCAGTAAATTTTGACAATAATATTCATCTTACATCAATGATAAATTGAGACAGTGTTGCTGTGGTAGAGCAATACCTAGACCACAGTTGAGTAGAAACTATGGAAACGTTTGTAGTGTAAGACATTATTAGGAAGAATGAACTATTCTAGCTTTTAAAGGAAGACCTTGCTCATATATCTGGCTCAAAAATATGATTTTATTCTCTGAATTCCTTTTGTTACCAGATAATGGTCAGTTCTTTTCACTCTTTTAATCCTGAAGATGATTTTTTGGCCCTATTAAATTGAAGAACAACTCTTTTAACGTTTTTAAATGAGGTAAGGTTTCAATTTTTTTCTGTCTGACTCAAGATAAAATTTATTTGAAATTTTATGTTGCTATGTTTCTTTTCAAAACAGGTTTGTTTTATACATCAATATGTAAGAAAAATAAACAAATTCTTCTTCAAGTAATTTTTTTAAAACTCTGGGTTTTATACCTGTATGTTATGCTCTTCTGAGAAATATTAGACTTCTGGGATGCATGAAGAGTGTACCTTAAGATTTTCATCTTGTCAGTACTTTGCTTTATATCAAATAAAACATTCATTATTTGAGCGTGGAGTGCATGAGGTTTATTATTGTTCTTACAGTAGTATGGTTCATTTGAATACAGTAAATCACTATGATACATATCCATTGGCTATAAATTAATAAATAATAAAAATATCCAATCCTGTAGGTTCTTTGTATGATATGAGCAGCCTAAAGTGAGTAGCTTTTTAACCTTTTACTCAATGTCATTCTTATTAGTCAGGAGCAAATAGATACTACAGATAATTTCATATAGCACGCTTAGAGTCTTTTATCTGTTTCAATTTATTTTTTGTAATTCCAAAATGATTATCATTTGAACATCACTAAAGGTAGGTATTTGACATGACTGCAAAAATCTAGAGCACACATGTTGAACCCTTTGTAAATGCTGCTGCTGCATTTATCTTGATGCCATCGGTCAGTAATTTTTTGATGGTGCTACAGAAAACCAAGAGGAAGATGCTGCCAAGTCCTGTTCATGCTGGGAAAGTGACTATGTTAACCAAATTTTTTGGATGTGTTTTCTGGTGGTATTGCTTAAGCAAATGAATTCTGTCATTTTGCAGCTGGGACAGATACTAATAATGTTTTTACTAGCCTGGTGGAAACAGTGGTGTCGTGGGCCACTGGGCCACTTCATATTTATGATTTCATAGGCTGAATAATGATCATAATGTAAACATGATCAGTCACTGAACTGACCAGCACAAGTGTCAGAACAGAACAGAATTTAGTCTTGGCAAATACTGCCTTAAACTCACAGCCTGTTAATTTAGAATGTGGGAACACAGACTGATATAGAATCCTAGCAAATGAATCTTCTCCTAAAATATTAAAATATAAAGATCAATAGGATGGAGATGAAATGTTAGTAACATTAGTAAGCATATGAATGAAAATGATGTTGATCTTAAGGAAGATGTTCTTTTTTTGTTTGATACCTTACATATAGAAACATTATCAAACATAAACAATGTTATTATGTTTGCATGTTTGTATACAGAATCCTGTAATCTTTCTTCAGACATCCCAATAAGTAATTTCAGATGCTGTAAGGGATTTGTCCAAAACTTGCATGTACAATGGCATATGCAACTTTTCAAAATGTTTCTTATTTTTTAAGAAGCAGAAAATTATTGGATTAATTACTTTGTTCTAAAAAAAAATCAGATGTTGCTAATAGTACTTTTAAATGACAATATTCTTAAATAAGAAACAGAAAATAATGCATTTAAGAATGAATTCTTGAATGGAAAACTCAATTCTTTATAGGAAGACACAACCTTTAGTTATAGGATCCTGAAGTCTGAAGGTAAATCAGGCCATATTAACCCTTTCTCTCCTCAAGCATTGCATGAAGACTCTTAACCATGGTTGATTATATTCTATAATACACATAATTGTATTTAACTCCAGTTGGAGTTTTCAGAAATTTAGGGACTACAGAATTCAGGAAAATCTTCC
>VXBH01001363.1:245104-320943 GCA_013400035.1 Rynchops niger | reverse complement strand
GTTGTACTGGAGCTCTTCAAAGGGTTTGGCCCGAGAAAGAAAACTGAAATGGAGAGCTTTAGCCTGAGGGTTTGTAAAGTTTTAAGCAAAGGAAAATTAGTGCTATTTTTGCTTAAAAGTTAGTAGAAGTTGGAGGGACAAGATTTTGTATTTATTCCTGGAGATCTGGAGGTGGGCATTTTTTGTGGTTTGGGGTTTTTTGTGCTGTATCAGTCCCTTTCTCAGTCTTCTTGCTCATCACTGTCTGTTTCACTGCTGTTCTGTTTCTTTTACATGGCAAACTAACCATGGAGGATGTTTGATCAACCATAGTGGTGACTCTGATATTGTTGTCTGTTTTATAAGAAAACCATGTGCAAAGGAAAAGCCTCCTTCTCCCACCAGCTAGGATATGAAAAGCTGCTGGTGAGCTGCTCTTGCAGAGACTGGAGTGATTCCAGGAGACGGGCAGACAACGACCAAGTACCGGGGCAGAAAATACAACGTGCAGCATGTGGATGACTTCGCGATGCTTCTGGTACTGGCTCTCCCTTCTTTCCTGCTGCTGAATTGTATTAAGACTACTAAAAATGAACTCCGTGTGAGTAGTACTTGACGTCACTTAACTGCAGGTGAGACGGGGTGTAGCCCTTCGTGAAGGAGCAGGATCATCACCTGAAGGTATGTGTTTTTTAACATGCACAACCCTGTGCACCTATTTGTGTGTCTAAAATCAAAGAGAAAGCTCCACCTAATTCTTAGGCATTAAGCAGAGGGGCTATCTAGCAAATTTGCAACACTTTTGGAAAATGATTTGCTCCAAAAGGCATTAGATACCGGCTGAACAACCAGGTGCAAGTCTGGAATACCTTACATCCTCCCAGCAGGCAAGGGACAGGCCTTCACTCGGTCTCCTGGGGCTAGTTGGGAAAAACGGGGGATTTTCTTCAGCAATGGCATAGCAAGAGAACACGTTAGCTTATTGCAAAGTCAAAACATACTGTGGAGCACCTGGATCAAATACTTTGGCACGGGAACCAAGCTAATTGTCTCTAGTAAGTACCATTGATATTGATCTGATTTTCACGGAGTCATTCAGGTCCTCAGATAATTAAGAATGAAAAACTGTAGGAAAATTAATTTCTGCCTGATAAATCACGTTTTGCCTGTGAACTGTGCGTGGTGCCCTAGTTGAGTGGGTTCGTAGGCAATAAAGATATCGACCTCAGGAACAGAGAGATCACCTCTAGAACAATTACTGAATACTGAATAAGGACAGGGGAATGGAAAAATGAGGAGAGGTAAAAATTTAAATATTGTGATGGATTCATTCCTGTTCTGGAAAAGAAAAGTGAACTGCTTGAAAATTTACTCTTAGAACAGCAAGTAAGAAATGCAAAAAGTTTCTTATTGCTAGAGGTCGTTCAGTCTAAGTTGATTGGGAAGGAAAATTGCCTGGAATGTAACAAATTTCTAGTTCCTGGCCTTACTGAAAGTAACCGGTTTACATTTGCATTTGTGTTACTCTTAATTGGGGTGAAGCTATGCAATCAATAGGATGAATGCTCTTTTCAGTAGAAAGCATATAGCCATGCTTACAGTATGTTGCTCAGAGAATACATGATATTATCAAGGTGACTATAATTAAGTCAGATCTCAAAAAGCAGAGGAGAGTTACAGAGAAATTTAAAATGTTATCCATGCCTCTGACCAAAAATGTTTTCTGCTGCAATTTCCAATTAAACTGTGCCTGTGTAGAGGCAGCTGCTTTTGCCAAAAAGATGACAGCGTAACGACTTACCAAAGGCATGAACTTAGTTATGGGTGTCAGTACATTTTCTTTATAATACAGACTTTGCATTTAAAATACGGACTTTAAAATATGAGTTTGGTGAAACTTTAGTTAAGATACTTTCACACAATAAGTAATTCGCAAGGTAGGACACTTAGGAAAAAAACTTGTATTTCTGTATATTTAAATCAACAAATAACTAGTAAATGGTCTTAGTTTCATTTGGGAATCATAATGTAATCACATTTCTCCTTAAAACACCAAAAAGAGGTTACTTCAGAGAAAACCTAGCAGACCAGAGGCAAGTGATCTTTGTTAGAGAAATCCCAGAGCTAAAAGGATTAGAACATAGTTATAAAATAAGCATGGCACTGCTTTTTCTCAGAAAATGCCGGGTTTAAAAACCCGAACTTTTTACTCATTACTCGAAGTATTTCTAAAAATGGCATTCTAGTCAACGTTGGAAATTCACCAGCCTCTAAATCAGAGAGACTTTTTCTGTAGCCTATGCAAGAAAAGTGTAGTGCAGGAGATATTGCTAAGCATTATCAGACTGTGGGACACTGATGTCAAAATATTTGGAAGTGGAACTAAGCTTATTGTTTCAGGTAAGTACAAAATTTAAAACTTAACTACTTCTGAAATGCTTTTCACTACAGTTAGATACTGGCTGCGTGAAGTGCTCTGCTATTTTAGCTCCCGCTAGTTTTAACCCTACTGAATGTTTTGCAGGATTTGCCTCTTAAACAGCATTTCCATATACAGAACACAACAGAATTGTTTTGTATTTATGTATGAAATGGGGGAAACACAACAGCTATCGCAGCACAGATGTATAACTAAACCCAAGATTATTTTCTTTTTAAAGATGAATTTAAATATGGCGAAGATAGCATTCGGAAACCTGAAAGAGGTCTTTGTCTTTAAATATGCGTATTCAACATTTGCGATATTGCTAATTCATTCTGAGAGAAAAGTATCAAAACTTTGGGTTACTCAAATTCTTCAAAAAGCAAACCATTTTCCTTTAGGACTATGTCTGACTATACCAAATGAAAGGAGTTATCTGAGATACGCCCAGAACTGTTTGAAGATGCGCATGGTTGAAAGGCTGCTCTCTCTTCCTAGCTTTTGCAGAAACCGCTTATTATCAGTTATTGCTATTATTAAGGAAGAACACCGAACTAAAAATGTTTTGACATCCTTATCAAAATTATTTTGCTTCAAGTAAACTTCAGGTGCTTTAATACTTGCCTGTGATTTGGCTTAGCTAAGCACCTGAGACGAAAACATTTTGCCTACTTTTGACCATCTGAAATTCGTATCTGGCTAGTGGGGGGCTCGATTTCAGTCTGTGCAGGGGTTTGCATCGTGTTACTGACAACAAAAACACTGGTCGGGGGTCTTGTGCTGCTCAGATCACAGCATAACATTCACCAATTCTAGGTCTGATTTTAGTGGGGTTTATAAGGAGCAAATTACTTGGACAATATCTGATCAAGTAGATCCTCTGCTGGTCTTTCAGAAGAGTAAAATCAGTTGAGGTGAATCCTGTCCATTTAACAACACATATACTCTCGANGCAACTGCTCCTTTTATACTTTTCTGGGGTCTAAAAATTGATTATAAAGCAAATCTGATTTTCTTTAAAGAATACTATTTACCCATATAAAGATAACAGAGCTGCACTGTTATTGCAAAGACTTCATTCACAGTGCAGGGTTACTACTACAAGGTGTTTGGCTCCGGTACAAAACTCATTGTGTCAGGTAAGTTACATGCTATTTTCCATATAATAAGCTATAGGAGGTGGGTGAGCTTGGGGTGGTCATATAGGTGAGCGTTTTAGTGTCCCAGAGCGCACTCAGTCCGCTTAGAGCCTCAGTCGGCACCATCCTTGCACAGGATTCCCCTCCCCAGCTTGTCATTCCTACAGTAGCCTTGTTGTACTTGTGACGTAGTGGTTTGGGATCACAAACAGTTCTGAAAAGGAGCTGTTTGGAGACACTTTTGATCATACTCCTCCTTAGAAATGCAGTGGAAAATGGCATCTAATAGTTGCCAGAGGCCTCATCTTTTCCTCTGGCGGTACTGAAGGAGTAAGCAAGGAATCAAGCAGCTGTGAATTAAGCGTAAAAAAAGAAAACCTCTTCCCAATACAGAAAAAAGAGCAACATGCAATGGCTATTGCCAAAATCCAAAATTTGGAGTGCCAGATTTGGCCACTGACACATTTTAATTAGGCTAATAAAAGTGAAATAACTTGTCCATAATTATTTTTGTCATGTACACAGCACTTTGGTGATAGAAATAAATTATTACCTCCAAACGCTCTTCTTCTTGCTTAATAACATGCATATGAAGAAGTGATCCATTTTTTTGCCTTTCCTGCAGAGACATTTATTTTAATGGAAAGTGGAGGATAAAAATCTTCATTTTCCCATTAAAAGTGCTTTGAACACCATAACCCTGGTGTAAACAACTACACAAACACAAGGCGGAGAAACTATTGCTACCAAATGTTTTAAGCCTGGTTAAATACATAAAATCATATGAGCATATAAAGCAGAGGTTGTTTTTAATTATTTATGTCAGAAAGACTAAATCATAACTATAATTCAACAGAAATATCTGCGTCAAGAAAGGAGTGTTGTTTTTAGTGAAAATCCTTACCTTGTTCATCAGGTAGTTGCCATGCTTTTCATATCTAGAATTTAAAATATTGTCAAGCATCACTGTAATTCTGTAGGATTTTGTCTTTATGTGGCCAAGGCTTCTGACTGATTAATAGAGTAAAAGGGCTGTAGTTACCTCATGCTTAAGATCAGGCATTTCATCACAGCTTGTCTTTTCAGAGGTGACAACCCAATATTAGCTCAGTAAGTTACTCGAAATGGAAAGAAACAGAGAAAACCAGGACTTGGGATAAGTGACCTTGATTCAATTGAAACATTGGGGTCTGAGCTTGAGCAGAATCTTTTCCCAGCTCTATAATGAAAGAGTTGAATATAGAGCTAAACTCCCATCATCTTGTAATGAGCTTGATTTTGTTCATCTTGGTCTCTTTTCATTAGTTCTGACCAAAAGAAGGTTGCTCCAGATAATGCAGGTAAACAGAAGGGCTGGGGTTTAAGAGACTGGTTTGGCATTTGCATTTCATGGAATAGATGAGTATTTAGAAGCTTACAGCAGAACAAGAATATTAATCCCACATAAACTGGCAATACAGGATTCTTCTGCAAGTACCTTTCCAGGTAATTTAGGCGTTCACAAGGTTGCAACAGGGAAGCCGAGACTGAACAAGTCTTTTGTTTCCTTCAGCACAGAAGCAGCGTGGCTTGCTCAGCCAGCGTAGGGCTGCTTTCCCTCTGCCATCTCTTCTGCTACAGCTGCAGCTGGGTCTCCCTGGCAACTCACAAGCATATTGCTAACTTAACTTTGAAGGGCGAAAAAGAACAATCTACTAACATTTCCAGGAAGCAATTTCATTGCAGAAATTATGGCAGCGATATTTGCTTTCTTTAAATGCTATCTCCTAAATATTACTGAAGTATCTACCTTATTTTCATCAAAGGCATTGAAGTTCAGAGTTCAAAAAGCTACAATTATTTTTTGTAATTATATATTATAAAATATACATTGCCTAAAGATAGATTATACTTATATTTACTTATATGTTACATGAAGTTGGATGAAACTGACTTGCTGCCCTTTTAAATCAAAATGGTGAAGATTAATATATATGTTAGTTCCTGTTAGTATTTTTTTTTAACAGGGAAAAGCACGAAGGCCTGAATCAAAACTCAGTAGACTTGAGAGTCCAAACCACTGTTAAAGCAGAAGTATGGAGCTGTAAGACATAAATAAGGGAAGATGTGGCTACTTAAAAGAAATCTGCAGAGTGAAAGCCTCTTACCATCATTAATAGGAACATTTGCAAATGGCTTTAAAATATCACGGATTTCATGGGCATGAAGATTAATTCAGTATCCAATTCTTTTAAGGCAACGTTCACAATGTTCAGTGTGAACAGTCCCCTGTTCATAATGGTCTCTGTTATCCTAAAGCCATGGCCCAAAAAGATCACCTTGAATTGGTGATAGCATGCAGCGCTAGGTTCTTATTGCTGGATATATATTCACACACAGATGTACATGCACGTATATAAAAATGCGTTATTTCCCATGTTGTTAAGGTGATAACCTTTACTGTTCCTCATGTTTTCAATAGAAACCTCAGGGGATGCTGAAGGAGTCTCAGTCTAGAAAATTACAAATGTCATGTGTGCAGGATCTGCTTAAATATTGCCGTGATTTTGAATGCTCACTGTTAAATTAGGGCCCCATCCTCCATTTTGTCAGTATTCCAAATCCTTAGCTTTTGTGTACGTGCAAGCTTATTTATTTAAACCTGAACGACTAGCGTAAGTGAAAACTGTTGCATGAGCAAACACAGGTTTTGTAAGGAAAGTTTTGATTACAGGAATCAGAATGTCAAAAGAAACAGGTGCATTTTCTAATAAGAAAATGAGACTAATCTGGGACACAAAATGAGGTTTTAAAAGCATTGAGACTAGGTTGGTTTTTGCAAAGCACTTGTATACTGTGACTATCACAAAGTCTTCGGAACTGGCACAAAGCTTATTGTTTCTGGTAAGTCTTTTACTATCTAAGAAAATATGCCTTATTGTGATAATCCAAAATCTAAAGGAGAGGGAACGTGATATGCTATTTTAAAATTAGATTAAAATATAGATTTAAAAGTATAATACAGAAAAGTGATGTGGACTTTGCAGTAGCAGAATTTATTTCTTTAGCACCCAATATGCTTGTATAAGAGGGGTCAGGGTAAACTATAGGACTTCACATAAACCATAAATTGCTGAAATATAACTTATTTTGGATGCTTAGGGCTACATCAGGTCATTCCCTTGGGCAAAGCTGATTGCCCAGAGCAGCAGGGTCGGGGTAACTCAGAAACACGGCTGAAGATCGCTCCTTGGCCTCGGAGCAGTGGGAATAGAGGTGCTATACAGGAAAACATTGGGAGTGCCAAAAGATCCCCTAAACCATGGCTAAAGTTCTGCATCTCTCTGGGCAAGGGGAAGGTCTTTCCCCCTCAGATTTGCCCTAACAAAGATGATTTACTCCAGCCGAGAAGAACTGAGCTCTCCTGGATGCACCACAGCAGCAATTAGCGGCAGGCAGACAACAAATAATCAGAAGACTAAAATGCGGGGGGAAATTGTGGACCTTTGGAAATATGGCCATTGGTTTTAGTCAGCAGGATTTCACGTGAGGTGCACATCGGTTTCCGTGAGGAAAAAACAGAATGCCCTGGGGAAGGACGTGCATAGGAATGATGGAATTTGATGCTTTTCTACAGTATACATAGATGCACTTCTGATGTTTCCTTTTGGTACTGACTACCTGCATAGCTCTGCATGGGCAAGTTCGGCAGGATTTGAGGGTGAACAATCCTAATCCCACATCCATTTAAGCAGATTACAGTAACCTCAACATGCAGAGGATTAAGCCCAAAATGAGTAAATGCCCCTCCACTAGGCTTGAGAGGAGTAATGGCTGCTCAGGACTGCCTTTCATTAATTCAGTTAAACAGTAGTCTAGCATGTGTGTGTTTTTAAATCATGTGGTCAAAAACACTCAACATCCTGTAAAAAATGGATTTTTCTAGAAAAAAAATCTAGAGGAAATATGGTAGCTCAATCAATGCCCTGGACAACGGTAGTTTCGATTTGTTTTGATATTTTTTTTTAAAGAAATGATGGCAAAGATTAGCTTGAAACTGAATTTAAAGTATGTATCACTAAAGGCTTTTGGGGAACAGCAGCATTATCCGGGATTGAATTCAAATTTTCTACATTCATGTAGCCAAATGAATAGACTCTTATTGTTCATATGATGGCTGTTAAATCTGGTTCTTGTCCGGGCAAAACGTCCCAAGCAGTTTCTGTAAGGGAATGTACCAATGTGGGGTTTAACAAGATATTTGGTTCTGGCACAAAACTCATCGTCTCCAGTAAGTATTTTCAAAGACTTATTTTATTACGTTGTATAATGGAAAAGCTTTGAAGTAAATGCTGACAGCTCTTTAAAGTATCTGGGGAGGCTCCCAGTAGGTCAGGACAACACTATGTTATTATCAGCGATAATCCCTGAAGTCCCTGGCAAGCAGGAGAAGAACGCTGTTCATGAGCTCTCAGGTCCTGCTGGCTTGAAGGGGAACTGAGGAGCTTGGAGTATCAGCCAAAATTACTCCATTTTGTGGGATCATCCAAGTAATGAGAGTTAAATTTCAGCTTAAGAACACATTGATCTTATTTATAAATCCTGTTTATAGATGCGTATAAAGAAGCTGTAGAGGAGTTTCATGAAGAAAACTTTTGACAGTTAATCTATAAAAACAGTTTGAACCCAAATTCGTTAATAGCTCATTGATTACAAGCTTAACTCCACAATTTTATTTGCACAATGGCTTGCAGGCTCACTGCATTATTACAAGAGAGGAAAGACAGCTTTTAGCTTAAGAAATACCTATACATGCTTATATATTATTTTAAAAAGTAAGACCTGTGTACATCTTAAAGCCTGCCTTAGAAAATGGTTTAACAAAGCAAACAGCAAATTTTTTGAAAGTTTAACTAAAATTAAAAAGACAGTGAAGTGGAAGTTCATTACTTTAAAATTCTTCAGAAAGGATCAAATCATTTGCCCAGAAAAAACAGTGTAAACTGTCTCGTTGACTTCAATGACTTTACAGATCTGCCTGAAAATACATCAAAATTTACAGCCAATTCTACAAGTTTTCATCCTTTTTTCCATAAGCATACCTACATTTTATGGAGATACTGTATTTTTTTTCCACTTGCAAACATATATATACACGTGTATATATGCAAAACTTAATGTGTTCAGTTCTCCACTGTCCTCCATTTACCTATGTGTGTACGTGACACTCTCCCATGCATGTACACAGTTGCAGTTATTCAAGCAACATGTATTCTCAGTATTGTGATATGATTTAGGCGTTTCACTTAAGCTAAGCACCTAGAGTCTTTTGATGGTAAATGGAAAGACACTGGCAGTTCCAGAGGTGGAAATGATTCCATCTTAATAGTTAAGTCTCTAAAAAGTGCAGGATGAACTAGCAGCTGGAAGCATCTCTCTATGCCTCTGTATTTGGATTTGATAATCCAAGTGAATAACATCAAACTAGACAAATTTTAGCCTACTGAAATTAGTCAGGGCATCTTATTAAGCTTTGAAAATCTAACAGAAACATTTAAGATAGTCGTGAGGCTTTGCAGAGCACAATGTCACTAGGACAGGAGCTACATCGTGGTCTTCTGAACATAGACAGCTCTGGAACAAATAAATCATTCTAGAAATTACATCACTGAGAGGACTGATGCATAAACAAGAAAAAATTAGCCCCTAAATTAATGTTAGAGATCCATAAAATTTTTAGCAGTGTTATTTCTGGTGCAACAGAATTCAGTCCCCATCTTCATTTCAATGACAAATCTCCAAAATAAAGGAAATTCATAGTATAAGGGTTGTCTTTTTGAAGGGAGACAGCTTTATGGTTTGGTCATCTTTGTTTTTAAACACCGAGTATGGAACACTTCAAAGAATCACTAAGTTGTTTTAGGGGGGATGCAATGTAGAAAATGGCTCTAGAATAGCCAGATCGTTTAAAGAAAGGTGGAAGATTTTTGACAAAAATACACGTTTGTATTAATGTGTTTTCTCACAATGCATGAAAGTTGCACCACTCAGCCAGACCACGCTTTAAACCCTGTGCTCAAATTCAGTGGTGGAGATTCACCTAGGAATCTAAAGAGAAAGAGTGATGTAAGGAGATGAACACCTAAAATCTCTCTGCTGCCTTAAAAAAAAAAAAATTGTCTCAAGCCGTAGCTTTTATAGAACAAAAGTAAGTTTTGAAAACCGTATCTAGGTTTCATTTGCAATTAAGCATAGACAAAAACTATCGCCCATGCGCCCAGCCTGTGCACACGTTGCAGAAGCTCAGTTTCACTAAAACAGACTCTTAAATTTACTATCCGCTTCTATAGTATCAAAATGTCTTCTCGATGTAGACAAAATCTGGATGACTTGGACTCCTCCTAATAACATAAGGTTTAATCCAGAGAGGCAAATGAAATGGAGATTACCTACAGTTAGTTTGTGGAGATGGCTCATTTTTCATTTAAAAGATATTCACGTATGTTCATACTGACCGTGTTTCACAAAGCACGTCACCTACGATAACCCCGATATGGACAGATACGCTATTTGGGGATAGAAATGTTATCTAGGTACAGCATGTTCTTCTGCTTTAGCTTAGTTTTGGTTTTTCCTTTGCAGATGTGTTAATTCACGCATTTAAACAAATCTAGTATTAAAGGAACAGCATTGCCAGCCTTTGGGGTCCAGAGCATTTGGTGATTCCATTTTCCTGTCTTTATCAAGATCTTCACCTGGCGAATACATAGGATCTCTACCAAAAAATGGCAACAATAAATTTTTGTTGCCTGTTTTGCCCCCCCAAAAAATCACAAAATTAACGTCAGCTTTGAAAAAAATGATTAGATATAGCAGATGTTCATTAATTAGCAGTGGGGACTTATACTGGGGACAAAAAACTGCAAAGATTTGAAAGGTAGGCTGTCTACCTTTGACATTCTGTAGACAAAACTTTCGTGTACTTGTTTTTGCATAAACATTATAAAGCAACATTAAATTCCTCTTGTCGAATGAACAAAGCTCTTTCAGGAACTATTACTATTATTTAATAATTGGCAAAGACTTTGCAGACAAATATACTTTCTGACAGCAGTACTGCTTGGAAGGCTGTGGGATACAGGCTTTCACGTAGTCACCTGAAGTTTTCTAACTCAGTTTCAAGGGAGATTATGAGTATCTTCAAGAATATTTCAGTTTCTTAACGTTTCTCAAAAATTGTTTTTCAAACATTTTTGAGTAGGTTTCTAAGGTCTTAAATAATCATACTTAAATTTATTTCTCTCATAAAATACTCAAATCTTTTGTGAGATATTTTTCAATCTACTCTAGTATTAGAGTATTGAAGAATAGACCTGGTCTACTCATGTCTTTTTCTATCAGACGTGCTGCTTGATGAGAAGCGTGAATGAAGCAGTCTAGATGTTAGTGTTCACTAAAAAATTCAGGACTTAAATAATGCTTCTTCATGCACATGGCACAGAATCAAAGCTTAGATCAAACATTCTCTGGACTCTGGAAGACTCTATATTTTCTAAACAAAAATGAATTTAGAATCATAGAATCAGTAATATTTGAATTGTCTTGTCTTCTGATTTTGAGCTTCATTTTCTATACCATACTCATAAAAGTCTCTATTAATTTTAGTTCTCTATAAACAACACATATAAAAATAAGGTTAAAAGTCGTATTTTCTATTTCAAATTATTCTAAATAGTATTGTAACTGGTTTTGACTGAAAACTAAAACTTGCCATTTGGATCCATTGAAATAATATTTAATATAAAGCGTGTTTGAAGGCCAAGTTCATACAGCTCGCCAAAAACTTCCTTTTACTTCAAGGATGGAAATTTATTCATCCTATTACCTAGAATTCCTTTCATACATGAGACATTTCTATTCCCATGCTAAGTATTTCATAACAAATTGGAGAGCTAAAACATTTGTTAACGAGACATTTAGGTTGTTGCTCTTCAGAATTT
Source organism: Rynchops niger (assembly GCA_013400035.1). Taxonomy (NCBI): domain Eukaryota; kingdom Metazoa; phylum Chordata; class Aves; order Charadriiformes; family Laridae; genus Rynchops; species Rynchops niger. Next base: position 309,424 of record VXBH01001363.1, on the reverse strand, counting down.
GTATTTTGTGGCTGCGTATTTATTTGCTGTATACAACTGATCTTCCAATTCCCTATTTTGTTAATTTTTTTCTTTCAATGACCAATCCAGACAAAGGACAGTCTCAACCGTCAAACTTTGAAATCCTGCAGAAGAAACATAAAAATCAGATTATGTATGTTTGCCTTATTGAGAAATTCTACCCAGAAGTTATTCGAGTGACGTGGACCAAAGGAGAAAATCAGAAGGTAACAGAGAACATAGTAAAAGGAGAGGCCTGGAGACCCAGAGAAGAGGATAAATACTCAATCAGCAGCTGGTTAACTGTACCAGAGGAGAACGAAGACAAGAAATATTTCTGCAATTACGAGCATGAAAGCGGAAAGGGTTCTCTGACATACGAAGGTATATGCTATGTGTTAATTCCATGTATTATTACAGACATCACTTCTTCTTCTTTGCAATAAAATTACAGAAATAATGCTTTCTATTACTGTTCCTGAAAGCATCTGCGCCCCTTTGGCACAACAGTAGCTAAAATACACATCTGGAGAAACTACCAAAGTTTTCCCAGGAAAAGCAACACGGTTGCTACGCTCCCCAAGTGAACATCGCTTTGTAATAGGAAAAGAGCAGTTCTTGAACCTCATGAGCTGTTAACTAGCATCGCTCTAAAAGGTCTGCACCGAGCCGTGTCAGTTACTTTCCAGTCAATAGAAGTTTCTGAAAACAGTATTATTTCTCTATTGCCCATGGTTTAAGTCACCCCCTGACACCAGTCACAGCTGTAAAAAACTGAGTTAAAAACGAGGTTTCTAGAGACGTAGAGCAAAGGTTAAATATATTACTTACTCATAGTCCAGCAATAGTGAGGAAATAAGCATGTATGAAAATAAGATACCTCACTTAATTGTGTAAAGATTGATTATGCAAAGCAAAATCTGAAAGACAATGCAATTTCAAAGAAAACAGTTAAGCTATAATCAACATAAATTTTAAAGAATAAGGTTAAGGTATAATCAACGTGAATTGTTTAAATCATGGTAATATCTTTAAGAAAAGCTGCATATATTGGTTTAAATTAATGTTTTCTCAGTACCTACGTCTGTTCAACTTACTATAAATTAATGGAACTCCAATGAGTGAGAGCATGGCCATAAATAAGCATTACGTTTCAACCTTCAAAATATATTCTGACAAAAATATGCTTTAAGTTTATTTAGGCGGAGGATGTATTTAGGGATGTAATAGGGATGTCTTTAAGCCCACATATCAACGCGTACAAACAGTGTAACCAAGAACAAACACAAATTTGCTGCTTCAAGCACAAAAAGGCTTTATTTTAGAGAATGACCATCACCAAAATAGCAAATTTTCAATAGTGGAACCTTAGGACGTACTCTCCTCGATGTTATTCTTTAGTGTTGATCAACCATTAAGTAACAGACTGAGGACCCTTCTGCTGTAAATTATTCTCCATTTCTAATAACAGGACGTTTCAAAGGCAAACAGATTGCAGCTACTTCAGTGACAAGATCAGGTACTCAAATTGACTGCAGTTCCAAATAAAAGAGATTCCGCTAAAAACAGGCTAATGGAAACATTCCTGAAAGGGCAAAGGCAAGCCTCCCACTTATGGCAGCAAATACCCAGTCACTTCCATACAGCATTTTCCTCTTTCAAATTCTCCCTGCAAATGAATCCTACTTGTGAACATCTGCTCTGCAGACAGATCTTAAACATCTTTTTGTTGTTTAATACTAACTTCCCAATTCACTGTTGCTGTACTGCCTCTTTTTTTTTTTTTCCCCTACTTCTCAATTCCTGTTTGTTAAAATTAAAGAAAAGACTAATTTGGGCATTTAAACTCTCTTTCCAGTAGCTTCTTCTCAGAAAGAGGAATGCATCCCACATCCTGGAAACGGCACAGTTTTTAATAGAGGTAATTAAAATGTATTAAAATGTGGGAAAGCAATGCACATCATGCAAGAGTTAGATATTTCTACATGTGCTCAGAACATCATGAAAATGATCTTTCTAAATAGCATACAGGAAATCTTTTAACTCTGGGGTCTGTAACTTAAAAACACTTCAGTGCTACTCTGAATTAACTTGTGTTGTGGATTATAAGAGGCTCTCCAACCTTTATTAGGTAGCTTTATTAGGATGCTACAGATTATTAGGCTGTTCAGGCTACTAGATTATTAGCCCGCCTTAAGTGCCACGTTTTTAAATACCTGAAGTTAAGTGCTCAATGCTTCAGCTGATGCTCCATCAGTTTAGCCATTGCCCAGCAGTTCAGACAAATCAATTTTCTTTTAGCTTGAATGGGGATTTAGGAAGAATCATAAGCACTTAATGTTCAAAAAGTCCAACACAAAAGGATTCAAGCAAACACGGTGCTACCGGTAACCAGTGCTGGAAGCACTAGAATTATGTTCTTGCCTTTGCAGGAAATAATAACCCAGCAGCACTGTCTGAGATGCAGTCTAGTGCTAAGAAACCCACTCGGTCTAGAGCTTACTGGCAGTGCAAATCCACTCAAAGGACACTCAGACATTGGCTGAGTTTACACAATGTCTGCTGGAATCAGTGTAACTGCAGCAGTAAACAGACTACACAGTCCCAATCCTGCCCGTCTTTTCGGAGGTTGTACAATGTTGATGTTAAACGAGACTTTTCTGTCTTATGTTTGTTACAGATCACTTGTATCACAAGACAGCGTATTTAGTGTACATCGTCCTTCTTCTGAAGAGCTCCATGTATTATCTCATCGTACTCTTCTTCATCTACAGAGCGTGGGCTCCAACCAAGCACAGAGGAAAGAAAGCATAAGTGCTGGTCTAGGAAAGGCTTACAGAATTGTCTTCAATTTGCTTTGCTATATACTTATCCATATAGACTTCCCTGCTCTCAGTGTTAGATGTAACAACAACAACAAAAAAAAAAAATCCCCAAAATAATTTTCAGGCATGAGTGCATAGGGCTTGTTTTGCTTTTACTGCTAGTGTTTTTACATCAGTCTGGTTTTCCTAATTTTTCTGAGTATTGAACTGAGGTGGTCAATAGCAGTAAGGTTAGATACCTCAGATTTTAATCCAAAGTTTATACTGCAAATTGAGGATGGTACTCATGTTAGAAGTAGTGATACATGCAGATGTTTAGAGGTGTACCAAGGCTTTTGAGATATTAACCACAGATGTGTTTTGTCATTGCGCTTAAGGCTTAATTAGGAGCATTCCTGTGCTACAAATTCACAGGTATTTGTTTATTTTTGCTTTCAATCATTTATTGCAACTCTCACGTATCCACCAAATCAGGACTTAGATATTTTGAAGTGATGTGTGCTTTAAGAGACAATTACACACAATTTTTAAAAGTTAACATATTATTTTTTAATAGAGGAGCATAAAAGCAACTCTCACTGTACCTGTCATGATGTAGAGGGCAATAAAAGCTTTCCTCCAGGTGTGTTTGTGAGGCCTGTGTTTGTTCGGCATTTGCACAGCATGTACTAAGATGGCTAGAAAACCTGATTCATTCCTCTGTATACATTCCTCAGGAAGTCAAGGGTCCTTAAAACGATCAGTTTTCTGCTTTTCAATGTATTAAACTGGAAGACTTTTACACAGAACAATAAAAGCTAGCTCGTTACACCTGTTCTGTTGAAGAGCTAAGCCAAGCCAGGGGGAAATGCAGTGCTGTTACAGCAGGACTGCCTTCTAGGGCTCACACCATCACAAAGGAAGGTGAACATAAGTCAGGCTCAGTTCTACCAACCACAGCTATTTTACTAACAACATCTCTTAGAAGCTGTTTCACCATCTGTATTTTGAAGCCCATGCAACTAATTACTGCCTTCAACATCACGCTACTCTTCAATGCAAAGAAAGATGTGGTGTCTAGTCTTTAGTCAAACTCTCTTTGACAAAACAGCTGATATCCCATGCTATTATTTGTTAAGCCTTGGTTCCAATCCAAGTGAAATAAAAGAGCTACAAAAGTATTTTTGGAATGCAGTTACTATAGATTTCAGTAGCATCATCGATATTACTCTCCCAGTCTCCCCTACCTTTACCCCTGCTAGAGAAATGCTTCATTGCATTAATGAACCAAGATCTCTTTAACTAAGATGATCCCCAAATCCATTTGTTGTGTCTCATACATGAAACTGAAAGATGCTGTCCATGCAGCGCAAGAAAACAGAGAGAAAACACAGCTTTTTTAAGCCTTTTGCACAAAACCCCCTGCCCACATGCAACCCTAAACCATGCTGAGCATAGCAATCACCTCACAGTTTCTGGGATTTCTCAAATACATGGTTGCAGGTTTTACATGTGCAACAGCTCACATGCCCCTGAAGTTTATTTATACAGATATATACTGCTCATACTAAGTTTTTAATTTTTATTTATTTAGCCCAAATAAGACAACAAGTGGATGTTTACGGGTGCTGGGGCGTTTGTTTGCAGGAAGGTTGGGTTATTTAGTGGAAAAACCCTGTAAACTGAACCAGTCACAACTGGTTCAGAGGAGGTGGGCTGCGATGAGAACGGGTGATAAGCTGAGGACAGTTAGACCACAGCCGTCCTGCCTTCTACCACAGTATACTTCTAAACCATTTCCTTCTAATGGAAATACAAAGTGATAAAAACCACATGCCTAAGTTACATGTAAATACCACAGTGAAGCTCACTGTTTGCTAGGCATGTTGGTCTAACTGCGTGCTTGTGATATGTACGTGTAGGGGCTATTGCTACCACAAAAACATGGGTGCTGCAGGATGTCTGCAGGACTTGCAGTTTTATTTATCAAGAGTGCACGCCGGAGTTAGATGTTATCTATTACGTGTAAACTTCTGTTACCAGGATCTTGTAATCGAAAGACATGTCTTCTCAAGTACATATTTTACCACAACTGATTTTCAGTGATTTCAAGCTTCTACAAGTATGAGCATTACAGCTGTTCTACTGCCACAGAGTTGCAGAATTAATGCAAATGCTACAAAAATGGTTACAGGCAATCTGTTGCTTCTGATGTTTTCATTAGACAGAAGGGGATCAACTTTTGGCATGAAAGCACAAAGGAGCAATATCAGCCCAAATGAATTGATTTGTGGAAATGGATTTGCAATGTAGTCTTTATCTTGGTGGAGTAATTTTGTGTCCTATACTGTACAACAACTTACACACTTGAGAATATTGACTTCTCAACTATCAAAATAACCTACAATAGGTGATATGGAAAAGTACCCGTGGCTTCCTCTCACATGCAGTTGTAAATGAGAAAGACCCGCACAAGGATTAGAGCAGCCTGCCAACAGCTAACTTCTGTCGATACTAGGTACCAACACCAATAAATCTGAAGATAGATTCAAATAGTGGATTACTCAGTTTGAGATTTTGAAACTGCAAGGGCACCAGCACGCATTAAAAAACCAATGAAGAAATAAAAAATTTCAGAGGACTAGTTTGAGAATTTGTTCCTCTGCACCTATAGATATTTACAGGGAAATAGATGGAATGACGATTAACAAGTAATTTACAAGTTTTACCTAGTGAGTTCAAACAATCATTAAATATAGTTCCACCATAGGTAAGTTTTACTTCATTGTATTACCAGTCTCTTGATAAGACACAAAACACTTTCCTGTAATTACTTAGTTCTTGGAAGATTAGCCTCAGGAACTACTGAATACATCTTGGACAAATATTTTCATACCACCTGGGAGGCAGCCTCATACACATGTGTCAAGAAGATACATCTTCATGAGATATTACAGTACATGGGAACCATTCCCTTTGTTTTCTAATGAAAAAACTCTCCTGCCAGCAGCTCCATCAGTAAGTCAGCCTCAGACTCTGTTGCCACAGTTTCCAAATCGCAACAATTTCCTCCAGAGATTTTTTTATTTACAGAAGTCAGGATGACTCGAGAGTCAGGTCAACAGATACTGAAAACGGGCAGGCTCAAAAAAAAAAAAAAAAAAAGGCTACCCACTGTTCCCAATGAGCACTAGAAGATTTCAGATCAGAAGCTTCAGCTTCTCAAGAAGATTTCATTCCTCCCCCAGCTGAACCTTTGCCATTTGTGGCAAAGTGAATGCATGGGTGTCATGGTTCAACCCCAGCCAGCAACTATGACCACGCAACGCTTGCTCGCTCCCCCTTTTCCCCCAAAAAGGGTAGGGAGAAGAGGGGAAAAAAGGAGGGGAGATGGAAAAAAAAAACCATCGTGGGTTGAGATAAAGACACTTTAATAATAACTGTTAATAATGAAGGAAAAGGAAAATAACAATAACGGTAAAAGAATATACAAGACACAAGTCACTCTCACCACCCAGTGAATTGGTTTCCCAGCCTAGGCCGAGCAGTGATTGCAGATGCCCACCTCCCAGACAACCCCCGTTTATATACCAAGCACGACATCGATGGTACAGAATATTCCATTGGCCATTCCATTGTTCTCTTTATGCTCCTTCTCAGCTTCTACGGGAAGCTGAAAAAAAGTCCTTGAATACTATAAACATCACCTAGGAACAATTAAAATAATATGCATTATTGACATTCCTTTCATACCAATCTGAAACATAGCAGGCACTTTGAAAGAAAATTAACTCTATCCCAGCTGAAACCAGGACAATGGGGCAAGATAACTGTGAAAATAAATGAAGTAACTCCCAAAATGAGAAAATCGTCCCTCATTTGTAGTGAGAAGCGCACTACAAAAAGATAGAGGTCTCTGCTGTGACCAAGTATTCAAAGGCCCCCAAAAGAAAGCTTAGGTGGTCACAGGGCTACGTGCCCAGAGACAGCTCCTGTGGGAGGTGCTGCTTTGCAGGAAGGTGGCTTGATGGATTAGTCATTTCAGGGAGACTTCTTTCCTTTCCTGGAACAGCACAACTGCTGATCATTTTGAGGGTCAAATTGTAAAATTACAGTAGGAATAATCTGTTTCCCAGCTGATTTTGTACATGCTACTGGCAGACGGATTGCTCAACAACCAAGACTTTGTATCTAGTCCCTTCACCTTCAATAGGAAGTCTCTAACCATTTTCACATAATTTAATGTAATTTCATTTCTCATACCCATAAAGGGTGCTTGAACCAACGCTGTTTTCTTGACAGCTGGGGCAGACTAGCAGAAAGAAAGTGCACAAGCTGTTCCTGAGGCTCAAGCAGCAGCTTGCTGCGATCAAAGCAATGCTGGTCATAGGCCCCTTGCTGCCACTCGCGATATGAGGCATGGTAGCTGAATGCACATGCGGCGTTAACCTGCCTAAACTGCAATGGACATCACGTTAGCTCATTCAACTCATGCACATGGGGTGGGAGGAAGAGAAGGAATAAAAGGAGGGAGAGTCAGAAACATCCATTTCTATCTTCAAGTACAGACACAAATAGGAACACAAGGAGAACATTTCCAGAGTGGTCATACAGTCTTTCAAAACTTTCTGAATCTTCAGGTTTGACTGTTATATCCACAGCAAAAGGCTGGACCTCCTCTTAAAAAATATTAACAGCTTGTGTTCTGCAGTTTCAATCTGCTTTTATTGGTGAAAGCACCCTGTTTCCAGCAACATTCCTCAATCCACCAGCAACAAAAATCAGATCTGGTTTTGGAGCCTCTGTTACGTTTAACTAAGGTACATTTTCCTGTTGAGTCGTTAGTGTGTTTTCAGTCCATAGCACTCCCAGGGAACGTCCCACTGCATAAGGTTTCAAGAATCTCCATGCAGAAAAGACTGACTGGACCTGGAGCCCCAGCAGCCTGCGCAAGGTATTGAATTCGTGACCTGTATTCCTGTAACCCAAGTTTTCCCTCTCCTAAGTGTATCTCCTGTGTCAAAAACAGACCTTAATTTGCAGTGCGCTGGTACAGCACAGCAACTACTTGTCCTGATGCGTCATCACCCCTAGACGGAGCTGTAAGTCACTTCTTATGCCAAGACACTGCAAGGTTTCTTACCGTTTTAACAAGTTCTAACTCTTCTTGAAAAAGCTTTTAATGTCTGTCTGGAGTATACTCCAGTTCCTAGTAGGGTCAGAGCATACCTGCTCACCTTCATATATGCCTTTAAAAGAGATGTTAGCAAACTCCTTAATGCAAGGAAAAACACACAGAATGTGTGCATGGGCTTACAAAGGCCGTGAAAGGTTACGAGTGCTTCCACCCCAGGGCTGGCTATCCTGCTTCTGCTGCCCTCCACTGCTTGACAAAGAATCCTCTTCCTTCAGAAAACTCTGGGAAAGGCCGACAGCTGAGCTCTGACACACTCCTTTAGACCAGCTCAAGTGCAGACTACCAGCCAGACACCACTTCCACTCTGAAGATGCTTTCTGGCAGGAACAAAAATCCCTTCTTCAGCAAAGGGCCCTGCAGCCTAGCTCATCACAGTGAAATGCTAGGTCAGAAAGCAAGGGGCTGCCGAGTTTCAGAAGCTGGGTAACCAGCACCTTCAGCACTGTAGCAAGAGAAGCAGCTCAGGCTCCTGGCAAATTACCTCTCCACAGGACACAGGGCCCATAGTTCTATTTCCCACCCAACACCACTAGGAGTGGGAAGAACCCCTGGTGAACCACCAAGGTGAACACCATTAAGGCATGAGACAGTGCTGTCAAAAAAATCCCTCAGAAACTGTTCAGGCAGCAATTAAGCTGCAAAAAACATCACCAACATTTATAACTTTATAATACAAGATGGCAAAGGATACCTTTAGTGTTTGGTGGCTGCTCCAAAGACAAGAGAGCACAGCATTCCTGACTCCACTCACCAGTCACTCCGACCCAAAGGAGGGAAATCTGATCACATGTAATTACTTCCAAGTAAGGACAAGACCATAAAAGACATGCAACATGAGACCAATGGCTGCTCCATGTTTGAAAGGTGCCACCTTTCATTTGTCACAGCCTCAGGCACAAGGCCAGCTCCTCTCCTCTCACTGCACATTTCCTTTTGTACTGCCTCCACATCAGTCATTTCCGTTACAAACCTCTACAATACTTCACTGAAACCTGTTCAAGCCATTTGTGTGCCAAATATAGAAGTCCAGCTGCGCCTTCCTGCAACATGGGCTGTGCTTCAATTTATCCCAAAGCAAATTCCAGGATTATTCCTGCCAAGGAGCTCTGGGGAAAATATTATCTGGTTATCCTAACACACCGTGTCCTGATGAGCTCGATGGGCATTACTCTGGGTTAATCTGGGGGTTATTCGACACACAGATATCAGAAATTTAAAAGTCCGCAAATGCAGAGAAAAAGCACAGCCTTGGAGCATGTGTAAGAGCAACTCAGCTGAACGTTTCCATGAAAAGGAGCTCAGGACAGGGTCGATCCCCCACCTCTTCTCTATAGATGGCTCTTCTGGTACAATATTTGCTATTGGGAGGGTGACCAGGGGAAACAAATAGTCTGCACGGGCCCTGGGTACCTAGGTTAGGTGCTCAGCATTTAAGCGCACAGCACTGGAATAGAGTCCAAGGCCCTGTCCTGCATACTCCAGAAGGAAAACTGGTTGTCTGAGAGTGAAGACTGACAGGGCCAGTGCTCAGAGAAACAAGCTAACCTAAAGGACGGCTCCCTGTCCTCCCTTTCCCTTGCTCTGGGGGTGACACAGAGCTTCTGCCCAGCATGGCTCTCCAGCCTGGAGAAGCCTCTCTGGAGAATGGGCTTTTTGATCTTTCCTGTGCTTGACACTCTTCAACATTGATGTCTGTTGTGTTTTCCATTCTGCTGAGCTCAGTGGTTATCGCCCTCCCCACATATCCATCAGGACAGTATTCTCTGCTGAGACACAAGGAGGGAGCAAACCCTGCCATAGGCAAGGTATATTAGGTGTAGATGTCAAGGTTTTGGTAGTGGGGGGCTGTAAGGGGCCCACTGTGAAGAGAGGCTGGGTCATTCTCCATTGCTCGTCGCCCTTGATCGTCTGATCTCTTAGCTTCTCCAAGATCTGTTGTATCTGAATGTAGCTGTAGAATACATTTTCTTTTCCTCCTTTTGTAGAGGAAGCTATTAAGTATGTGCAGTCTTTCCTATACTTCACTGGATACAGGAACAACTGCACCAAAATGAGCAAACTTTAAGTTCGCATGCTGCCATTTTCTTTCTCTGCCTTGTGGGGGCACAGGCTTTTGTTTCTGTGACCCATTCATATCTTCAGCTAGTTTTCTTTCCATTTCTGCATTTAAGAACACAAATATTTTTCTCCTTAATCTCAGTAGAGACACTCGTGCTAACCATCTGAAAAAATGGTTCAACAGGTAAGAGTTCCACCTTGAAGGATAAGAACCTGAACTAAGGACTGCTACACAGTTATAAAAATTTGACCTTTCCATCTCTACGTATCTTTCTTACAGTTTTGACACTAATGTTTGTTAAAGCACTGTTGCTAAGAAGGCCTTCCAAACCAAATCTATGAATTCTTGCAAATGCTTCTGCAAACTTGCAGAGCTCCCTATTTGCAGGGAGCACAGCTGGTGAGTTCAATCTTAGTAAATATTGACATAACATGCAAGATGAGCTTACAGAACTAGATGGGGTTTTCTAATAAGGCTAAATCTGCAAAATGGTCATAATGGTCTAAAAGCAATAAAGGTATTCTCATGTGCAAGGAAGTAGTGAAAGTTTCAAACAGAGATTATAGTCTCCCTGTGCATACCAAATTGCACATCATCTCACGACAGCTTTTGATCTAATATGTGTCATTCTGTAATTAATTTTGAGGAAAAATCTTCTCTGCCTCAAGAAACATTTTCATGGATGTTAGAGGACTGCCGCAACACAAACAACAGATGTAAGGGACTTTCTACTACATTATTGCCTTAATCCTCCTGATAAATTGAGATACCCTGGATTCCACAGAATGAAAGCTCTTAATATGAAAACAGTATGAACCTGCTCTATTTTGATACATTGTGGAGGGTACCAAAAATAGACTTCATGTATGATCACAAGTTAAAACTATAGAAGTCTAACTGTAGACTCCTAATTCCATATTGAAAAAGACTCTAGATATGGCTCACTTACCAAGGTGGTAAACACCCTCTGTTTTGCACCAGGAGGGGCTAGTCTGTTACAATCCAGTAAGAGAGGCAGTCAGTCTCTCTAACAGTAAAATGTTATTTCTTAGAGCTAACACTATAAGGAGAGAATATTATAATCTTACATCCCTTGAGACAGTGTAGTAGCTGTAGCTTCGAAGAGGCTGGACAGACCCTGTCAATAGGAGAGATTCTTCCATTTTGGTCATTTGAGCTAGTTTATAATTTTCTTACGAGAAAACAACTCTATTAATAAAGGATATTCACAGGAGACATTCTTGCTGTATTTTTAGATAAAAGCAAAGCCATGCAGCTGGCATAACCACTGCTACCAAGTGGGAGCTGCCTGCAGGCTCCTCGGTTACATGGAGCTGGCTGAGTTCATCCTGCAGCCAAGGAGTCTATGCAACACACAGAGCCTGAAGGCCACTTTGTATGTGCAGCACAGCACAGACCTGCATCTGCTCAGGTCAAGTGTTACGTGCGTCACTAACTCCACAGTGCACAGTAGTCTCTGGTCAGGATCATTACATTCATCCCCTTGATCCACATGCAGTTTACCTTTCCCAAAGATAGCAGAGATTGCATTGAGAATACAGAGGCTTCTCAAGCCTCAAGTATGAGGAACATGATCTGTTCAAGATCACTAGCTCCTCAAATTCAGCTTTTTCTGCAAGGTTCCCAATACACCCTCCTAAACCACCAGTGACCTCCTGACATAGCAAAAAAACTGCAACTATAACATTAACAAGGCCTTCACGAGGTGTACATACACAGCGCAGCCAAGTTAAGGTTGCTCAGGACATACCCATTCCAGCAGCACCTAATGCTCACACATTATAAGTGACAGCCTCTGACGACATACACTGAAGCAAAAAGAAAGATACTCATTTTCCACAACTCTCCTGCCCTAAAGGCCACATAGTCAAAAAAAAAAAAAAAAAAAAAAAAAAACCAAAAAAAAACCAAAAACAAAAAAAAAAAAAAAAAACAAAACCAAAATCAAAACCTAAAACAAAACAAATGATGAGACAACTCCACCAGTTATAAACAAAGCCCGAGGTTGGGGAAACATCACAAACATTAAAAGGAACTGCTCAGGAGCATAACTGTTTTCAAAATCAGGTAAACAGCTCATGGTGCAAGAAATTAATTCATCCTTCAAGAGCTATCCTGGAGACTAAGCAGCCCTCACTACTGTCAATTTCGGGCATCTAGCCAAGAAAGGTTTTTCCCAAATCCCCTGGGAGGGTCGCAGGGAAATTTGTGCTTTATGTGATTGTTAGTGCTTTCCTGTGGGAGGCCAACATGCTCGCCATTTAGCAGGACATTCCCAGTAGCTCACACCCAGGACAGCCAAGAATATCGCCTCCAAGCTGAACAACAAAACACCTAAGAAAGCCACTATGAAATAACACCCTCATTTAGATTTTTCCCTCTGCATCTCCAGGCAGAGCAGCCCTTGCAGGTCCAGGTCTTCCTTCTCTTCCCAAGCTTGACAAAAGCGCTAGAGAAAACAGAAACACAAAGCAATGTATAAACAGAAAAAATGTGAAAGACCTCCTTTGCCAACAGGTAAGGGACCAAAACAGACAGGAGAGAGAGGCTGAATGCTACCTAGACTCTTTTGTACTAATAGAGTCACTCCTTGAAAAAGTGAGACCTTATTGCCTGTATTTAAGTATTCTCCCCAACACACACACATCAGACACCCAAAGAACACTCAAGGTGCTCTCTTAGATGAACCAAAGACACCTACCCTTCAATGTATGGCTCTTTAGCACCTAAGGGAAGACAGCTCTGCCCACCTTTTGGAGCTGTTGGTCCTTCTCCTCCCAGTTTACTCCAGGTGCTCAGTGAGTAAGCCCTCATGGAAGCATCCCACTGCCAGCCACCAGGTGGCTCAAAAGCTTCCCTTGTTCCGAGAGCTTTAACGCTCACTAGATCATTATTCACTGCGGATAATTCAGGCAAGCATGGCTCTTTATAAGGCAATGTCTACAACTGGGCTGGACATGAACTCACTCCCAGCTGTACCTCCTGACATACATCTTGCATTCAAGAAAATGTAAGCAAGTATTTAATTTGACCCTTCCCGTGGCTTAATTAACAATTAAAACAAACAAACAAATAGTCAACCATTCCCTGGCACAGGGAAGTGCTATTCATTTCACTTCTCTCAAATTCTATTTCCTGCCTTTCCCTTATCCTCACCACATCCTGAAATACATCATCAACACAGCAATAATTCATTTTAAAGCAACTGAAGCTATTACGTGTCTCAAATTATTCATAGTGTACTTTCAGTGACTTTTCACAAACTACACTGGGAATAAATTCTACAAATGTGCTGTTGTAATGGAGATTTTTTTTTCTATACATAATTCAAACAAGTGGGACTGACATGCAAGGCCACCTTTCTTGAAACCAGTGTGCTTGTTTTATAGCTGGGGATGCAGTTCTGCTCCTCACAAGTTAGTGTTTCAGGAAACTTCCCCGTTCAGTCACTAGCACTTCTAAAAACTCTTTCAGCTCTGCAAACATACTATTCTGAAGATACAGCAATTTTATTTTATTAAAGTGATGCTTTATATTGCACTTGATGTCTGAAGATTTTTTTTCATGACCAGTTACAGTGCACAGGTAAAGTTTTACTAAGCTACGGCACAAAGTCCATCAGAATGAGGTAAACTGCACTATTCAGGCAGTTCAGCTAATGAAGTACCAGGTTGAAAAAGCTTCATGCTTCCCCCCATTCTATTTTACTAGAAAATGGTTTGATGAAATGAGGGGCTGAAGAGTTTAAACTTTGAGGTTTTATCCTTTTTAATACAGAGGTTTTAAAGAAATACTCAGGTAAGAGAAGAGGAATAACTTCCAAAACCACAATTTCCTGGATCTTGTCCTGGATCAAGTCCTAACCCAATGTAAGTAAAACTTGCCTGACTTGAGAGCCTGACAAACCTTCCACATGAAAATTGCAGCTGTCCCAACTGATTCAGATGGTTTTCAGCTGGGCAGTCAAACCAGAGCTGACAGAGTGGCTAACACATGCTTATATGCATACAACAGGAGAGGAAAAGAGGGCACTGGCTGGCATCATGCCCAGATCAGACTCTACTACCTGGTAGATGACACTTAAAGCAACCCCTGAAGACACACAACAGATGCCACCCAGTTCCCAGATCTCCACTGTACTTCTTAATGCATTTACCTTAAGCATCAATATAAAACCCTGGCATAAACTAAACCTGAAGTGACACGAACATTCAGAATCAAGTGATCCTAGGCGCTCCAAAGCCCCCCCCATCAACCAAAGTCCTACTTCAAACATGATAGGAAAGTCATCTCTAATGTTAAACCATCATTGTATGGGACATTTCAAAATTGAGAAATAATGAACATTATTTCTCCCAGGAGTCTGAACAGCATCACCTCTGTTACAAAGTCACTTTAGGCATTACACATAAAAGCCACCTCCTTAAAAGGAAGTCACTCCTTCGACTAGAGAAAACAGAGAACCTTTTGCCTGTGTCCCTAATATCAGATGCCCAGGTGTGACTGTATTTGTAGGAGATGCTTTCACACATCATGAACTGCCTAGGTGTTTAAGAATGACAGGAGAATTCACTGATAACTAAAATATTTCCTCTTTATTTCAAGAGATTCTTCTTCTTTTTTTATGCTGGAAAATCAGAGCTGCTGGACAATCCTCATCTGCAAGTGCATCTCCTCTAAAATTCCTGTGAAAATAATGCATCAAAACTAAGTTTGGATTCTATTCCGTCTCCCGCTCCCTCCTCTATTTGCAACAGTTCAATTCCCTATTACTACATTAGGCCTTGCTTTGAACTGTTTTGTACTACTAATATCAGACCCTTCTTCAAAGGCCATCCTGGAACTTCCTGCCCAAAATAACCCCTGCCATATCCTGTCTTTTAAGAGAGGCCACGGTACTTCATTGCATTAAGCTAAGTAGTAGGACACGTACAAGGTTCCTGGGATCACATTGCCTGTGTATCAGAGGCAGTGGCCTTTCACGTGCTGGGTGAACAACTGTTATCCCAGTGCTGAGGCAGGAGTATGCCGTGCCGGTAACATCCTGAAGACATCGATGAGAAGGCTCAAAAGATTCCCCTGTTCAAAGAGTTTCAAGGCACATTAGTTCATTATACACCCAACACTTCAAGAAAACATGGATCTTAAGGCACAATATCTACAAATGAACCAGTAGACATTAAGCAGCTGCCAACTGTACTTATGACATTCATCTCTCCATTCCAGAAAGAGTAAGAAATACTTGAGGTGATCTTCTTCAAGCCCTGGTCTGCCATTAAAAAAAGAATATCCAGCTTCCTCTGGCAACATGTTCTTTATTAGTAGCCGATTTCCTGTTCCTTCATCCTTAAAACATTGTGGAACACAAACAACACAGTATAGTTTGGGTTTAAGCAGTTTTTCAAACAGTACCCAGCTTCAGATACCTCTTTGCTGAAAAAACAAGCGATTGGATAAATGACACTGTCATACCAGGTTTCAAGCACCATTTCATGTCCATTTTTAAGAGAAGCTAGCTTGAAACAGTCTACTTCCTTAAAACAACTGTCTAGGAAGTATAGAAATTGATTGGGACACAATGCTTTCCAAACTCCCCTTACCAACTGGCTTTGTCTGTGGTGTAGGATGCTCCACTTTTCTCATGTTCTCATTTTGTTGAGAAATACTGCAATTTGTGTTTTCAACATTATGCTCGAGGCTTTCCTCAAGTCTTAACTTCCTTAGGCTCGTGTTGAATGAGGTGTTTCTGTAAGGGCAAAACTCTATGGACACATTGCATGAGCCCTCATCTCTGAATAGTACTGCCTGATGGACATACTTTTGTGAAACACATTGCCAGATAGCCAACACTCCTTTCTTGAAGAAACGGCCTCAAGCTCTGGCACTATGTTCACAAGGAGTGAGGGGTGGGGAAATAAAAATACTGAACTCCAAATCAGATCAGAGAGTCCTACTGAACTACAGTTTAACAACCCAGAGAAGATTTGCTTACTTTCTAAATCTGTCAGCGAGACCAACTGCAGAGTTTTATAAAAGATTTGCAAGACCCAGTGTGTGGTCATCAAGATAATCTCTGGGGAATATAGTCTCCAGAAAGCATCCTGAAATAGACTACAGTTTAGCGTATTCATAGAATCATAGAATTGTCTGGGTTGGAAGGGACCTTTAAGATCATCAAGTCCAACCATTCATGAAAACACGAGTACTAACAGCAGGACTCTAGGAAGTTTGAGCTGCAGCCATACGTATTCTTCCAGATAGCTTTTCAAATACTGGGTTTTGAAAGAGTCTCATTGTAAACACCAATAGACCACAGAAAAGAAGATTTCTCTAGTCAGTTGTTTGCTAGATAAGGTCACTAAGAGGTAGGGACACAAGAGACAGACATTTCAAATTCATTCCCCATTCTGCCGTGCATCTTCAATTGAAACCTTTAGCCTTTACTGATATTCAAGTCTGCTCCTCACCACAGCTAGTACGGCCACACCTACTGCCATATAGAATTTCTCTGTTCTCATGTATTATCTCACCTTTGCTACAAAGGAGCATTCATGATGCAGTTATAGACACACAGTCCTCCTCCTTACTTCAGGAGGGAGAAATACCCAATAGATTTTCTTACCACAGTCTGGTTCTACTTCCTTTATGGCATTGACACTGGTAGATTCACAGTGGTCCTCTGAAACAAAGCCAGCTGGCTTACTGTCATCTGTTGTGGCCTTCATCTCACCATCAGGGATTTCTTCAAGTTTCACAATATGCTGTGGAACTCTCCTAGGGAGAGGAAAAAATATATCACTTCTAGGACAAGGAATGATTTTCGTTGCATTGCATTTTCCTCCACCCCTCCACCCCTTCACTGTAAGAGAACTGTCAGAGAAGTAACAAGACAAATTAACCAGAGCTACTTACGCACAATGTTCTTGTACAGTGACAACAGGAATCATCACAGGCACTGAAGGAAACATTCCCACATTCTGCCAACAAGAAAGGTTTCACTGTGATTAAGCAGCTGAAACAAGACTGACAGTCCGCAGGAGAGCAAGGCTTCAGATGACTGGCAGCAGAGCAGAGAAGAGAAACCCAATTTTGGCTACACTTAGAGCCAGCCCCCTCCTTCACCTCCACAGGCAAATTGTGTGGATGTCTGCAGGAACAAAGCAATGGAAGTACTTTGAGGGGAAAAATCAGAAACCAGAAGCCCCCCTGGCAGACAGAAATGAAGGTCTGGATCAAAGACGGGAAGGTGAGATCACACACCACCACATCACAAATCCCCTCACTTTTCTGGCCCAGTAACCGACTGCAGTAATTTCTAAGCAACTTCCAAAGATGTGAGCCCATACAAGCCTGACACACTTGTCTAATGAAGGGACTGAACTCTGTGTAAATCAAGTCTCCCAGACTGTCTGTTACAAGGACAGCACTTACTCTCCTTACAGAAGGAGGAAAAACAAAAAAATAAGGAAGAATTAATGACTAGAACCAGGGGAAACCCAACAAGACTTCTCCTGTGTCACTAACTGACTTGTCAGGAATCACTGAAGTTCAGAAAGACACCTCAGGATTATCTGGAGCTAATTCTGACACTCCTCATTACTGCAAGACAAAGACAGGGTTCAAAATACCTCAGCAGGTACCTGCACTTGCTGTAATTGAAGCAGCGCTTGTAAATAAAAGATCTGAAACTTCAGGCGCTGATTCTCTCCCTTTAACAACATAAAGGCATCTCGGGCTTCTCTCACTTTGACCTTCTGCTCCTGCAAAGCCAGAGCTAGAGCTCTGTTGTTGGCTTGGATGCTCTTCAGTCGCGCGTGGCTGCTGGCTGCAAGAGAACCGTCCATCATTACACGTGGGAAATTAAGAACGAGCACCAGACAAACTGACACAGGCAACCAAAGCATCTTACTCATGCCATTGGCACTCGCAGATGAGCGTTCGCAGGCTTTCCGCAGCCCTGACGATTTCTTGTTTCTGTCTTTTATTTGTTCTTTCAAGTTGGCCTGACTCCTTCGGGATGGCTTCCACAAGGGCTTGGCCATCTCCTACCTTCACAAAGCAACACAGGCAAACGAGTCACGGGCCACGGCTGCGGCAGGGAGGCTGTGAAGGTGGCCGGAGGCGGGACAGGCCCGGTAGCCCCGGCAGGACGCACCTCTGTCAGAGCACGGCCGCTCCAACCGCCCCAACCGCCGCCCCTGCGGCCGGGCCCTCACTGGCTGCGGCCTGGTCTTCGCACCTCTGCCTGTGCAAAATTGTGTTTGTGGGGTTATTTTGGTGGCGTTTCTGCTACACAACCTGACTGGACCCACTTTTATAGTTTTTATGATGCGTGCGTGTGTAAATCAACAGCTCGCAGTTAAACAGATTCCTGGTTTTCAGTGGGAAGTGTGTGGTGATTTCCCTCTGGCGCCACAAGATGAGGCTGTGGGGATTCATGGTAGCAGTGAAGTTTGGTAACCCCAGAGGCAGCTTGTTGGCACGCGGTGTCTCACAAAAGACAAATCGGGGAAAACCTAGTTTCTCTATATTTTTTTGGTGCTGCTGTCTGTCCCCTAACAAAACACCGCACCTTTCCACCCATCCCACAACANCGGACCAAACAAATCCCTCCACAAGCTTGAGGGAAGAACGAACTGCTGGGCATCAAAAATAACGCCCTTGATAAAAATACTGGTAATTATGCCATGTCACAGTTATCTTTCTGCTCACTTTCTGCTAGCTTTACACCTTTTAGTGGACAGTAATTGGGCATAACGGTGCATTCAAGAGCCACTACAAGCTGCCTCTGTCCCCTTGCAAGCAAGTCTCTCTAAAATTATCTGATTAATATAATTAAACTCAACTTACAGGGTTTTTTTCTCAACCAAACCTCAGTTGGTCTGACCAGAAATAGTAAATTTCCCTATAAGCTTTCTGTAATTATGGGTGACACTTGTTTTTCATTTGGCCAACAAGCAATTTGTGGTCTCCAGCAATGCTGGTGAGGTCATGCAGCCGGTATTCACTTGCGTGTCACAGCCA
The DNA here is from genome assembly GCA_013400035.1 of Rynchops niger. Lineage (NCBI taxonomy): Eukaryota > Metazoa > Chordata > Aves > Charadriiformes > Laridae > Rynchops > Rynchops niger. Next base: position 290,319 of record VXBH01001363.1, on the reverse strand, counting down.
CGCTGGTTCTGATTAAATGAACTGTACTTTGATTAAAATTAAAAAACAAACAAACAAACAAAAAAAACCCCAAAAAACCAAAACAAAACCAAAAATACCACAAAACACAACAGCTTTCTCTACTGCTATCCAAGTGTCAGTCATCATTACTTACTTTCATGCCCATACTTGCATCGAGACAAAATAACCTCTCGCCACCTTTTTTTTTTTTTCTCCATGTTACTGCTTTTCATGGTAGGCCCCCAGGTCACCTCAACAATCTTAGGAACAGTTTGAGATTACTTCTCTAGACAATTTTGCGTTTGCAGATGTCTAAATTCCTGTCCACGGTGATTTCCTGAGAGCAGAAATTAGATGCTTTTTTCCAGCCGGTGAACAACCCCTGAAGAGCCGACAGAGATTAATGCAGTACCTCCAGAAGGCGCAGTCAGGCCACAGGATGCTGAAATGGAAGATGACAGCCATCTGGCCGACATGTGATGTTCATGGGAACACAGTGACGCCTGGTGGGGCTGAATGAAAGTGGACACTTGTCTCCTGAGATGGTGCCTCCTTGGCAAGTCTCATCTTTCCTGATGTCGTGCAATGCAACCTATTTATTTCACAGCACGGCCCTGAAACTGAACATTAGTTTAGTGAGATCACGCTGATCTCTCTCTCTATTTGGAGGTCATTCAGTTTTGGGGTGTAAAAGATAAACTCCATCACTGAATTTTGTAGACATTATCCTAGTAAAAATAAAAGCATTAGAATCTTTTTATATCTCTTCCAGGGAGGTGTTAGGAGAGGCAGAAGTCTTTTGAAAGAATTTCCCTCCTCCCCTCCAGTATTACAGAAAAATGGTAAAAAAAAAAAAAAAATCATTAGAAATATCAACATTTTGTGATGTGTCCTTTAGAGCCCAACTGACTTGGTGCTTAAAGATTAGAATCCTGCTGTGATCACTAAGTCTCAAATTCCCTTATGAACTACCCTTTGCTAACAAAGTATGCCTAGGAAGTAAAACCAAAACTTTGTTTCTGGGAAGCCTTGGGTAACATTCTGCGTTTTCAGTGTTACCGTGAATTGAGTATCCCCCATCTGCTTCACACGTGTTTTGCCTAAATGACAGGAGCTGAGTGAGCTTTTAAAACAAGTTTGTTAAAATGTCAAGGGCCAAGCTTTGATCAGGCAGATACCAAGCAGCATGAGCCATACTGGAAGACTGTTTTAAAAACTTTACTAACAGGGTACACTAGACAGACCCTTTATATATTCTAAGTAGTTTGCAACATTAACCTGCATTACAACTAATAGCACAGTTTGAAAAACAAAGCCACTCTGTAATTTTCAAACAAATATCAGATGCATGATTCTCAAATAGTTTTATAAGGAAAACTTAATAATGGGACACACTTGATAATCATGTTGGTTTTATTTACTGCTTTTGCTTTTCATTTTTATTTGGATCTGTCCCACTTATATGAAAGGAATTCACAAGAATCTGGTGAAACATGATTCTTACTTCTGGCAAGAGTTGTTTCAGAAAAAGGGAAAAGTTTTGCAATTAAGTCTTCCTGGGCTGTTCCCTCTTAGCTCTTTCAATTGCCTTAAGAGTCATACTGGATCACATAATCCAGTATTTGATTCAGTTAGTCTAGACGTTGGGAATCTCATGTTCTGGGTATTTTGTCGAATTTGTTTTGATTTTCTGGTAGTAAGAATTGGGGAAACTCTACAACTAAAATGGCTATGCTAACAGAACTCTGTAATAAATAACTTTTCTAAAAACTACTGAAAATCTTAATCTTTAGAAAGGATGTACTGATGCCTTACCTGTGCTCCAGAAGAAGTTTTGCAGTAGGCTGGTAACTCTAAGTTAGTAACTCCTTATCCAACTGTCATGGATTAATATTGTGCCATAAGATGCCCAAGCTTCAATGGGGTGTTTAGAGAACATGAACTAGAAGGAGATGTGCTCTCCACCATATGCCAAATAAGGTTTTAGCAGAGTTTTATACATGTGAACACTCTCAAAACCCTCAAAGGATCCCGTTTATCTTCAGAATACACACTGTTAAGAACAACTAATCAAGACCCTGATAATTTCTTCTTTCTACACAGTATAATGCAAAGAGTTAACATCACAGAGAACAATCTACATGATCACCAAACTACAACTGTCTCCTATTAAATGAGTAGGCCTAGGGAGAGCTGTTACTTACAAGGAGGTTTCTTAACAGGGAAGGCATTTTTTTTTCTAATTCCAAGTCATCCAAACCAAGAGAGACAGAAAGCTTCAGTTTTGCACTGCCAAGATGTCTGTTGTTTGGAAAGCAGCTCTAGTACAAGCAGAAATACTAACCCCTCTGGATTGCAAAGTTCATGAAACCTGCCTTGCTTTGAGAAATCCTCCTGAAGGGTAGCAATTGTCAACAGGAAAGCATCTGGTATGAGTCCAAAATAATGATTCCTCTCCAATTAAATGCTGGGCTCCTGCTGGCCTCAAGCAAGTTCAACACAGGGGCACAGGCACTTCAAATACCTCAGAATTGTCACTGCAGGTGCTGCTCATTACCCACTTGTGATGTGCCAGTGGAAACTCTTAATAGCATTAATTTAATATTAAATTGTTATTAATCTTAATATTAAAAGCATTAATAGCATAGAGAGTAGGCTACAGACAAAACCCGCGCTATTCCAGAAAGCACCTTCTTCCTTGTACTGCCCCGCTACTCCATGGCAATACCATCAAATAGTAGTACACCTGGATAATAAATCATAAAACATTCAAACTCACTATTTCAAAGACAAAAAGATACTTTTCAAGAATACGGAGATCAGAATTTAGTATTCTGCAAAGATTTTGCTCCGCCCTGTTGGCACTTCAGTATTTAAAAGAACACACAAAACATCTGTCTTTGGTCAGTAAAGTGTCCATTTAATAAACTCCTTAGCCACGTTTCCCACCCTTTCCTCCCACCCTTAAATTTCAATTCACACTTAAGCAGCCAATGACATATAATTTGATGGTGTACAACAGAAGTTTTTAAATCTGCACCCTTAATACTAAGAGCATCAGGGGCTAGTGTTTGACAAAATTACCTAGAACTCAGATGCGCCCATGCAAAAAAGCAATTTTTATATACAGTCCCTATTTTTTTTCTTACAAAATTTAAATATTTTACAAAAATGTATTTTCAAAATGTATAAAGTTTAGTGAATACCCCAAAATGTATCTTAAAATAAAACGTTATCTGATTTCAAAGGTTATTTCAACAATGAAGTCTAAATTGCACCAGATAAAAGGCACTTGTGCTGTGTGATGTCTTGAGCAAATATATGTTAGTTTATAATACAGTAATACAGTGTCTTCCTGAATTCATGCAGTTGTCTCCGAGCATCAAGCATCATTAAAGCAGCCAAAAGAGATCGTGAGTAAACTTGATTCCACAGTTGTAAAAACATTTTCTATCACTAAGTCGAACATACAGCATTGTGCTCCAGCTCTGACTCTAGAATCAAACACTACAGAAAAGTTGCTGTCATTCACATGGGAATTCAAACTAGATTTCATTCTCTCATAAGTTACAAAAAGAAGTATGCCATTTAATTATGAAACTAAAACACCAATGAACAGCTCAGTGTTCAAATAGTTTGTGCCAATGAAAGCCTGTATTTAAAAACAAGCTAGGGGCTAGTTATTCAAGGAGCAGTGCATCATGTTTTCAATTTCCACTTCACTGTTGAGATAAAAGCGCAGTCCTATTTGCCTTCATCTTCTCCAGCCTTTTCATTAAGTGGCTATTGGTCATCTCCATCTCTTCTATCTTATCCAGTGCTGTTCTTAACTATAAAATGAGAGCAAAAAAGTTACGATCACTTGAAGTTTACTTGGACTTTCTGCTATTCTTAAGCTTTGACAGAGGAAATTAAATCAGGAATACAAGTATTATAGGCTTTAATAAGAGTGACACATAAGTTAAGACACAACACTTTCATTATTGCAGTCAGATGAACCGGAATTCAACTGTTGAAAAAAATAATTGGGAAGCAACTGAAACATGAAACATGTACTCATTCCAAAAGATCTAGTCTAGGTGCCTGCAACTTCCTATATACATGCTACTTAAAGGTAAAGTCCTCTCCACCATTGCTACTTGCTGATGGATATAGTTTCCCACGGGTAGCAGGCACACCATGCAGCTCTGAAGCAAGCGTGACCAACAGCTCAGTTAAATACAGCTTCTTCCCAGCTCCTTGTGAGATGCATGCTGGAAACTTCCCAGGCTGGCACTTGACAAAGGCAGCATTCGACTCCCCAGTGATTTTTGTGGAAGTATTAGTTTAAAATAGTACAAGTTACCACATTTAGAAGAAAATACAACTTGAGATCTTTCCTTTCCAAATAAGTGCTGCATTGAATTGTAAATTAGCATTACTTTTATGAGCTACTGTTATCTTCTGAATGCAACACTGACAGCCTCAAAGGCCTCATAAAAAACACAAGCTGTAACCAAAGATTACAAAAAAAATAGAGCTTGGAGGCAAAAGGCAGAGCAATTCAGGAGTGAAAGAAGCATACAGCTGAGAAGGAAATCAAGTCAATTACCTCTCGCTGAAGCTTCCTCTTTTCAGCTTTGAGTTCATCTTCTACTTTTTCTGCATTTTCTGCTGCATTTTTATACCTTGCAACCTGCCCCTCCAGTCGTCCAACCTGCAAACCCAAACAAGAAAAATGGAGCGGTTACTCAGGTGTTCAACCCTGAACTCCCCTGCCACCAGCTGTTCTTCCCTTGCTGAAAAGCCACATAAGGCATCCTGTGAATTATCCATAGTCTCTCCCTCTAGAAAGAGGAGGTATAACTGTGTTAGCAGCAGTCATAATTGCAAAGAGAGTGTTTAAAAGAAGTAATAAAAAAGTGAAATAAATTGTGGGCAGAAACCTGGAATACCCTTCACTGCCTGTCCCTATACATACTATAGGACACAGCTGAGAAGATACAGGTTAAAGAACCAAGCAGAGAGAAAAGAGCTGGAAAAAGGAAAAAAAAATAGAAATCAAGAATTGGGGAACACATGCAATTAGAAAACATAAGATGAAAAGCAGAGACCATATGAAAAGGTGCAAAGCAGAAAGGAGACTGTAACTGTTACCAGGACATGATGCAAGAGGTCTTGAGCTCGAGCACAGAGTTCAGCAGTAAAGAGGGGGCTCAAGACAAATCCTGGCTGCAATTTGGAGGTGTTAAAGCCCACTTGCTGAATTGTTAGATTTTTTTATAGCTCCTGCTACCCCCAAATCCATAGGATGGGCTAGTAGCTTATTGCTATGCAAGAGAGACCAACTATGCATCTCTAATTCAAATTATAATTCCTTATGTCATTTTTTTAGGTGATCTACAGAGATGCTGAACTATAATACCGTGTTACTGACTTAAAATCACAAAGTGTGAGTAAATCAGTGATGATATATATCTCTCCATTAAAAAACCTCTTCAATTTCAGAGAGTAAATATGTAGCTTCCACAGTCTACCATAGAATCACAGGGTTGGAAAGGACCTCTGGAGATCATCTAGTCCAACCCCCCTGCCAGAACAGGGTCACCTTAGAGCAGGTTGCAAAGGAACATGTCCCAGCGGGTTTTGAATGTCTCCAGAGATGGAGACTCCACCACCTCTCTGGGCAGCCTGTTCCAGTGCTCTGCCACCCTCAAAGTAAAGAAGTTCCTCCTCATGTTTAGGTGGAACTTCCTATGCTCAAGTTTGCGCACATTACCACTTGTCCTCTCGCTGAGCACCACTGAAAAGAGCCTGGCCCCATCCTCCTGACACCCACCCTTTAAGTACTTGTAAGTGTGGATAAGGTCCCCCCCTCAGCCGTCTTTTTTTCCAGACTGAAGGAGACCCTAATCCCTCAGCCTTTCTTCAGAAGAGAGGTGTTCCAGTCCCCTAATCATCCTTGTAGTCCTTTGCTGCACCCTCTCCAGCAGTTCCCTGTCCCTCTTGAACCGGGAAGCCCAGAACTGGACACAGTACTCCAGGTGCGGCCTCACCAGGGCAGAGTAGAGGGGGAGGATGACCTCCCTCGACCTGCTGGCCACACTCTTCTTGATGCACCCCAGGATGCCACTGGCCTTCTTGGCCACAAGGGCACATTGCTGGCTCATGGTCATCCTGTTGTCCACCGGGACTCCCAGGTCTCTTTCCACTGGGCTGCTCTCCAGCAGGTCAGCCCCCAACCTGTACTGGTGCACGGGGTTATTCCTCCCCGGGTGCAGTGCCCTACCCTTGCCCTTGTTGAATTTCAGAAGGTTCTTCTCTGACCAAAGCTCCAACCTGTCCAGGTCTCTCTGTATGGCGGCACAGCCTTCCAGTGTGTCAGCCACACCCCCCGCCCCCAGCTTTGTGTCATCAGCAAACTTGCTGATGAGGTTGCACTCTATCCCCTCACCCAGGTCATTGATGAATATATTGAAGAGGACTGGACCCAGTACTGACCCCTGGGGAACACTCTTCGTCACTGACTTCCAACTAGACTCTGTGCCCCTAATCAACCCTCTGAGCTCTGTCTTTCAACCAGTTATCTATCCACCTTACTGCCCATTCATCTAGCCCACTCTTCCTAAGCTTCCCTATGAGGATGCTGTGGGAGACTGTGTCAAACGCCTTGCTTAAGTCAAGGTAGACCACATCTACCGCCCTCCCCTCATCTATCCATCCAGTCATGCCATCATAGAAGGCTATCAGATTAGTCAGACACGATTTCCCCTTGGTGAATCCATGTTGAGTGCTTGTTGCATATCCATGTTGAGTACTATACAACTAATCCATCAGTACTAATCCATGTTGAGTACTATACAACTTTTTTAAGTAATTAAGCTACATAAATTGATCTTCTTTAAATAGCAGCTTCAGTTCCTCTTTATATTCTGCTGTACAGACCCATCTTAGTAAATTACCTCCACATTATTTTATCTTATGGTTAGACTATGCACAGGTATCAAATTGCAGGAAATAGGAAAAAACACAAATCTAATGCCATTCTGTGCAAACTAAAGAACAAACAGTAAATCAAATTAGGAAATGTGTTTTCATAGTTTTTATTGAAAAAAAGTAAAGTGTGTAGAGCAAGTGTAATGATAACAATAAATATGAAGACACACTTACATTTTGTTCCAAGGTAGTTATATCTTGTTCAGCTTTTGAAAGCTTAAATTTGTATTCACTAATTTGTCTGTTGGCATCTCCTAGAAAAAAAATTTACATGAATAAATTACTCAAAGCAATTCTCTAAACTGGCAGTTTCCCTTTTAATTAAAATTCATTAAAGAGACTATTTCATTGAAAAGCCCATATACAGGATTACAAAGCGGTAAATGTTCTTTCACAAATCTTTTTTTAGAGTATAAGGAAATAATTTCCCTATTATTTAGTGAACACAACTACCGTCTTTGTAAGAGAGCGCATTGAGTCTCAGATGTATAAGGAGATACCTTTTAAAACACATGTCTTTACATCAGCAAACTCATCTCTCAAGAAAGAGAATCAACACAATAACCAACACACAATGCAAAATGGGTCAAATCACAATAGCCGTAATACCAGCATCATTTAGTGTAGACATCTGCAGTAACATTTGAATGATAAGGAGCACAAAGTTGAGCCCGCCTGAAAAACTCAGGAGCTTTGCAAATTGCTTTGGTGTTATATTTTAGCCCTGACATTGCTGATGCTGTGTTCATGTTCACTGCCACAAGGATATTAAAAGACAAACTGCCAAATAAATAAAAGTTTTCAGCTGAAGAAACAGCTTGCTTGAAACTGAAAGTAGCTTAGTGCTTCTATGAAGCAATGAATATCGTGTTAAACTTCAATAGTTTTTCATGTTTTCCTTCAAAGAATAACAGTCTTTTAGATTGTTTCCATATAAAAGATTCAACAAAATAAAAGAGTCAGGCAGAATATATTAACAAAATATCTCAGTTGAAATTCTATTATCTAAAAATTGAAATTACTCAAGTAGTATCACCCATCCTAGGCAAGGTCATCAACTGAAAAATAACTTCTCCGAATGTTGTTATTCAACAGTGAAAGAGGCAGATTTTTAAGCTATTCTGCAGTGAGAAACTTCCTGCAAGGAGATATACCAACAAAAATCTAGCTGCTCAACAATATATTCATTCACAATACTACTACTGCACAGCAATATAGGAAAAGGAGCTGGAGGAATCTGTTTCCTCTTCCCAGTAAGGATACCTTTCGTCTGTAACCATATACCTACTCTGCATTTCAATTAGCTGCAAGTCAGAACCGTTCTCTAAGCCTATAATATCTGGATTCATGCCATCACTTTTAGAATATTTCTGTCGTTCTTCTTCCAGTTGCATCTTCAGTTTTCTAACCTGAAAAAGAAGTGTTCTTTTATGAAAAAGCGACTCCCAGAAGTTCAGTAGTTGCGTATCTAAATGTTCAATGGGAAAAAGGCAAAGCAGTCCCAAGATGCCACTGACTGAGAGGGTTCCATAAGCAGGAGCAGCAGAGCCACACAGGGGCAGCCTGAAGCCAGTCCCTGGGGCCTGTGGCTGCAGTCTCCCATGCCCATTGCTGGGCAAGTGCCCTGTGCATGTCAGTGGCACGATCCAAACCCAGCAGTTTGGTCAGTGCTGCAGGGGTGGATCTCTGTGCAGAGCAGGGGCACCCAGTAATTCTGGCAGAGCTGCCTTTCCAGAGGAGGCGGTGGCATTAAACTCTGTTTATGCATTCCTTCTAGCTATACCTTTTACGCTCTAAACACATATGAAGATAATGAACAATACCCTGGTGAGTTTACAGAAAGAATAATCCATGGCTTTTTTTGGGGTCCTCTCTTTTACTCCATCTGGAAGCAATGGTCCTAGGCAAGTCTGAAGTGCACATTAGTCTTAAACAGTTCCATTTGATTCTACAGCAGCTGTCTCGAGATTTTTCCAGTAGTCAGGGAACACAGATTCCTCAGCTACATCCTCTGTGTCTGGAGTTCATGAAAGCGGGAGCAACTTTTTTGACTCTCCTATCAAAATATTGTCCTACAGATTAGTGGTACGAGAGTTACACTTGCAAAACTCCCATTCATGGTATAAATCAAATATTTTAACAGCAATTTGTACAGTTATATGGTGATGGATATGCATATCCATTTTTATACACTTATATTTAATAGCCTTGATTCAACACTATAATTTATTGGCATTCTAAACCAAGTATCTGTACTAAAATTAAGGTATACTCCCAGCAAAAACAAGTGTTGACAACACCACTTCAAATTTGCAATGTGTTCAACTAGAAGCACAAAAACTGTGGTATTCTTAACAATTGTTCAATGCCATATCTGTTCTTGAGTCCTCTCTTCTCAGTACTGAACTGTATTAAAACACAAGTCCTTTGATAATATTAATTTTCTATGTAACTGAAACAATCAAAGAAATAGTACCATTTAGCAATTCGGAAGACAGTGCCACTTGAGCTTATGAGAATGTCATTTTACTGACTTTAGTATTTCTGCATAAGACAAAATAAATGAAAGAGCTTTAAGTCCATGCACTAACAGTAGAGTCAGAAGCAAGTTAGATTTCAGATAACCAGTTAGTGAAATGAGGGTTCTTTACCAGCCAAGACCAAAGTCACATGGATAAGGACGCTATTCCTGGTAGTCAGCTAGGTAAGAAGTTGAGTATTTTATTTTGCCTTAGTGTTTAAGTATTTGATTAAGCACATTTGGTGCTTAATATTTATTTATTGCTAATGTATTAATAGTCTGCAAAAGGATAGACAAATGTCTATTTCTGAATAGAAAAGCTTATTTTACCTGGGACAATAATTCCTCCTTTTCTCCAGCCAGTTTTCGTAGCCGGACATCTAAAACCAAAGAACCCAATTAAAAAACAGAAATCTGTAAACTACGAATATATTTTTCATAACTTTGTTAATTTTAAAATAAAATGCTCTTCAAACTTAGAGCTATTATCACTGAGAGCATAAGACTTTGATATCTCATTAATAACAACATACCAGCCTTCAGTTAATAGCAGAAAAAAGGGAAAAATATTTAATTCATACTGTTTATTACTATAACCAATTTTAAAAGCAAGACCTCTGAGTTTAGTAATTCTGCAAAATAACTCAACAACTGAGGATTTTTTTTTTAATAATAAAACACAGTTTTGTCCCAATATCCAGAACAGCCATTTCTTCAACAAAATTTTCTTCTGATTGTATACTCTTTTCCCTTTCTTATTCTTAAAGATTGCTGTCTCTTCAGGGAAGGCACTAAGGTTCCCCATATGTTTAGGAAGTTTGTCAAAAGTGTTCTCAAACCACAAAAACAGAACTTGGGAAAGAACCCACAGGAATGTTGTGATATCTCTAATCACCCAGGAGATCAGTAATGGCTACAAAACAGTCTGTCAAGCAACATGTGCTAAGATTAGAGCAGCTCCCTTGGAAATCGTAACTTTGACAGTAAGTAAGCATATACTAAATCTGTATACTAAATCTGTATACCACTATGATGGAGCCACAGCAGAAACATGTATCAATTCTAATATCTGCCAAAACAAAAATATGTAACTATTATTATATGCTGTGTACACATACAATGCAAATGTATAGAGATGTTTCTTTACATGTTACCTAACAGAGTTTTATAGTGGATTGACTATGCATACAGTAACTTGTTCAAATTAAGGAGAAAAGCAAGTAAAACCTGTATCTTTCTGTCATCTGTGTCATTCTTTTGAATTACACTTTTTTTTTTCCCCCTTTCCAATGAACGAGATGAAAGACTGCACTTGCTTTACACTAATAAAGGCAGAAGTATTTCAAGGAAGGGGAAAGACTACAAAATGTATTGGTTTCTATAACAGAAGTCTTTCATTGGTTACACATACTTTTAAAGAACTTTTTTTTCATGAAACATAACAGAGAACATACTAATCCAAAAGACTACACTTTTAGGCAAGATATTTTCTGACAGTAATAAACCAGAAACTGGACCAAGAGTTCTAATCGAACATCTAAGCACATACTATTCTTTTTTTTTTTTTTTTTTACTCCAAAGACACATCTATCTTTTTACCTAGCATAAAGAAGAAAATAAAATAAATCACAGTCTTGAAAGTTGTATAAGCATTTATTCCAAAAGCACCATAGGTATCCTTTTGTGCCTATAAATCACAACCAACTGTTAACAGGAGGGAAAGAAAGACTTCAAACATTCTATAGAGTATGTTAGGATATTTTTTTACCTAGTGGTCCTTCTCCTGCAGATTCCAAGACTTGAGCAGCTTCCTGCGATACAACTGTTATTGCACCAACCATTGATTCATGGTTTACATCACCATTTGGTGTGCCATCTGGAATTATAACTAATCCATGTTTCTAAAAATACAAAAGAAAAAGAAAATACTCATACAAGAGCAGTGCTAAAATATAACTGGACAGGAAAGTTTTTTTAAAAAAATCTTTTCAAGTTGTTTGAAACAGTTACAATGAAATACACCATTTATCCTACCCTAAGGTCAGGTTTTGAGACTGCACAAGAATAGGAACCATTCTACCTTTTTTCATTGACCTTGGTTGCATGCCCCGTTCCTGGATTTCTGTTACTGTCAAGTAACTACTACCAACATACCTCTCCTCTCTTCATTGTTTCCTTCAGGTCAGCCAACTCCTCTCTGAGCTCATCTCGCTCATTCTTAATGCAGTCAAAGTAATCTTTCTGTCTTTCTAGGGCCTGCGTTCAGGCAGATAGCAAGAAAAAGAATGGCACAGAGAAAAAAAGCATATGACAGATAGCAGAGAGATTTTCTACAAGTAAATATAAAGAGCTCAATAAAAGTAATTAAAAGGGGTATTTAATATACATAAACATACATCTCTGATAACTACCTTTTACAAGTCACGTATCTAGCCTCATTGCTGCATGTTTGTCATGACAATTTTTTCGCAGGTGAGTCTTAGTGGATTCTATAATAGATATTTATTTAATGGATCCTATTTTTGGTAGATTTTGATACACTAAATTGAATACCAAAAGAGTGATTCTTCTTAATACAGGCACTGTGTGGCCAGAAATAAAATTTGCTGGAACTCAACTGGCAAAGATCCTAATACATTACATTCATTGAACTAATTTATCCACCTTTTATAATGCACAGAAGTAGAAATCTTACTTCATAGAAGACCTTGGCTATATAAGCCTGTCATCCACTTAAAAATACTAGTTTATTTATTACTTGCTGAAGTATTACAACCACCCTTTACTAAAACCAAAGCAGTTTCGGGGGTGGAAGCAAGAAACACTAGCAGCACTATTTTAGCACAAGAAAGAATTGCAGCTGAAAGTGCAATATGGATGTAGATGGGTTTGCCTACCTATGCTGGAGCTGTGTTACCTGGCAGTTAACCGGACATTTTCACTTGACTGGGCAGCATCCCAGTATTCCATTCAAATTCAATACCACATGCATTACAAATAATCCTGACTGTACAGCAACCACTAAAGTGTACACACGTTTTGCCAAGAAAATTATCCAATTAAACCCTGCATCATGCATGAATGTTTAGGAATGGACTGATACAAATAAAGAAATGAAGGTGTATACCTCTGTATTTGCTCCACATAACAATTGCAGTATGCTGAATTTTAATAATTACCTAGAATCTGTATACTAAAGCAATGTTTTAATGCACTACTCTTAATTTCAACAGAAAAATCTAAGGGCTGTTGCACTTGATTAGTATGTAAATGTAACATTTAAAACAGAGGTAATTCAACGTATGTGAAAGCATTAGCTGTCACCACATAGTTTTCATAAAAAGTTCATAAAAAGTCCTTTTATTGCTTAAAACATACGTAACACATAGTCCTTTCATAAAAAGTCCTTTTATTGCTTAACACATACTAGACCTCTGTAACTACAATTTGGAGACACCAAACAGTAAACAAAAATATTTCCGGAATATAACCTGAAAGTTAGAGTTCAGTGTCCTCAAATTGATCTAATTTAAGACCAAACACAACTGCAAATTTCAATCACTTTGTAGAGACAGGACAATATAAGAAGGCAGGTGTAAAACAGATTCATGCTATCTCGGTTCTGCTTGCCTCCCTTTCTTCCTCTGAGGCAGCATTAGTCTCGCATACATTGTAAGATTAGGTTACAATTCAAGTTATAAACTAACTCCTTTGTGAAGCTTCTCAGAAACTGCTGAAGCTGGAATAGAGTAAATATTAGCAAAATTACTCAGTATTGGGGAGAAAGACTCAAAAACTGTGAGCTAAGAAAAATACGTAAATTTTTTTAGGTAACGGCAGTGAGAAAGGAAAGACAGCAGCATTTTTACATGTTAAGAACTAAGAAATTTCAGTTCCAAGATGGTATAAAACTAAAAACTAGAAAAAAATCCAGTTATGGTGTTTACAAGAACACAGAAACTGGCAGGAAAATTTTAGCTAAAGGAAAAGATATTTTTTTTTTTTTTGTCAGCCTGGATGGTAGCTAGTTTTTTTGAACGTGAGATAAATCATATGCTCTGTACTAACCCTAACAACGTATTAAAAAAAATAAAAAAAGTGCTTGCACAAAAAAATTGCACAAGTTGGGACAGTCCAGTACAGAAAGGTGAAGAGTAAGTATGGAAAGAATATGGCTAATTAAAGGTAAAAAAAATTCAGAATAATGTTCAGAAGAAAACTTAAAAATGTTGAAATATTATTTTATTATGGAAGAGCAGATTGCAATATGGATTGAAGGACTGAAACATGGAATAAACATGGACTGAATAAAGGCAAGATAACAGGCCTTTTTTTAACTGTGCACCACTGGTTAAAAGACAACTTTTCAAAGTGACTTGAACTCCAGCAAATGCAGCAATTTTCAAAGAAACCTGCATATGTCAAAATCTGGTCTAAAATTCACTTAGAGAGAAATGACTGTAGAGTTACTAAAAGGCAGACAATTCCCTTCCAAAGGCTATCCAGCTAACTCACTCTCACCACCAGGCAATCTTCTTGCGGCCCAGCACAGCCACAGGTTCAGAGCCGTGGAGTTACAAAGGGATCACAAAATCCCCTTGGTTCAGTGTTGCATCCAAGCTAACCAGCCCTAGGATCAGAAGTGCAATATAGCCATGTGCAAGCGTGGCCGCAGAAGTCTATTCATGATCGTATTTTTTAGCACCAGCTTTGCCAAATGCAAGCACTAACTACAAATATTCACTAAGGCTTCTCTACATTTTGAGCCTGAGCTCCTGCAGCTCCCTAGGTTTTCCACTATTTGGTGTATCTTGTCTCTCTTATCCCAGGTAGTGGAAAGTAGACCATCTTAAAATCCACTAATTGTTATGCAAATTGTTAAGATGAGGACAGAGGCAGGAGCCAAATGGTGAGCAAGATTTAAGCTGTTCAAGTTTTGAAAACTGTATTTGCCTCTAAGGAGATTAAAAGCTTTAAAAATAATTTCCAAACTATATAAAATTATATTATTGCTATGTCACCGTGGATCAATATACGGACCCATGCAATTTTCATGTTTGTTAGCAACAAGGAAATGGTGACTTTTCCAAGCCCTCATCACAGGTAAAAAATATTTTGTAAAAAATTATAAAATTGTATGCGTAACAGTTTATTACCTGCTAGATTTAATTAGTATTATTCACCATTATGCAAGTAAAGATTAAGCGAAGCTCACTTTCTAAAGAAGAGAAAGACCGCAAAACATTTTAAATACTTAAATTCAGAGTGGCCATCATTTCTTTGGAGTACACAGCATTCCTTAGTGGGTGGGGGAGCATCCATCTACTTCTAAAAAGAAAAAATACCCTCCCCCCCAAATTTGTTTCATACCCCTATTTTTTTATCTTTCCAATTAATTGTCTCCTGGAGATCAAACACCTCTTTGGTTATGGAGTCTATATTCTGCTGCATGCGCTGATTCTCCTGTAGTAAATAGGATGAAGGAAGAATAAGAGAGGAAAGAGCAGTAAGGAAATGGGAAAAAAAAAAAGCATTCAAATAGATAAAGGAAATTAAATAGTAAAAGTCAATCGAAGAGTTTATGAGCATGAAGTTAAAGAAAAAAGGGTGCTGCTAAGTGTAACATAATATTTCCCTTATAAATTCATGCAAGTGAATGGTAATTAACTTTATTCCATCACTTAATGTTGATGGGAGAATTCAGTGCAACTAGAGTTACTTTTCTTTACTAACAGTTCTCATTGTTGACTGGGGATAACGTACTTTCTTTAGGAAAATAACTACCCTGTGGTAAATTCCAGATACCTTTGAGTCCTGTTTGGAAGTGAACACTTATGTTAACAAGTGGTTTTATTAATATTTTACAAAAGGGAAAACCTTCTTCAAACTATAAGGAAGGAAGTTTGAATCAAGCATTCAGGAAGTGAAATATGGCTGCTGACTGCCTTCTAATACTACACTAATACATATCAAGCGTGGTCCTGGTTTTTGGTTTCTTTTTTTTTTTTTTTTTTTTTTTTTTTTTTTTTTTTTTTTTTTTTTTTTTTTTTTTTTTTTGTTTTTTTTTTTTTTAATCTAACACTTCGTTTTGCTGTTTGTCCTGCAGGCGTAACTAAAACTGTTCGCTATGCTTATATAATTATGTATGAAGGTGACATAAGAATTTTTAGGGCTAGAGATAATTTTTTGCCTTCCTAATGAGTGAACCTGATTTTACACCTGGGAATGGAAGACAATGTCTTTCTGCAAAAAGCTAAATGGCTTCAGCTAGAATAGCCTTTAGTGCTAATAGCTAGAGAAGTTACTCAAATAAATGTTAAATACAGGACAAACTGTACCTTTGAAGGGACTGCAGACATTTGGTGAATACATTCCACCAAAGCAAACACTCCAGACAAATCTACTGTATATTCTTGATTCACATACTTTAAAAACAAAACAAAACAAAAACACACACACACAAAACCAAACCACCACCAAAGAAGAAAGCAGGAAGTGTTTTGTTCCTCCACAGTGAAGTGGAAGAGAAATCAGAGCAAATGACAGAGCTACAACCAGAATTTGCCAAGTTTTTGCTTATCAGCATATCTGCAAAATGCTGCTGCTTAGGCTAATCTTACTCCTTTTCTTTTGCTAGTAAATCATATCAACTCCAGTTCATGAAGTTATTTTCTCAGTAACCATCACAGATCTGTGGCTTTTCAGGAATTTTTGGAGTTCCTGTACTACTGCCCGGAGAGCACAAGAATTTAATGAGGAAAGAAATTGATCAATGAAATGCAGTATTATATAGCTTTTGACAATCAGCTAGTGGAAACTTTGTCCCATACGCTCAAGATCATAAATTTTTACTGAAACCAAAAGGCGGTGGAGAAATGACAATACTAATTGAACTACAACTTTCAGTGCTAGAACCAAAATCAATGGCAAATGGACACCGGCATATTGCTGACAATATATATCTTTGTGGACCATTTTAAGATTAATGATAGCTCTTGGATTTTAGGGCACATTTCTTCTGGAAACAAATCAAAGGGGCAAGAGGAGAAATAGCAATAACACACCACACACACAGCAACACGGTGATGACCCAATTCATGATGACACTTGTTGCTACATTTATGTTTGACTGGTAAACAAACAAATATTCTCTACTGCAAACTTCAGTGGCCAATGCTCACAAAAATCTGAAAAAAAACTGAAAAGGAAACTTTTGGGAAAGGCTAAGAATACTATTTGGTATTATCCATGCATCAGAACAACTTCTGGCTATGCAAAAAGAATTTGGCCGCAAAACATTAGTTCTGCCCTCTCAAGGAAGGAAAGATACAGGAAACATTCCCGAGAATCAGTGATCTCACTGATTTATACATTTGAGAACTTTGCAGAGACATTTTCAACTTTATAAATTAAGAGAGATTGATAGCTTAAATTCTACCCATTGAAACAAGACAAATTCTTTCTTAGAAATGCAAGATAATATTTAATCTCATTTTGTGTATGATGGCTATTCCCATTCAAGTCTTAAGCCATATTTATTTGCACAAGTTCTATTATGCACTCTCTCATATGAACATACCTCTATCAATTCATCTCTCTGTCGAAGGCCTTCTTTAAGTTCATCCAGCTTATGCTGTAGAACACTGCACGTGTGTTTCTGTCTTTCCAATTCCTATATTAAGTAAATTCATGATTAATTTTTAGTTATATTGAAAATGTTTGTCAAACACAAAATAAAGTTTAAAAAGTTAGTAATATCACTTAAAATTACCTTAAAAACTACAGTGTTTTAGGTAAGTTCTCCAGATACTTTCTATACAGAAGATTTTATTTAATAAAATTTAGAATGGAGAGAAAAGATGGTATAAAAGTTTAAGCACAATTTTAATGAGAAAAGCTTGGTTACTGAATTTATCTAAATATTGCTGGAAAGAGCTGCCACACAGATCTTCCAGTTACAAGAAGTGGGACTGAACATGTCCTATTCAATTCAAATGCATATTTAATCATTAGTGTATTGCATTAATTAAATGTGATTAATTTGCATTTAATTGGGTGGGTGGTAGTGTGTGTGGGGTGTTGGAATATGTTTTGGGGTTGGTTTGGTTTTGGGAGGAGGGTGGTCAGTTTGTTGGTTTGGTTTTTTGGGGGAGGTGGTTGGGTTTTTTTAAAAAAACAAAATGCAATACTCAGAACACCTTCGGCCACTGAGATAGACAGACTTTTCTACTAATCCAAAAGTTTTCAACTGTTCTTACTAAATAGTCCAGGCTTCTATGGTTTATCTTTATAACTACAAAACAAGTCTTAAAAATCAGTACCTTTGACTTCTCTTCATTCTCCCTATAGAACTCCGCTATCTGTTCTTCTTTCTCCTCAATGACGTCCTTTAGAGTATCCACTTGGTAAACCAAGTTGTTTTTCTCATTGTCTAGTTGAGCATTGGAAACCATAGCTTTCTTATACTTCTCCTCAACTTCAGCTAGTGAATCCTATAGACAGTAGAGCAGCTTACATTAGTTTAACTTTTTCATGCATTGTTATAATGTTAAAATACCACCGTAATGATGAAGAGTGCTGTTATGCAGTAAAGTTACACAACCATTTTTGTTTCTGAATCATTATTCATGTCTTCTCTTCAGAAATATCAAGTCAGTTCAATTTCCCTTATTCAGGTTAAGTCATACACAGCGATGAAAAGTTATTATTACAGAAGTATGAAAACTACAATATTCCACATGCATTTTCTACTCTGCTACCTTCAGAACTTAACTCACAGGGATAAAGTAGTAATATCACAGCTTTTTTCAGTGCATGCACAAGAAATACTTCAGCATGAGGCAACAAAACTGAGAGAGAACCCAGACAATTAAATGAATAAAAAAGATCATAGAAGTATCTCTTAAGAGTAGCTTTAACTCAATGGTCATTATTTAAGTAGTGCTCTGTACGTCTGATTCAAAGTTTTAAGGTAGTCACACTTTTAAAGTAATAATGTTTCTGTTTAAGCAGACATTTTGTCTTTCTATTTCTTACTACGACTTAAAAAAAAAAAGGCACGTAAAGATTTACATGCTTGATTCTCTCCCTGAAGGTGCACGTATGCCTTGCTATCTACCCTCCTATGCAATTCTCTTACCTTTATCAAAATGATTTTACGCTATTATTTCTTCTCCGTAATGCAAAAGTGTCAACTATTCTAATACTATAACAACTATCACTCCAGATATTTTTAAACATGCGATGATTTCAATACGCATGCTTTAAAAATACAAAAACTGAATTTCACAGAGGCCTAATTTTAGAATTGAAAAAGAACTATTAAGCCATTCCCTTTCCAAAGTAGATCTGTACCTTACTACAAATCCTCAAGCATTTCATGTAAGCTGTTCTTTGATGGCATAGGTAGCACAGCCTCCACGTTTAATTATTTGTATTAGAACAGCAGAAGTACTAGCACGGGAAGGGTACCAGGCTTGGTTTTTCCAGAAAATTGAACAGTAGGATGAAGATACGAGGGGAGAGGGTGGGAACAATCTAAGTTTCCTAAGAAAACCTAAAAAACTCAACGCCCAAACCCTATTCCATGTTATAAATACCCATTTTGAGAAAGCCATCCTTAAAATACATATTTTAAATTTTATAATTTTTTATAGTCACATGTATTTATATCTTTCTGGTCCATTCACTAACTTGTAGAATTTTGTGCTGGAGAAAAACAGTATTTTAGAAACCCCACAAGAAATAACTTAAGACATAACCTGGTAGACTACAGATCAGAAGAGACAAGACAGTCTAAATAGTGAAAAGATAAGAAAGGTACCATTATTATCTGGGAAGCAGTAAATAGCAAATCGCAAAGAAGATTCATGAGAAGAAAGAAGAAAATGAAAAAAATAAAGAACATGTGTAAATGCATTCAAGTAATTCTTAAGTTTTAGATTAAAACCACAGAAAACATTTTTTGTGATAGTGTAAACATGACAAATCATATAAAGATTGGTAAGACAAGATGTCAGAGACAGTAAACCTTTCAAAGTCTTCCAAAGAATAATTCAACTTAGAGGAAAAAGGAAAATAGTAGGATTAAAATTAATGCTACGGTCCTTTTATGGGGAGATACAAAATTTAATGAAAAGTACAACTAGGAAAAAGTTCCAATTTGATTATTTCTGTGAGTGTAGTGAGTGGAGTCATGTAGTAATTTAGGTTGGCAGAGATCTCTGGATGCCATCTGGTCCAATCTCCTAATTAAACAAGGACAACCAAGATCAGGCTGCTCACAGCTCATCTCCAGGGATGCAGACTGCAGAACCTGGCTGGACAACCTGTTCCAGTGTTTGACTGCCTTCCTTGTGAAGTCTTTTTCTTGATGTCTAATTGGAATTTCTGCCCTTACAATGCAGCTTTTCTTTGTTGCATCTAGCCCTGTCACTGTGCACCTCTGAAAGGAGTCTGCCCTCTCTTCTCTACAGCCTCATAGTAGGCAGCTGAAAACAGCAATGATACTGCCGCCCACCCCCCTAAGACTTATCAAATCCAGTTGTCTCAGCCTCTTATTGTATACCGTGTGGTCCAAGACCCCAGCCTTAAAAAGAGACTAGGTTGGGGTTTTAAAGATTTGATTAAAATGTCATTAATCAAGAGGGGAAAAATCTGCAGTTACGGAAGAGGAATAAATTGATTGAGACAGAAGAGCGAGAATTGCTTCCCAGAAGGAAACCAAGCTATGCCTAAGAGTCTCTGACCAGTTAAAAAAACTGGAACATTGCTATGGCTTCTTTAGAACCATTACTTCTTTTTGAGTAAATTATTACACATGTTCCCTATGGTTCAAGAATTCCATGTAGTTTCAGTCATCTTCCAGTTTGGTGAGAAATAATATAGATTTGGAAGGGTTTCTGAAATACTTGAATGAGGCAGTGGGATACCTAAGGAAGGGAATATCAGTGAGAAAAGGCTGGAATGAAAATGGATAATAAAAGCTCAGCACGTAACCTAAAGCTATGAAGAAATACCACCCACAATTCTATCAGTAAAGTCAAAGGGCTATGCAAATTAGCCTGCTTGGCTAGAACAGGATGCTTAAACACAGCAGACATCAAGACAGTGGCTCTCTTAACTGTATAAAAGAAAAATTTTGAGGAAAGAAAACGGATTACTTTCTAGTTGAGGCAAGGGAATATAGAAAGGATCAACAAAATCGAATCCAACTGGGACATGACATTTTTGAACAACCAACTAAATCAGAACTATCCACATTAGAGTTTATTCTGCTGGTACCCAGCAGATTTGTAGCCAGGTAAAAAATACAGTCTTAGCAGCACAACGGATGGGCAACCACAGAAATATGAGGGTAGTGTAATTACAAATCACTCTCAAGCACTGGAAAAACACTTAAAAGAAGTGAAAAAGCAGGTATCCCAGGAACTATTCTAAGATACACAAGACAAAACTGCTAAATCAGAAGTTGAGAAAAAGGCAATACCTTCCAACTTAGAAAGGAGGGTTTCTGAAAGAATCTCTATGGAATGCAAATTAACTTACAAACATATTATTCAGTATTAACAATAGCATAAAATGCAATTCAATTTTGTAAGCCAAGCACAGATCAAGATCTTACTGTCTATTGCACACTTGTGCTCTTTGGTAACCGTAATGTATTACAATAAATAACAGCACATTAGTAATGATTCAGAACAATAGTCATGAGATGCTGGCCAACGTGCAAAAGTGTGAGAGTTAGATCCATTTTGAAAATATGAAGCAATCTCACGTTTTATTCAAATTTAGTACAATCCTAACTACGTCTAATAACCTTGTAAAGTACTGCTCTTCAAAGTCCTTTTAATATTCATAATGTCATATGACTAAAACAAGACATACTTCATCTGAGCATATGGCTATCAAAGTTACTTATCCTCTAAAGAGGAAATAATTCTTGCTACACTGAACAGCTCAAATTACATATTTTCTCTTAACTATATCATCTAATATGTTGCTTAATCAAGTAAATTAAAGGAAGCTGTTGAATACATCACTGTTAGATGCTCTAGTACAAGCAGCATTCATTAAATTGCGTCTCTATACTGATATAAGACAAATATGAAAAGATCTCTCTACTTTTACATGGAACAGTTCACAAGTAGGTAACAGGAAAGAGAACAAAACAAATATCCTGAAAAAGATTTGTAAGCCACATCACGTGCTGTATTCAGTTGCCCTTCAACACAGGAAAGGGGAAAATAACCATACTTTATTATGGCATATTATGCCATATTATTATTTATATTGTTATTTATTATGGCAAAGAATTAAAACAAAATTAAACTTCTCCTGCAAGCAGTATGCCTGCCCATATTCATTTCAGCACATCTTTCAAAATTATTACTTGGGTTTTGCTTTCTAAGATATACTATTTGCTGAAACTGGGAAGACTAATTCTTAATTTCTTAAATTCCTTGTCGTAACTATATCCCATTTCTTTCTTCCCCATTCAATACAGAATAATTATTTTGAATATCCATTTAATTGCCAATACAACTCTGAAAAATATAAATTGAACCTCTCATTATCTTACCAGAAAACACCTGCTAAAAATATGAAAGTTTAATACTATTTTAACATAAACCAAATAACGAACATGTCCTATCTCACATAAATTCAAATCATATCTTAATAATTTACTCACATGACAAATTTAAGATGAGGCTCTCTATGCATTAAAAGTTAGATACATGCTTTAAAGAAATTTAAAAACTTGTTAGTAAAGCCTTATGTAGTTAGTGGAACCAGTGGTATCTCCATTACCCAAAAATACCCATACAGAATGCATGCTTGGGAGGAGCCCTGATACCTTTAGTTCTTTAAGTCCCTGCATGTATCTCCCTTCTACATCGTGTATCTGGTCCTTAAGATCATAGATATCCTGCAGGACATAGGAATGAACCATTGCATAAGAAGTATGGGGAAGTAATTTATAGTTGAAAAAGCATTAAAAAGGTTTACATGCACTTCTGTCAAATGCCAAAGCCTGCAATAATGCACAGAAATTATAATTAATTCACAATAATCTGATGGAAATTAAGATTTTGTTTATAGCTGTGAATCCAAGCCACCTCAAATAGGACAGAATTGTTTCAAATTTGACATAAACAAAGTCTTATTTCAATAAAAGCTAAACTGCTAGCATCATAAATATTTATGAACACAACAAATACAATTACCAAGATAAATACAGAAAATTTTTGTGATTAAAAATTACATCCTCATAACTTATTATTAGCAAAGCAAATCTCCTCTTAAGCACAAATACAATTTTAAACTAGCTCCAAATTTTCTGAAAATGCAGTTTACCCGTAATTCACTGAGGGAGGCATCAGGATCCACCAAACTGCTTGTGTCTCCACTTCCTCTCCTAGATGAGTTGCCACTCAGAGGAGTTACACTTACTGAATTGCGAGATGATGGCTTAAAAAGGAAAAAAACACTGTATCAGGAATCATGCTGTCTTTTATGGTATATGTGACAATACTCTTTATAAATTGCTTCAGTCATAGAACGTTTTTCTCTCTTGTTTTTACCACTTCTTAATATTAGCTTATAGGCAATATTTTCCATTTCCTATTTTCCAGCACTTATGTTTTTTCTTGGTGAAATGTAGGTTTCTCTTTGATGACTTATCTATTATCATAACGTTACAGTTTTGAGTCTTCTGGTCAGAAGACTTTCATAAGGAGGCTGTTAGTGCTGAAAAACTGTAGAAGTTTAAAATATTTCTAAAAATTGTAATCTCTGCCACCCAGGGTTCAGGGGAAAGTTTCCAGTGGAATCTAGTGTATGAATTTTTATAGCCCTAGCCTCTTAAAATTCAACCTTTCCTGCTAAATATTTCTCACACAGAAAATAAATTCTATAAGAAACTAATATTTGCTAAAAGTAAACTAAAGAATAATTTTTTTCCCCAGGAAGTAAGAGGCACAAAACATTAATTTTCTAGATAAAAGCACGTCTAAAAATATCTCTTTGCAAGCTCTTAAAAATGGCTAAAATACTCTATTAAAAAAAACACAGCATTTATACTTTTAGAACTATTTTAATACTTATAAATGTATAGCTGAACATTGACTTTCAATACTTTTCAAATTAAAAACTCTTACCCTTGAAAATATTTCTGAATGAGATTTTTCACTCTTTTCTTCAAGCTGAAAGAGAAAAGGGAAAGCAATCACAATACACCTTTTGCAATGAGGGATTACTGAAGCGCCATCTTCTGTTCAAAGATACTAAGAAATATTTAAGAATGAAAAATGAAACAAAGAAAAAAATTAAGAAATTACAGAAGTTAGCATAGATTGAGACAGGAAAAAAAATATTCAGCCTGAAAAGGTGGGTTTTACCTCAACTGGAAAATAAATGAATGCTTGTGAAAAATAAAAAACAGAAGCTTTTTTTAAAAGTCCTTGTCAATATTAAAGTACTGATCAACAAAACATGTTTCACTACTTGAAATTTTAACAGGGTAGTGACTACAACACTTGGTGGTATAACACGCACAAAGCTTCATGCAAGTGCACTTTAGACAGTCGGTGACATCAGTGCAAAAGTCCTAGTTATTACAAAACACATTTGTTCCTTCTTTGTTGTTCTTTGGTGAAACCTACAACTACATCAGGACAAAAAAAAATTCAGGTAAAAGCCCATAACTGAAATGTACTAATTAACAGCAACCTACTATATAATTCCAATTCATACTTTATGTATTGAAGCCTAAACAAAAGAAGTATCCTCCCCTCCTTCTTATTTAGGAAACTCTGATGTTGCACACTTATATTGTAAATTTCCATATTTCCTTCATTTCTATGAATCAAAATAGGTGGAATTAGATTAAGACATTAACATGTTGCCATACTGCCTAAAACAAGCATGATACATTGAGTACGGTATCTCAAATAAATGGCTTCTCCAAAACCAGCTGTTTTTCTCCCTGCCCAGGGACAAGAGATTTGGAAGTCTGCTAAATCACAGTAGAAACAAATGTTACTTTACGAGATCTTTCTTTTTCCTTCTATTGTGGTTTCTACAGAAGCAACATTGCTTTTCCATGGCAAATTCACCATCTCCGATGACACACTGAAACTGTAAATTGCAAAGACTTGTCACCATTGTGACAGTAAAATGATGTTAGGAATCCGATTGATCTGAAGTATCCATTTAGAGTAACTTAAATAAAAATATAATTTTGGAATCTAATAATACATAATAATGATGCTGATAATAATAAAAGCAACTGAGAAGGTACCATGATTGCCAGTCTCAGCCTCCACTTTTACTTTAAGCCGAGCATTAATTTCAGAAACGTAGGTTTATTTGAGAGGAAAAAAAAAAGCTAAAATTTAAGCTGGTGAAATGATTGGTTTACGTCATGCTTCAAGCATGTGCAGACAATAAATAACATGCCATTATTACAAAAACACAAAACTCTGGACAAATCATGTAAGAAGCATTAAATCATCTAAATGCAGAATGATAGAAACTGGCTGTAAGGGTACTCTAGCAGTCACCTAGCCCAGCCTCCCTCCTGAAGCAGAAGTGCTGCCAAAAGCCAAGGTTAGCTGTGGCTTTATCTAGCTAAGTCTCACCAGCTCCTGAGGATGGAGGTTCTCAAACCTTGCTGTCATCTGTCAGAACGCAACACTAACCTCCTGGAGCTTCTTGCAGTGGTTCATCTGAACCTCCTAAGCTGCAGTGTGAGGTTGCTGCCCCTTGTTGCACTGGTTGCAGGCTGCTGATCACCAGGTAGCATCCCCTTCGCCCAACTAAATACGCCTAGTTCTCTCATCCTCACCTCCTACTGCATGTGCTAACACTGACTTATTTCAAAGACATGCCCAAGAACAGAAGTTTCCTCATTTCTTCCACTACTGAACGCAAAAGTTTTGACTGCGAGTAACAAGAGCTTCTAGAACTTATAGCAACAATAAAGAGAAGGCAGCTAGGTTTGTTGTAAATGCTGTTCAGACTAAAGGGATGAACAAGAAAACAGTCAATTTTCCTGTAACATGTTCTATTGACTTGGGATTTGGTGCAAAAGCACAGCCAACAGTGAAAGCTCCGGTAACAGATCGTGACAAAATCTCATCCTGGAAGAACAAACACTAAAACACACTAATGAGGACACTATTTTATGTTTTTATTTTTGTCACCAAACCAAGTAGCAGTATTCCAAAAATACACAAAAGACCTAGATATTGTTAATTTCCACAAGAAAAACTCCCAACATTTTACATTTAAGTGATTCTTAAGCTTATCACACACAAAAAGTGTGAAGTGTTAACACTTGTCACATGCTTCTAGCAACAGGCAAAATCCCCTTAGAAATAAAGTAGCATGCTTTTTAAAAACTCAGGCTCCAGACACCATTATACAAAAAACGGCCCCAACCCCTCAACAAACCTATTTGCCTTTAAATAACTCCAAATGCTTTTACAGTATTTACTCTTTTCAGAGTATGAAAAGAAAATCCATGGTTAGTAAGTTCACTGTATGTCCCCCCGGTATAACAACGAGCATTACACTCACACTATTCAAACCTTGGACATCGTCTGCATCGGAAACAATGCTTCCCCTGCGGTTGGAACGACTAAAATAGTCAGCAGCAGTTTCACTTTGATCAGAAAAATCAGAGGACTTCAAAAGATAAGAAGGGTGAGAGAGAATTGAAGATGATACCGCAGAAAGTAGTTTATTTAAAAAGAACAAACAGGAAATCCAAACATAAATCTCCATTATTGCAATTTATTCTAGCTTTTCTAACAGTTTAACAGTTGCAAAATCTTAATTACTCTTTTAGATTTTTGCTATTTTAAATGTGTCTACATGAATGTGTGCCACACTGATATGAATGCTTTAGTCAGCATATGCATTGTTTTTAAACACTCTTCGCATGTTCATTATTCTTACACGGTATCTAAAACTAAACGCAATGAACGTTCATTATTGATTCATTTTCAGATATACAAAAGAGTTTAGTACTAATATAATGCCAAACACAAGCTATAAAAATAGCTTCATNTTCCAGCTATATCTATATTTTATATAATATCTTTATTTTTTTTAAATAACAAAGTAAAAAAATTTCTCAGTCAGAAAGTTGGCTAAACTTTATTTCACTTGCACTTCACAAAGCATAAAGATGCTGAACAGAATTCTGCTTATATGAATTATGCTTACAGCAAAAGAACAAACAGCACAAGGGCTGCAAACAATCTATGACAACACTGTCCTCCTTTTGATTCAAAANAAAAAAAAGGGGCGGGGGGGGGTTAGACCATAAAAATCAGACAAATAAAAGTGACTGTTTTTCTCTACAAATGTCTTTTCTTCAAAACAATACAACCCCAACAGTACAAATTAGAAATGCTATCTGGGCTTCCTCTCATCCGTAATTTTAAGAGGCCTTACAAGACAAGACAAGCTTATTCCCTCCAAAGCTATATGTGACAGGCACCTAAAAAGGTGAGGAAAAAATGCTAATGATACACATCACTGGTAAGAAAGGCAAAAAAAAAAAAAATATAACCACATTACAGCCATTGCAATGCCATGGGAATTTAAGTGAAATACCTGAGAAAACATTAGGCTCATTAAACATAGTATTTAATGAGAAGAGTAGGTTTATCAAAAGTATTGAATTGATAACATTCTACGTCAAAAGGCAGAAAGTTACGGTGAACGTTACATTTAGTTTTAAAAGTGATTATAGGAAAGAAAAATCTGTAAATGAACAGTTTGAAAATATACTGTCCTTATCCCATTTTCACCATTTAGAAAAATTCTTAATTTCTTTGTACTTGAGGTATATAATTGATGTAGCCTCATCTTATTCCAGTTAAAAGACAGTGAGATGTTTTTCATGCAAATGCGACCAGTTACATATAAACCAGTTTGCTGTTTAATCCAATCCACCTGTCTTGGATTATGTATGTTTAGGACTACAGAATTTGTACTTTTTGTCACTGCTTAGTTACGTTCTATTTCTCTGACAAAGAAATTTCCAGCTATATCTATATTTTATATAATATCTTTATTTTTTTTAAATAACAAAGTAAAAAAATTTCTCAGTCAGAAAGTTGGCTAAACTTTATTTCACTTGCACTTCACAAAGCATAAAGATGCTGAACAGAATTCTGCTTATATGAATTATGCTTACAGCAAAAGAACAAACAGCACAAGGGCTGCAAACAATCTATGACAACACTGTCCTCCTTTTGATTCAAAACTAACTTATCTTTGCTATTGAAAAGTCCATACGTCTGATAAACCTTACTGTTCCTTCTTTTATACCTTTTGCACTTCTAATATCTTTCTCAATAGGTTTATCAAAACTGATACAGTTTAAGATGGAGATGCACCATGCAGTTTTTCATCAGTGTTTTCTACTGTTTCCATCTTCTCTCCTACTTTGTCTTTCAATTTCCAGTGAGTACTGAGCTGACTTCCAATGCACTACCCAGAGTAAAACCAAAATATTAATCATAGAAACATTAGAAAGTGAAAGTTAAGTTACAAGTAAGACTTTTACTTCACCTGCTCAATACCTTTTTCAGAATTATTTCATTAAAAAAATATTCTGAACTCCATTAAACATTCACTAGTTTGAGTGAATGGCACCTTGGCATTATTGGTATCACATATACATACTGAGATCTGATGTATATCTTCCTATATACGCACAAATTCTATACTTTCAAGAAATTAATCTTAACGTTAAGAGAAACTAAGGAGACAAGTAGTATTTTCACAGTTCAAGAGACTTTAGAGATGGATGTTAATAACTCTGAGATTTAGAACTTCACAAAGCAACAGCAAAATTCCCTTTTTCCTACACCCTCAAAAATTCACTCTGTCATCTTTTGTAGCTAAAAACATCCAGTCTCTGAGAAATCTGCTTTTATTTGCTTAGTCTCTGTAACATTGTTAAGCATACGTGAAAAATTAAAACAGGACAGAACATTTTAATTTAACCTATAAAAGAACACTGATCTACTTTTTTTTGTTTAGCATAAGAAATGAACAGCCGTACCAATGAAACTAAGACAGTTGTTCTGTGGCAGACCTAGGGCAGAACTATGTAAAAATCACTGTGCAGCACAAAAAGCCACTTTTGGCATGGCCCTTTAACACAATACAGATCCAGGAACAAACTTCTCTCAGTTTTGAATACCGGTCACCATAAAAATAACCTAGCTATTTACCTAACAAAGTCTGCATTATTCTTCTTCCCAAGAAGACTTTTGCGCACAAATTGCAGTAACGGTTTCATGTGCCCGCCCAACTATGACATAAGGTGGTAACTCCAACAACATACTATACTGCAGTTGCCAATTGCTTCCAATTATATACATTACAAACATTTAAAAGATGTTTAGAAAAGCAAATTCCTTATTGCTTCTACACTTAACTGCCTTCCTGCTAAAACTTTACATCTTGCTAAAAATCATATCTCTGACAAATTATATCTTTTTTTTATGCGAAATTGAAAAATGGAGTCTGTGTGTTGGTCAGTAAAATGATTCCCGGTGTAAAATACTCATAATCATTGTGCGTTAGTATCAAAGCACACAACAAACCATGCAAGAGGAACGCTCACCACAGGACTACTTCGAACTGAGCTTGCTCTTGAAGAATAACTGTATTCAGATGGCTAAAGAAGAGTTATGAAGAAAATTTTCACAATTTTCATAGATTTTTGTTTCCAGCAAACAAAGACAATGAAAGAAACAACCAAAAGCCTATGACACTTACAGTACGAGAACTATATGAGCTATGTAATCCATCACCACACAAAGATGCCTGAGAAAGAGGGAATGAAATACCATTTATAGTCAGTCTCAGAAATAGTTATGCCACACGCTTATACACTGTAACGTACTCTACCTTATCCTATGTATGCATTTTCCAGTTAACATACTTTTTGACAGGTCGAACAATTTTTAAAAGTTTCCAGCAGCATTTCCTCCTACTATTAGGGAAGTCTATTTCCAAATATAAATCTAAGAATTTCCTTGAAAAATGGCCAAAGAGGTGAAAAAAAAAAAAATCAGATCTTCACTATTTTCAAAAGAAAATTACATCAAATACTGAAATTGCAATTTGTCTTTCATTGTTCTGAAGTCTTCAGAAGTTTTAATCCACCCTGGTAACTGAAGCTGTATTGTATACTTATCAGTTTTACTTTGTGCTCACCCATGGAAGTTTTCCTGAAGGAAAATATGTTACAATTGGACTCCATGATCTTAAAGGTCTTTTCCAACCTAAATGATTCTATGGTACAAGGCTGAAATCTATTTTTGCAGCGGATAAAAAAAAAAGCAGCTCTGGGCAAAAAACCACAAACGTACAGTCTCATGCTGCTTTCCCCCTATCTATGAAGAAACCTCTAGTAGAAATTAGAATTATATGTATATTAGAATTATCTGTAATAGCATTCCTTATAGTCTTGTTCTCTCCCTGGATCTTCTAATATTTTCTCAAGAACATGCACAAAGCCAAAAAAGTTATCTCTGTTTGCAATCCATGAGCAGAACAAGACCTCAGTAACTACATTAAAAAAGTCCCTAAGAATACTTGATGATTTTCTACATAGGTTTAGCATGTGTCTAAATGGCTGTATAAATTGGATTTGAACTACCGTAGCAGCAAAAGGCATGAAGTTTCAGGCATGCACATCACTTTTTAAAGATGACAACTTTTTTTGTAGAGCTCTCAGCCATTCTTATGGGACTTCTAGCTACTTTTTATTTTGTAAAGATGCAGATTAGGTTTTCATCCTATTACATTTTGTATGAATATTAAATTTAAATACAGCATCTTATTTGAAACTATTTAAAGTGTATTTACTGTATTTCTGTAGTCTCCTGACAATGATTTTTCCTATTCAAACACTTAGCTTAACTTCTTTAAATACTTTTTTTAGTATTATACATGCAGTTATTTAGTATGCTTGGATTAACTTGTTCTAATCCCAGCATTCAACATCATTGTTATATTCATAAACTTTATGTTTGTCTGTATAAAGATCAGTAAACCAGCAACTACTAGAATACTTTAAAAGAGGCGATTTAACAATGTTAAAAACAGTAAACTGAATGCCTCCACAGAATTACACACACAAGCTGCAGCTTTATTTAAAAATATATTAAAAAAAAAATGCACATGTAATACTGTCAAGTCTCATGGCCATACAATACAAATTTAAGGCAACCATGCAAATGGTGCTTACGAACCAAACTGATACTTCTTATCAAACCAGTGTTTACAGAAGGAGACACCTATGAAGAAAAGTGTATTATATTTTTGAGGGCCATTCAAACATCTAGAGATAAGGGAGATAATATTTTACATTGTACTAACCCTGTAACTCCTAGTTGTTGCCACTGGATCACTGTATAGAGATGACGACTGTAGTGTGAAGAATAGAAAAAGTCAGAAACACTTTTTCTGCATATCTTAGGTTTTTTTAATCTATTGCTCTATATTCACCCAAAGTTCTAAAAGATTGAAATACTAAGTTTTACATCTATCATAGACAGGAACTTTAAAAAATGTTTGGAAAAACATTCCAAGAAAACCCATTATCCTTGAAACCGTAACATAAAATATTAAGTAAAGCAATCTAGTATTTTTATCAGAAGATAAAGAAAAATAAAGAAGAGAATGATAACAAATTAGGTTGTTTTCAAAAGAGATGTCCATTTCCTCTAGGTACTAATTTAAACCTGACCATGAAAGTAGCTGCAGGTACTGGAAGATAGAACCCATCTCACAACAGACCACTCATTTATCATTTTCATTACTGTAGAAAAACTTTGATGTTAAACTTAAGACTTTTTGTTGTTGTTGGTTTTTAAAAATGGGATTTCAAAAAAGCAAGTGTCACAGCTACTAGGCATTTTCTTTATAGCATACAGCAATCATGAAA
Organism: Rynchops niger; assembly: GCA_013400035.1. NCBI lineage: Eukaryota > Metazoa > Chordata > Aves > Charadriiformes > Laridae > Rynchops > Rynchops niger. The sequence continues at coordinate 258,841 of VXBH01001363.1, read as the reverse complement.
CAGAAGCTATTTTAGATTTAAAACCCCACGTATGCAGAACACAGAATACCTTGCATGTTATCCATTCCATTTATAAAAGGCAGCCCTTAAAACCAAGAAATACAATTGTAACTACTACTAGATGTAATAATTTGCACAGTTATAGAAGGAGAGAGAAGTTTGCTTCTTATAGCATAAGTAAGCAAAACCAAATATATGTATTTTATATACATTAAAAAATGAATATAGGAAGAGAAGACAGACCCGAGTATGGTAGGAAGGAACTGGTTTACTATATCTAAGGCTGCTATAATTTCTTTGATCATAGTAAATTCCACTCTGTGGGAGGAAAAAAGAAAAGATAAAACAAAGGTTGCATCTGTAGATCTTGTAAATAAAAGTTCTATTTCAACATTGCCCAAATGTTCCCAAGCCGTACAGAATGTTGTAATAATTTTCCCTATGGTTAACTCAAAATCCACCTAACTTTCTAAAGCAAGTAAAGCGCAAAACCCCACAAAGTTATGTACTCTGCATTATCTGTATTTTAGTCCTGCCCAACTAAAGGAGTAAATAGTTCTGTTTTTTCTTCCTAAAAAAACCAAACAAACCAGAAAACCCTGAAAAGTTTATCTACATCCCGACAAGTGCAGCATGAAATACATTAATAACATATTTGACAAAACTTGCTAAAAATTAGTACAATTATGTGTTTGGTCTTTTTTTCTATTAGATACCATCCTGATTCAGAGCATCGGGGGAGAAAGGAGGACAGAAATTCCTAAGAATTTAATAGTGAATGGATGTTTATGTGGCCAGCGTTAGTCTGTACCTTACCACTGTTCTTTACCCGAACCACACATGCTGAAACTTATTTTTGTTGTTTTTTGACACTTCCTACACAGATTGCATATATATGCCTATGTGAGGAAAAGTCTGATATACGCAAAGACGGAAAAACAGAGATGAAGACGTGGCAAGAGCTACTGCTTTCAGAAAGCAGTGCTTTCTATCTCAATAGGCCATAGGAGGCAGAAAGATTCGTATTACTCATTTATTTAATAACTGAGGGAACAGGAGAACAGCACCTCAAAAGCACAGAGAAAAATGCTGTAATACAAATAATTATAATACAAAAATTACTTCAGCCTTGTCTCAACACAGGCATCCGCTGCTGCTCTAACTCCCCCAACCCTTGATGCAACTGCTATTTTATCAGTGCCAAAACTCTCTGAAAAAGTTACATGAAAAATATTTAATTTCTTGGCACTATATTCACATATGTTACACATTGAACTTTCCAAAATAGTTTTTGGAAGATCACAATAATCCACACGCCTTTCTCAACAGTTCACTTCGTTGATGTCAAGGTTTATGGTAAATTCAATCTGCTTTACATCTACATTTAAAATATACCTGATAGGGGACAAAGTGCAAATAATAGAACACGTATCTCCATCCTCACTGAATGGATTTTAATGCAGAGAATTGCCACTTTTAAATATTTCCAAGAGCCTTCCAAACACCTCCAATAGACATGATTTCTGTTCAGCGGATTCCATTATTCATGGGATATTACTGCCATGAGTTTCAAACACTTAACTTCAGGTCAGAATTTGGTCAATACTAGAAGTTTCTTTTTTCCTGAAAACATTTATGCATATGTCAGCAAGCTAATAAATTTATGCATAACTGTATTAGTATGTAATTCCACACACTTGGTATATTTATAATAAATATTTCCATAGAAAACTAACCAATAAATCTTTATGGGAATAAGCGGCTTTCTTCTTTGAATTATGAGATTCACTGTAAGCGTGACTCTAAGAACAAAATTTAGAAAATTAATACCATGTAACAGCATCTTCAATCTTAAAATATAAAGAAGTCAAACATAAGGATTTAAGATATTTGTCATCTTCAACAAACACCACAGAAAATTCTAACTACATACTTCTATCACTGTGTAAAAAAGAACTGCTAAGTGTAACTATAACCAACCTTATCTCTGATTAACACAGACTTGGCTTAAGCCAGCAGTTCACATTCCACAAAAAATGTAAAGCCAATAAACAAACTAAAAAACCTTAACATTACAGACTATTTTAAGCACTAGGTTGTGTTCGCCTGTCTGTAGCTAATTGAGATAACACTGCTGTTTAAACAAATTCAGCTTTTTAAGCTGCCTGCATATTCCTTTCAGTGGTACCTGGTGCTTTTCTTTGCTTAAGGAGACACATACAAATATTACTTGGTGTAACACTAATGAGAATGGGCTGCAGTCTACTATCCCTTTACAACAATAAGAAGGAATATTTTTTAGTATGGGTGTACAAACCAACTGCTTTTTCTCGGGACTGAAATAATTTTCCATTAGATTAAGTTTCTACATGGAAATGGAGAATACAAATATATGCATACACAAACTGTGTAAGATAGCTGTCCCTAATACGTGACTTCATTAGATTTTATCGCAGAGAAAGCTTATACATGCATTCTATGGAAAGTGTTAGAATCATACTGCTATTCTACATCTGAAAGTGTAACAGTACAAGTTTATGTATTTTTTTAAATCAATAATTTAAAGTAGCAAGTTAGTGTCATTACACCCTAAAAACAAAGCACAAAAGCAGTCTTCACTCAAAGACGTGCAAAATGTTAACATACAGGGACTGAGTATCTCGTAGATCTATCTTTAGCAATATCATACTGAAGTAAAAGAAAACAAAATTGAAATCATTAAGTTTTAAAAAAAGAAAAGATAATACAGATACCCCCCCCCCCCAGAATGACTACAAACTCTTAAAAGGAAGTTACAAGGAAACATGGTCTATTAATTGTGAAAATTTATACATGAAGGAATGTCATTTATCCAACCTAAAGGGCATTCTGAAGCTGGAACATTTTTTAATAAAAACATATTTTTTCCACAACAGCATCTCAATATCCGAAGAGTGAGATAACTTTGGACTGGGGCAGGCTATCTGAAATATTTCATGTGGTTTTGGTAACAGAAATTTAAACAATTAAGCAAAGTCTCCTACAGTAGATTGTATTAAACTGAGACAGTATTTGTTAGGTTACCTGATAGAAGGCTCATCTCCACACAGGCAAAGGAGCCCAGAGGGCCATCAGTCAGCCCCAATGTCGAGGTGTGAAACCCATCACGATGGGGGGGCTCTCCAGGGCCCACTGCAGACTGAGGCAGGTCACTGCCTACAGGGCATGGAAGACATGCCCCTTCCCTGGCAGTGTTCAAGGCCAGGCTGGATGGGACTTTGAGCAACCTGGTCCAGTGGGAGGTGTCCCTGCCCATGGCAGCGGGGTTGGAACTAGATTATCTTTAAGGCCCCTTCCAACATAAACCATTCTATGATTCTAGGATATTTGGGGATGCAGAGGAATGGCATCTTGGGATCAGGGGAGGAGCCAAAGGTGGTGAAAGGGAGGGACAAATGTGTTTTCAGAAGGAGCAAGTGTGTGAAAAAGGAGGAATAGTGGGATGAAAGTGTCACCTATGTGTAGAGAGAATGGTGGTCTACCAGATTCAGCAACTCAACAATGCTTATGAAAACAGCTTTGTAACAATAGAGTAGCCAGTGTCCCCATGTTTTCTTTTTTAACATAAAAGTCTTAAATTTTCAAAGCAAGCTTGTATTTTCCAGTTCATTTAAAATTTCACAAGTATAACTTGGCTATTCTAGCTGTAGGTAAAATGCACAATCTAAAACATTATGTAGTATCACCCTAAGCTTTCTTAAAAAGCAAAACAAAAATTGAAGGTAATTTGAGAACATTACATGATATACTAATAGCATGTTAAGAGTATTACCCACTGTAATTTGCAACATGAGAACTACTGAAAGGATTACAAGAAAAAGATACATTCTTGTCTATTGATATGTCTCAAAATTCCTTCTAGAGATCAATTCCCTAGTTTTAGATTTGATATTTGTTTATATAGTAATATAGGCCAGGTTTAATTCGTATTATTTCATACTGTTTTCAGATTATCTCAATAGTTCCAACATACCCAATATAGATACTATATTAAATAATAATTTAATATTATTAATTTACAGACTGTGGTACCTTTTTGTGTTGCTAAAAGTATTCCCATACAGGATCCATAGGACACTGTACTAGTTTTAAACAATTTAATCATTTATTCTTTTTAAAACAGCTTTTATTTTTAATTATTAACTTCTGATAAGTAACCTTGCTATCAAAGAATGGAGATAGATCACTCAGATAATCATTATCATCACAACACTTAACTTATACCTTAAGTATTTACAGCTTAACAGTATACTAACAAATATTTAAGTTGCCTAAACTAGGAATACCACAAGATATACAGAAATACCCATTTCTGAAAAAGTGAAATTTCTGTTTCTATTCCAGACTTGACTGTAGAACTAACATCGCAACATAATTGAGAAAAAAGGTTTCCTGCCATAACTTTTAGCAGTATCTTTGTACCTATCAATGCTGATGCACAACCTTTGCCACTTAATTTTACTTTTCTTCTGGGGACATTAGAAGAGAGAGACTGGGGAGACTAATTCCCCTCAAACTTAAAAGTTACCTTTAAGACAGAAATCTTAACACTTTCTTCGAGCCCTCAAACTTGTTATCACGAAGTGTTTGATAACATCAATTATTGCAGCAGTACAATTAACACTGTTTTTGATAAAGAAGCATGCTTTCACCAAACTACTGCTTTGGTAAGTAGATAGAGAAAACGTTATAACGCGAACACAGCAAAGCATGCTCATTCCGGGCTACACACCACAAGATCTCTCCTTCTGGAGGTACTTGCTCTGGTCCTGTGAGACCCACTGGCATCCAAAGAACTCTTAAGAATGAAATTGTAAAAATGTATCAATATATAAAATAATTCTAAAAAGCTCTGATGATGACTGTTAATCTTCACTGAAAGGCACAAAAAACCTGAGGCAGTCAAAGAAATTCTGGGTAAGCCCCCCAGAAAGGAGCTCAGTTATCTGATGATGTCAAACCCTATTCTTTACTTAAGGGTAAATTACTTAATCTGTGGTCTTAGCATATTTTGTATGTTAATCAAGGCAAGAGCAGATCTGAGCAAACCTGTACCAGTTCACAAGTTTGTAAGTGTTGCCACATAACATTTGTACGTGCTTTTTCTGTAAACCATTTACTGTTTGCAAAGCGGTTAACACTACCTGATTTAAACAATTTATTTGGTAAAAATATCTGTGTGATAAATTGCAGAAACGCTTACTTAACACCAGGACTTGCAAGACATTACATAAAATTAAGTTAATCAAAGATTACATTTAATTGCTCAAACTTCTTAGTAAGTGACAATGATTTTATTTTTAAGGCACACAAAGAAACAGCTTATTCAACCTTTCAAAAATAAACAAACACAACCCTTTTTAGCAGTTTGTCCCTCTCCTGGACTATATATCCAGATCAATGACAAGCTGGTTTCTACACAGATCTACTAAAACCAGGAAAATGTTTACAAACATTTAATAAACAATCTTTAGCACCGTATATGACCTAAAAATGATATAGGATAGCATATACCGGACAATAAATACTTCTATTAGCCATCTTTGGAATAGGTTGCATCATTCAGGTAAGTCTTTGCCACTAATGAATCCTCATATTCTCAAAGAAATAAAACCCTGCATCACACCAAACTCTTCTTTAAATTCCATCCTAAGGTACTGCTACTTTTTTTTCCACAAATACTATAGGAACACGCAGTAATACTTAACGAGCAAGAAAAGACACAACAGTGACGAGACTACCATTCGCAACAGTTTGGAATGAAAACCCAAATTCCAAACCAGTACTACTCATTTTCAGTCATTGGCACTGACACAGGATGACTGAGTCAGCAGTAGTGTTTTGTTTATTAAATAAAATTTGCCTGTTTGCAGAATTTCTGAGACAGACAGGGGAAATGGGAAGGAGATTATTTTTTTCCCGCCCGTTAGACTTAACTAGTTGATCATTAATGATCAAACATTGTTTGATCATTAATAGCACCTTCACACCTGAATATTAGATTTGATGTGGAGTAGTAGTCAGAAGACAATTGACAACTTATATAGGAATCTTAGTACTCCACCATTTCCAGACAAGCCAACTAATTCTTGGCAATATCTGAAGCCTAAGCGAGTACAATTACTCAGCTATTAAAAAATAAACAAACCATATTAGACTGGAAAAACAGTAAAAGATGAGACTTAAAACTTGTCATTAAATATATTATTCCAAATAACTGTTTGTTGAACTACATATTCCCAAGCAGATTCCAAATGCATAGTAATTATTTTGAGCAATAAAAATATACTGTAAATAAATATATGTAGTAGACAAAAAAAAGCATGAGGTATTTATAGTAAAAATATAGTCAAAGAATTAAAATGTGGCAATTGAGATTTTTTTTTTCAATGCAAAGATTGAAATACATAAAAATAAACTACCTTGTTAACATTGATGGAAATAAAATACTAGATGAACTCTAACATTATATTTGACTTAAAATACTGCCTTTAAAACTAGTAATGCTTGGAAGACATCATCCACTCCTTAAAAAAAATGAAACCAACACCCAAACTTTTTTTTTTTAAAGGCCACGATGGAAAAGGCAAAGTATACAGTTTGAACACAAACCAAATATGAATGTCGACTGGACCTGTGAGAATACCTGGCCCTCTCTGAATCTTCCTAAGAAAGAAGAAATGCAGAGTTATTTCATAGGGAAAAAAAAAAAAAGATGACAAACTACAAGCAAGCAAAGTTGAGCAACATGCTGTTAGCACTTTTAATGCTATGTATTATTTTGAATGATCTGTTGAGGCAAGTGAACTCATTCAAGTCAGAACTGTGATTTCACCCGATTTGGGTGAGTATGCCAACACACTACGTTAAAGATGTAAATAAGGGGGGGTTAATACAATTAATAATTAGTGTTCGGTAGTCAATATTTTTTTCTGATTGCTGTATTAATGTAGAAAAAAGTACAAGATTTTTTAAAATTAAGAAAGTCAAGTTAAAATAAAAAAATCATTCAAAAGCTTTACAAAATTACAAGTACATTAGTAAGAAATTTAGTATATAATTACTACAGTCAGATTGTGAACATTTTACAAAGTTATTTTAGCCTGATAGAGATGATCATTCTCATACATATTTCAGATTTTCTCCTCTACTATAGGAAAAAACTTCTTAAGCAAATCGATCAATTATAAATTATATAGGTAGTTCTGCTCTACAATGACAGTGAAAATAATAAACCCAACTTACAAAATTCGGGGGAGGACAGCTAGTTAAGGCACCTTAGTATCTTTTGTTCTGTTGAAAGCTCAGTGAATGTTCATTTTTGACTCCCACAAAAGAATATGTGAGAAGCAGCAGGACAAAAATACAACTAAGTTAAAATTAAACATTAAAATACTTCACATGCCGTAAGCTTCTCAAACTTTTAGTTACAGTAGGTAACCATGTTAAGAACAAGCTTAAACTATCTCTTTTGAAAGCTACAACAGGACTCAAACTAGGAATCCTTCCTTACACGACTCACTTTCTACAGTTTTCAAGATGTCAAACTATTCTAAAGATTGTAAGCCAGTTATCTTTAGAGTTAAAAGCTCCAAATCATAGATGAATATCTAAAGTCTAAAGCTGGCTTTCATTCTGCTTATGGTCACATATTTATTTTCTACACTATCACTGGATACATTAACTTGCTTAATATTAATTTTGTGACTATTCAAGAGGCCTAGTTAATACTCTGCAAGAAAATAACTTGGGGGGGAGGTTCATTTCACAATGACATTTTAGTCTCCCTCTCTATAGTGTCTACTTTGATGTTTAAAATGAATATTTATGCAATATAACTTTTCAACACGTTATAGTCAGATCACTGCCAATTTTAAATATACTTCGTGCTTGTGGTCTAAATGGACAAATATCTGTCAATAACATTTGCAGCTTGCAAGCAGGCAGTTTGGTATTTATCTGAATTGCTAGTATAACACCCCTGCTAATAATATGCTCTTATAATGCAAAACTTCAGCTTCTGACACAATTTTCTGTACATTTCTGTAGGCAATGTACTTAGGGTAACAAGTCTCTTCCTGACATACAACTGAAAAATAGAAAGCCAGTATTAAGTGTTCATCATATTCAGCTCAAAAGAATAAAGTTAAGTACTCTAGCATAGACAGCTGCTGCTGGTAGGGATCAAGCTTGATTTCTAAGAATTTAAGTTTGAAATACGCATTTTAAGATAGAGGCAGCAGATGTGCCTCTTATGAATGCAAAAAAGTGGCATTCAATAGGGTGTCATTAATTTTGAAGTGAGATTGCTTACAAATGCAACCCGTGTTCCATGGTTTGGAAACCCTTGCTCTCCAGCAAAAAACACCAAACATACAAACATGCATTCCACCAAGAGATAACAGAAACCTATGTTGTTCTTTATAAATTACACGGAAACTAATACATACACAAATGTCAGCTAAGCAAAGAGACAATATAAACTCAGCACAACTTTTGCAAATAAAATTCTAATGACAGTTCTAGGATTTCTCAACGGAAGTGCCAATGAACTCCCATAGTTTTAACTATCTGAAATTACGGTTAGTTTCCGCGTGTATTACTTAAATCTCCTCAATTCAAAACATTCACAGTGAACACTTTCCTAAAATCATAAAAAGAAACTCACATCTCCCATGTGCCTTTTTAAGAGGCACATGAAGTTTGTGAAAGGAACTCTGAAGAAACGTTGCACTAAATTAGTATAAATTGAACAGCAGTTTTCTCAGATGTAACTCAACTATCTCTACTCCTTCCTACTTAGTGGATTTAATCTAAATAAATGAAGAGCCAAATATTTTATCATTATTGACTGAAAGTGAGGGGCAGAGGTAGAAGGATGCAAGTGATACATGGGGGGTTTTTTTGGGGGGGTGGTGGTGGTGGATGGTGTTTTGTTTGTTTTTTGTTGTGGGTTTGTTTTTTTTTTTAAATCTTTCGCAATTAGTTTTAAGTCATAGAAGTGACTTCATCATCAATGAAAAAACATGAGCATTTGCCACGTTACTTAAAGAGGAAACAAATAAATGCAAGTCCTAAGGAAAAAAAAAAAAGTAAAAACCACAAACCCCAGAAATTAACTGAAATAAAAACATTTACTAATGAAAAGATGTTTGCCTAGATTGAAACTAATGTAATTTCATTTTAAATAGATTCATGACTTTAAGCCAGCATTCAGTGGAAACAATAAACATTTCATTTTAAGAAAAGCCTCTCATTTCATAGTTTGTCTTTTGTTGCCATGAAATACCTTGCATATCCACATATAGTTTATATGGGATTGTTTTCAGTAATATAAAACACTTTGAAATTGCACACAGCAAACCATTAGTAAATTACTTCCTCCAAATCCTCTGTTAGTTCTCAGTGGCAAAAAACATGCACAACAGGCGGTTTTAGCCTACCATCCATTTCTGGATATGAGCCCATTTTCTATCATACGAATGCTGAGAAAACTATAGAATGTAAAAACAAACAAACCATTGACAATATAGATTAGTCACCACACAAGACTGGATTCCTAGATCAAAAATCCGGAAAAATCTAAGTTAATCGCCATGTAATCTTCAGTATAACACCAGATACCTACAGCAGTTAGAAAACTGCAAGTATGGAATAAGAACCATGTGAAATTCAGGCAAAACACATTTTGTAGATTGCACTTGTTACCACAGCAAAATGCCCCAAACGCAAATATCAGCATTTATATGGAATTGAATGCAATCATGATAAATAATAAATTCTCAATCTTTTGCATGCTATCTCAAAACCTGAATCAGATGCAATAACGATGAAATAATCAGACTGTTGAAAATTTGGTTCCTAAGGTTTTTTTGCTCAAGAAATGCAAACTCCTTCTTAGGAGAAACAAGTGGAGCAACACACAACCCTATGTGCAAATATTATCCCGATTCTACTATTTTTTTAAAAATAAAGATCCTGACAATAGGCATTTATTGTGAACACTTTCATTATAATCCATATGGGAAGAAATTGACTGAAAACTTCATCTCCAAAGTATCCAATTACTAAATATTTTATAAATATATTAAAAATAGAGTAAAATAATTCTCTCTACTTTTTCATAGTTGCTTATCCTATACATTAGGCAGTGCACATTTTGAGTATGGTCATGTTTACTATTTATCCTGTGCTGCCAGTTATCCATATTTACACGGACCTTTTGCACAGCAACAACAAAGAAACTGCCACATCTGTTAAGTAATTGTTCCTATAAAACAGAAAAAAATCACCAGCTGAATCAATCACAAATCTAGTAATTCAAATCCAGACTTCACATTAGAAGCTGAAAACTGTTCCTATCTATGCAAAATTATTTATGCAAGCCTGAGTTCTGGACATTGTCATAATGTTCTCTCTTCTGCTCATTTAAAATCAAGTAAGCAGTAATAAGAAAGCCGCAGCCCTTTAAATATCTAAAGATAAACATTTAGACTAATCTTTGTTCAATTTTGATTGCCAGGATTGAATTTACTGTATTTGTTAAAGGTAAAACATCCAAGCATTTAATTTTGCCTGTGAAGCCAGAATTTAAAAGTCACATTAAAAATGCTTTTGTTTTCATTTCAAAGAAAGAGCGCTAATAGCCTAGTGTGTATAGCAGGTTTTTTTCCACAATATGAGCATAAATATTAAGGAATTTCAAAACGAATGTTCACATTAATATTTTGTGAGATGCTATTCATAGATAAATACAAAGCAAGTCATCCTTTTAGATATATAACATAAGGGGAAAGAGGGAGGGAGGTATGGGAAGGGAGAGAGAAGCTAACAGTTGCCTGATGCTGAAAATACTAGCACACAGCAGAATTACACTGAAAGACAAAATCTGATGCAAGTACAGAAATAAAATATATGAAGAATTTTAGTACAGGTTTGCAAGAATTATTGAGGATTTACGCTACCTCTTTTTGCTGTCGCTCCAGCTCTCTCATACGTATATCTCTTGCTTCTGCTCGAGCTGCCCGTTTGGCTGCAAGCCTGGCTTCTGCCTATAAGCAAATTGAAAATACTGGAAGTTAAAACCAAGTTTTTTTATATAGTGGTTTGAGTACTCAATTTAATAATCTCTTCACAGAAATACCTTAAGATTCTAACATCACAATACATAAGTAGTAAAGAAATCCAAGTTCTCAGAATGAAGTTTCAGAAAGGATATATACCTAAGTCTACAGATTTCATTACTGGTTAGAAGAATTACACGTTGACAGAATAACTGAGTTCTGAAATATTACTAACTCTAAAAATTCACGTCTTGCAGACTTTAACAGGACTTTGCCTATGCATAGTATTTAAACAGGCATGTATGCAACTGCAGAATCTTTGGCCACAGAAAGACATAAAAACAACAAAGAAAGAATCAAAACAAAGATATTAAACCACTACTGTTCATATCAAATTTAAAAGCTCTGCTATTATTTTTAATTATTTCAAAAGGAAACATCACTTAGAAGTCATGTTACTTCAAACAGCAATCATAAGATCTAATTGATTGTTAGACAAAATGCAAGAAAGAAATTGAAGGTTACACTTCGTCAAGAACTATCTTAAATATTCCCCGTCACCAAAAAGGGACCTCCCTACCTTTCCATCCAAGCCCTTACGCTCCCAACACCTTCCTCAGATGCAGCTCCAGCACTCAGAACCTGCTGTAAGGCAGTTTAACTAACTACCATAGCAGAAAGTTAACAACAGCAAAGCAGTTTTCCAAGTTTTCCTGCTGTGTTAGTGAAATGAATTGGCTTGTACAACGATCTTATGCCCAGCAAAAGGGACAAGCAGGACAAACAGTAGTGAGACCTTCCCTTTTTCAGTAGCAAAAAGCAGTTACATCTCCCACGCTGCTTGTGAAACCTGGTCATTGAGATACAACTATATATTTTCTCCACTTTCCATCCAGACAACACATTGTCTTTCAGGCCCTAAATGCTACCTCAAGTTTAATCAATTAATGAATTACATGAGGCAATAATTTGGGACATAAAGGTAACGGTTGAGGAAAATACAAGCTCAGTTTTTTACTATTTGAATCATGAGTTGATGAAAATTTTCTTTTAAATTCTTGAAATATTAAACTACTAAAGACAGGTTTTCCACCAATAATTCCAGTTGTCTATCTAACATTAACTAAAAACTTATAAGAAACACCAGCAGCCAGAACTCCTAATATCCAAAACATTTAATTTCATGGAACTTTTTAAAAGTGTAAAATTCAATGGGATTTTGCCTTTGGTTAAGGATAGGTTTTTTCCTGCTCTTACCACAGCACAGGTTTATGTAAAACATTAGAAACCTATAAAATTCACAACAATCTTTTACTGTCCTTCAGGAAAAAAGGAAGGGTTATTTAACTCTAATGTAACTTTAAATTATGATTAAACTACAGACACAAAAATATCTATCAAATAATGACAAGAAAGAAGGCAAACACATTATAGTTTTATTACTTAAAATAGTTTCTCTTAACTTTAAATGACTCTCATCAAAACTGTTTTCCTATATTTTGCATACTCAGATTAAATGATTCCAAGATTCCATGTCAGCGCTCTTGACTGCCACGCTGTAATCGTTTTCAGAGCAGCATAGAGATACTCTTCTTCCTACCCAATGACGGCACACGAGAAAAGCAAGGGAATTCCCATGCAACAGGAAGTCTCTTCTCACTTGCGGCCCTACCCTGTAATTGTCTGTAATCATAGCTTTGTCCTGTATAAACTTTCACACAGATGTGTATGCAGCACAGAAAGAGAAAGGATGCAAACAGCTGCTGATACATCTGGGTTTACACACCTAGCCTTTAGACTCTGGCAAGGCTTTATTGTTAAACGTAGAAAGTTCATTCGTTTACTGATTCACACTAAAAATAAATCCACATTTCACCACTCTCTCAGTCCTACAGCCAGAGACCTAACTTTCACATTCTCACAGTAGAGGGGAAACTCCCGTTTCTTCCAATCTACTAAACTCTTGATAAAACACAGGAGAATTCAACAAACATTTGTCATAAAATGGGCACCTGAAATTGGAAAAAAAAAAAAAAGTCTTATCTTTTTAGAGAAAACTTTTAGCAGAAAATGGCTTGGTATTACATTAATTAGTAATCTGAGCAACTGGATTTCTCTAAAAAGTACATAATTTCAAAAAGATAAAGACGTTGGCAAGTTAAGTGAAAGCACAGTTCTGGGCCTTCCTTCACTAAAACTTAAGCAAGAGACAAATCACATTACGATTTGAAAGACCATCATACCAAAAAATTCTTTATTGTCAGCAGAATTGTTAGAGAGCAGATGTCATGCTATTAGTAGAGCACTTAACGCAAATCTTGATAACTATGTAATTGAAATTAAAAGTTAACATTAATAAAGAAATAACTATAATTCAAAAGGACATAGTTTTCTTCCTGGGTGCTGCTCTTCATTCTGTTGTGTTACTGAAGAAAGCCCTAGAAGTTGTGAAACAATTTTCCAACAACATTTTTTTGCTCTTTGCAAATTAAATTCTTCAGCTATATTGAAATGAAGTCTTTAAATATCTGCTAAGGAAATACAGCGCCACAACAGCTTTGGAGAGAGAACCAAGTTGAAAAGATGAAGCTGTTTGGACTATAGAAGTAGCACAGAAAGGAAATCTAGACTACTG
>VXBH01001363.1:199359-245046 GCA_013400035.1 Rynchops niger | reverse complement strand
TGACAGGCAGTCATGTTATAATGCTTTTCTAATTCAATTAGCATTAGAATTGAAGTGTATTCTAAACACATCACTATTCACTGCTCATCCAAGCCTAGGAGTCATTGCAGATTGCTTTCTACAGCTTGTACTACACAAATTCCAGTCTTCGAAAACTACAGACATGATTTCAGTTTTATCGGTCATTACTCTCTATACAATCTTTAGAACAGACAACACACAAATAAAAATACATAATTTTTGATAAAGATACATTACAATATCATTGAATTGAAGTTAAAAAGTTATATAAGATACCAAATTCCTATTTTCATTAAGTAAAAATTAAACTGTAGATTGTCCAAGATCTAGCAAATCTGACACTTAAGAAGTTTCTAAAGGGGACTTCCAACTGCAAAAAAGAAATGTGGTAGCTGAATTTTCTTAAACACTTCAACTGCAAATAAGAGATGAGGTATCCAAACCCATTAGAACCAGTACACTTACACTGGTGGCTAAAATGAAAAGAAATGGCTTGGTTATATATTCTGGAGGGCAAATAGGAGCCATGAGGTACAGATAAAATTTCGCACAGAATTTATTCAGAGAAGTGATCAAGAAAGGAAATAGAGGACTACATAGAAGATGTTTGTAACAAAAAAGATCGTGTAGGAAAAAAAAAAACAAAACACAAGAAAAAGGCCCTCAAGACTTTGGGTAAGAAAAAACAATCAATTAATAACTAAATCTGTAAATTTTTTTCTACATGAACACTCTCATACTACTCCTTATCTTTTACCTCCTACCTTAAGGACAAATATGTGATTTAAACCAAGTGCCATATCTGCATTTCTCTGAGTATTAACTCTGCTCTGAGTAACAAAACAAAGCCATCTGTTAACTGCTGAGTTCTGGAATTCTACATTTCAAAATGGGTAACAGAAAGCATTACACGCAAAACCAAAACTAATGTTTCCTTCCACCTGCATAAACAGCATTTCATTCTAGAAGAATATGACAATTCTGGCTGTTTTCAAGCAGTTAACCTTCCACCTTGAAAAGCAGTACTCACTTTGATTAGGTTATTTTATATTGCATATGTTTAGTAAACATATGGGTAGCAAGAGAATGTTCTCTTTCCATCACAGGCAACACGGTCAGTTTCCTCATTTTCACCTGAAAACCAATTACTAACAACTACTTGAAGTCCCCTGCTTATTCCATTTTCTCTCTTTAAAAAAAAAAAAAAAAAAAAAAGGCATATTCTGCCACAATCTTTTGAAAACTTTTCAAACCACTTTATCTCACCTTCCAAGGGTAACATTTAGTTCTTCAGTTAAATCCAAGATATTTTTGTTAAGAAAGGAGAAAAGGGAAAAAGACCAGATTTTATTCTGAATGCCTTTGTAAAGAGCAAGTCAGTAGTGTGTCCTTTCTGATGTGTTTTTTTCTTAGTCTCTTCACAGCAATGAGTAAATTCTTTGCCAAGATAAGCAGCATACTAGTACACAGAACTGATATGGTAGAAGCTTCCCCTCATGTTGAGCAAGGAGAAGCATAACATCTGTCTCCATAGTGCAGACAGGCATCTTTCTCCTTCCCCTTACTTGAAAGAAGAATTCACTAGAAAGCAATAGTATTTTTATTTCAATTTTCACATTGTAGAGAAGGCAATTCATTAATTAGCTCAGGTTCAGCATAAAAGCTCCATAAGGATAAAATATAGTATGCATAATACCATATATACTAAACATGTTATTCACCTCTGAAAAAATATTAATGATTTTCGTTGAAAAATAATAATTACTTTATCATCATGGGCTACATATAAACTCATCTCTCTCTCTGTCGAGGGATATGCTGTGCTTACAACGCTGCATTTTCCAAGGCAGGAGGTCCAGGCAAGGAAGGTTTCCCTTCTTCCACCAGATGGCAGCGGGGAGGGCGACGGCCACCCTGGCCCAGGGACCCGGCTCCGTGTCTGCCACAGGGCATCCAACAGAACACCAGGAGCTACTGACAACCAGCCAGGAAAGCACCTGGATAAGCAGCTTAAAAGCATTCACCGTTTCTTAATACACTACTACACACTGAGATACAAAGCTTATGTCATCATTTCTTAAGTGAACATGCATTATTTCTCTCTTCTGTTGCTCACTTCTGTGTTCTCGTTTCCACACTTTTTACCCTCCGTATCTCCTTACTGTCTCATGGACCCAAGGCAACACCATCATCACTTACGTGCCGAATGTATTTCTTATGCCTCCTCAGAAACAGCTTCCTTCCACCTATTTCTGATGTGCCTACTCTTTCTCCAATTGCCTACAAAGCAAAGACTAGAAAAACAACAAAATCTTAAGGTTTACATGACCTCAAGGTTTAGGATTCTTTATTTCTGATGTCTCTAATTCTTTTTCCATTCATTATACAGATCAGCACATAGAGAATCCCTAGAATACCTTATCTCCCTCCTACAAAATATCCTTAACCACTATTAAAACCAACAGCAAACACAATTTTGAATTAATACTAAAGTAGAAATAACTGATTTAAAAATATTTAAGTGATCTCTTGCTAAAACAAACTAAAAAATCATCTAGCATCTACAACACCTGTATGAGGTGGGGTTCTCTGGGGTTTCGTTTGTTTTCTTAAGAAAAGCTGAAGCTGTATGAAGAGAGAAACATGTACTGAACTTTGAGTAGATTCAGTATGACAAAAAGTATGCTGTTAACTGCTTTTAAATTCATTGTACAGCTTTCAAACATTTTAAAATACTGAACTCTTGTCTTTTTCTACCCTGGCAGCTAAGTAACATGACATTTTTACCAAAATAAGAACTGCACTCTACCCAGAGTTTGAGTGACTGTAGAGTGAATTTTAAATCCAAATGAATCTTTACTATCTCCCATGAGAAAACACCTCTTAAGAGTTTCCAGGCTCCTGCTATACAACGCAAACAGAGTCATGACAACAGTTCCTGAAAAAACACAGACAAGATCTACAAGGAGGAAATGAAGTGAACAGCGATGCAATCAATGTCAAGGAGCTCTAATTCTTTGTCATCTAGAGTTATTCAGCCCTGAAGAATGGAAGGGCTGCTGACGCAAGCACGGAAAGAAAGGATATGAAGAAGTAAATCCTGATTGTCCCTTCAGACTGTTGCTTATTGGGTTGGGGCTGGTGAGATGACAAGAGTCAGACTCTACTTACTTTCTGGCACAATGTTCATTGTACCTGAGCTTGAACTGAAGTCAATGTAAGACTGCAGAGGTGACTGAAACATCTGCTCTTGCACGTAAGGCTGGTCTTGGAGAAAGAGGTCTCAAGTAATCATAAGAGATGCCTGGTGAAGACAGGTTACTGCTGAATATTTAAAAGGAACACAACTTTTCTGTAAATTACAGAGACAAGTGAAGGAGTGATGCAGATGTCAACTGAAATACTCTGTCCACAAAACAGCTTTATAAGCAGAGAATCTCCACAACAAAACCACAGGGAAAACAGATCTTGAGGTTGTATCAGCTGTATCAAGCGTAGACTGTGAATAGAACCTTGAGAATATGAACCTCAATTTTTATTTGGTTATTTGTTAAACACAAAGGATTCCCACATAAGAACCTAATCTTGACAAGAGCCTGAACTCACGCTAGACAATCCCTATCTGTTATTTGGAAAGGCAGAACTTTCCACGAGACAGTAGAAACTGTCTTCCACACCAGTTGGCTTAGCTTCTTTGTCAATCTGAGAAAGCTAACAGATTCAGAAAGCTTCAGAATCTATTACAACAGCTAGAGAAAGAACCAGAAGGTGGTATAAAGGAACTCTTTATATTTTCAGGAGATAGGCATTTTTAATTTGTGGGTTTTTGCCGCCCCCCCCCCCCTTTTTTTTGTTTGTTTTTTAAACAAAAGATTAGCTGACTTCAAATTGACCTTACTATAATTGGAAGACACTTGCCAATACTACACTTGAATGTAGGTGGGTGCATTTACACTGAGAGTTCCTTTTCTCCTTGCAGGGAACACCTGGACAATATACTTATACCTGTTCCCACAGCTTTTGAAACAAACATGATAAAATGTTAATCTTCTCTGTCGTATGAAGGTAAGACTTCCAAACTGATCAACTGCAACTAATCTCACTTAAGGCACAGAATAATATGGAGAGTGCACTTCTTCTAGAAAAGGATGCATACATACTGTCCCTGGATACGTACATCACCTTTACTCTTCCTCAGTTTCAGTAAGCACAGGGAATTCAATGCCAGGAAGGATAACTCACAACAGAATACAACGTAGGTCCCAAAGAAAGAAGTCTGGTAACTCAGGAGGTCTTGGAATAAGGCGGTAATTCACTCCAATGTTGATGTTAAGCATACTTGTGCCTTGTTTAGTGCAGAGGGATTGCAGAACAGCTTGTCTCAATGCAAACTCCCACAGAAAGTAAAAGATATGAAAGAACTCTCTACATAACAGTGCTAGAGCTATAAGAAGTGGAGTAGACAACCAACAGAGGAAAAGTTTTCCAATGCAGAGGAAAGATGAAGAAAATTAAAGAAATCTCACAAGGAGGAAGTAATTTGACCAAGCCCCTCAGATCCTATGATAGTGCCCTTGTCTTCCATTAAATATTTTCCACAAGATGACACATCAGATTCAACCAGTGCAAAAAAAAAAAAGAATATCCAGAAATTAATTTATTGGATCAGTACCAAAGAATTCTTTACACAAATTTCCTAGCAAGCAGATGTTTGTTGGTACCAAAAGGAAGATAACACATTTTTTTGGACACATCCCATACAACAAGGAAATCTCAATTTTGTCAAATAAGAACGGTAAGAAAGAGTAAGATTAGTGCTTTCTGAAATCTGAACTTTGAGGGAAAAAAAACGACTGAAATTTCATTCACTACACTAGAAGTCTTTGCAAGTATTACAAACTCTGATAATTCCTAGTGCCATTTTCTGACTGCTCTGAATCCCAGAGCACTTCCATGCAAATCACACTGAGTGCCAGCCTTTTGTTTCAGCATATTCTTTTTACCGTCTCTTGATACCTAGAACACCTTTTAGGAACATTTTCCTCACAAGACATCTGACTTCTGGATTATGGGACTCAATTCAACTGTTATAAGTAACGTGCTAAAAAGGTAATTTCATAAGAGGAAGTTGAAGAACAAAACACTTGTTGACAATAAAAAGATAAGCAAGCCATATTGCTGAGATAATGGCCTCAGAATGGCAAAGTACATCTACTCTATATATTCATGCACTGAGAACTGGCATGCCCTATGTCAGCATGGTAAATGAAAACTTTTCTCCATCCTCAAATGATAAGGCATATATACGGTACAGTAAAATCAAGCGTAAAGACAGAACGTAGTTTTATTAACTGGCCTCTGCTGTGGTATCTTAAGAAATGCATTCTGTTCCTTTAAAGTAAAAATTTTCTTTAGAGTAAATTGGCTAATACTATGAATTATAGCTACCAATTCCATGTCAACAGCTGCTGTCTGACATGGGATCTGAGGGCCAGCTTCTCCTACACAGACCAAGGGATTAACAACCTGACAGGAGCACATATTGTGATAATAAAATATTAATGATGACATACAACTTTTCACACTATTTTAAAATTGGATAACAATTTTAAACTAAGACTGTTAAAGGGAAACCTGGATATAGCAACACAAAAGAAGAAATGGTTCTACACACAGCCTGGAAAACATGTATGTAAAGGTAACAAACCATTTTATTTTGAAATATGTCAAATACTCTTCTCCCTAACAAGCCATGAAAGGTGACCCTCAAAATGCCAGAATATTAGAAAGAGAAAAATAATTCTAATAAGAAAATCAGAAGGAACATTTAGAACAATTTAATTCAAATAGGTTTTAAGAATTATTAATAGACATAAACCAGTTAAAGACAATACGAAATGGCTACCCCTTAAATGATATGCTGATCAACATAATTTTACTAATTTTTAGCAGATTTAGATTAACACCAGAAAAATGCATAAGTTTTAGAGCTTTTCAGCAAGTTGTTTTCCAGTTCATTGGGGACAGAAGAGGAGGAAAGGCTTAATATTGGATTAATTGGAACAGATACAATTCTGGAACATTAATCGTTGGAACAGATATATTCAACTCTGTTATCTCTGGGAGATAACACCCCTAGCTGTAACACCTAGCATTATTTTAGTTTAGCACTAAGGGGGTGTGGGTGTGTGGGTGTAACCGTTCCTTTTTGTTTAATTTACACTCATACTCAAATTTTAATTGCAGTGGGGGGGTTAGAGATGTAAGAGAATAAAGCCCCACAGTAATTTTAAAGTAAGAGAACAGTTATTACACCTTGCTATGGAGACCTCTTTTTCTAGGCTAAATTGCAAGATGATGTTACTGTACTGAAACCATGCACAGAATACTTTAAAGAAATTTAAAGCCAGATTCCTTCTTCTTTGTTAGCCATTTTCCCCCAAAACGGGAGATGAAACTTGATGAGTGAGACTGTACATGACCCAGAAGCCCTCACAGAATATATCTTGTAGGGTGAGAACTTCCATTAGATTTGGTGTGAACATAGCCTGCTGGAAAGTTACCAACTAAATGAAAATGTTTTTGTGCTGACAGAGCACTTCCTTTGCCTACAGCCTATGATTGCTACACTTGAAAATGCATACAGAAGCTGTATTTTCAAAGACCTATCATCTACCATACACGTATATGTATATATACTACACATACATATACAGACACCAGTTTACAACGCCAATTAGAATCTGCATTTTGCCAAGTAGGGCGAGCAGCTTTGTAGATAGTGTAGCTCAAAGCTTCTGTATCCACTTGTATACAAACAGTACTAATGCTTTTGTTCCCAAGTTACAGCGTTTCCTCCCAGAAAAACTCAAGTCCAAATAGACGTCTGTAAGACTCTAAATTCCAGCTGCCTCCTTCCTATATCCGGTGGGACAAAATTCCCCTTTGTATACAAATTTCCCCTTTGTATCAACTTCTTACTAATTACATTTTGGCTGGTTACGTCCAGCTCTCTATTTTTCAGAGGGTGACTCTGTTAAGAAAGTCCTGGTATAGTGTACATATTAGGATTATTTTGACAGAAATGTGACTTTGCACATTTGAAAGAGAATATATTACAAATAACGTTTAACAAATACTATTACTTATTTAACACTAATACACTATACTTACCATCTTAAGAATGCTACACACTGCAATGGGACAAATAGGGAATTTTTTTAGTTTTAGACCTGAGACAGCAGCTGGATTTCTCATTTATCTTTAGCTAAGCATATAACTATCCATAGAAAATCTGCTAAGCTTTAAGTGTGATCCTGGGAAGTTACACTAATCTTACAATGAATATATCATTGTGACAACATTTCAGTAAATGTGATTTTGTGATAGAAAATACTCTTACTTTGTATTAATTGTTGTATTTTTGCCTGATTACTCTTTTTAATGCACAGATTTTAAAAAATTAACTTTTTCCGGATAATAAGATTGCTTTCATCCCAACTTCTGAATTTAAGACAATTTGAAATGAACAAACCTCTCTGGCAATGTTACTCAGAGCTTCATCTTCTGCAGAAAACCTGTCTTTCACTGGAGTTCTCTTCCGTCCTGATCCAGGAGTTCCCATTTTTATTCTCTGGTTCTGTATTTGCAAAAACAGACAGGAAAAAGCTTAGTTTTCAGATAGGGAACTAAACCCAAACAATCCAAACTCCAAGATGTAGTAAGTTTTCCAAATCTTTAGCTATATAACACTCAAGAAACCTACATGCCATTGGCACAAATTATCCAGCAATTGTATTTCTAGGAAAATTTTATCACAAAATTTTGTGGCAGCTTTATAGAATACCGCTGCATCCTACAAGATGCACACAGCATTCTACTACTAAACAGAACCCCTACAGCTTCAAAATTATGCACAACTGTCAACTGTTCCTACCTCAATAACAATACCTATGTATGCTGTCATTTTTCACAACTCCTAAAAATAAGTATCCATTTAATTTTACTGAAAATGAAGAAAACCTATAGATAACAACAGTTTCAAGAATTAAACTTAGAAGATCATTAGAGCTCTCTCCAAAGCAGAAGAGATAGATTCAGTAGACAAATTTTTCAAAGCATCCAAGCAGGTAGATGGGGTTTATTTACATTTTAATGCAGCAGTTCTCATTCAGCGGCAACTGAATGAGAACTGCAGTAATCTACTAAAGTAGAAGTTTTACTAAAGTAGAAGACATTTCTAGACAAACAAACATTCTTTTGCTTAACAAGATTCCTAATTTGGGAAACAAAGGGAGAAACATACTGCCATCGTATACCCAGAATAATACATAAAATACTCTCTTAGTCTTCTTCCAGAAGCCTCTGTTATCAATTGCACAAATATAAAAATTACTACCAAATCAAAACATAGCACATACAGCCACAGACAGCAAAGCATTACTCAAAAAAATAATCTAAATTAATTTTTTAAAATATCCTAAAGAAATCCTACTTCCAGACATCCAGGTCCTTCCAAATGTCAGATAACAGCAATTTGATATAAAGGAGCTAAGTGCCCCACACAGGGCTTGGGTAAACAGCTTATTTAGAACAAAATTTTCTTCATGCAAATGGAAAAAGTCTAGAAGCGAACAACTATTGGATAGCTTTTTGAAACCTGAACATGTCTAAGANCAATCACTGTTTTTACTTTGTTATTTTTATACAGCGATCACAAAGCCAAAATATATTGGGGTACTTTCTGTCACTAAAAGATACCAAGTAGCATCACAGGTTTTGGTTTTTGGGTTTTTTTTGTTTGTTTGTTTTTTGTTTGTTTGGGGTTTGTTGTTTGTTTTTTTTTTTTCATTTTAGCTTCTACACCTCTCCCCTCCATAACTTTATGCTGCCAGTTCTCTCTCTTCCTTGCAAGCAGGAAGTCTTTTATTCTGCTTCAAATTCTGCAGGTATTTTACGATTCTTTAAGTGATTTGATGTGGGGAAAGAGCATATTTGCTGATGAGAGAAAAGACAACAAAGACTCAAAACTAGATGTCCCCCTTCTTAAAAGCTGCTGCATAGGACAGATACAACAATTATGCATTAATCTTATGCATTTCCATTTGCTATTCGGAGATCAAAACTAAACACACTCAGAACTACAGGTGCAGAACAACTCCATTGTGTAAAAACCTTAAAGGAGAACTTGCAATTTTTCCAGATGAGTAGTAGAGGAATAAACCCACAGTATCTGAAGGAGCCAGAGAAGATGCAGTTCTATCATCCAGTAATGAACACACTCCTGATGGGAAAAAGTGGATGTTAAGTACACCCCTGGATTCCATCCATTCCTCTGCAGGCTGCTCATTCATTTTGCAGTGCAGAGTGTTTGGACCAACACCGAGGACTCATCTGCCAGGGAGTGTTTTTACCATCGGCCTGTGGCTCATGGTTTAATCTATTTGTTACTCCCCCCACAACATGATTTTGTTGCATGTTTTGGCTTTAATTATGGTGTTTAATTATGGTGTTAGGTAGCAGAATATTTTCAGGAAGAAATGCAAGATTCCAGCCTCACTCTTATTAGAGGTTAAGATGGGTCTTGGAAGTAGGACAGCAGAACTCAAACTCAGGGTGAAGGGAGACTCTGAGATAAGGCCTGGGACAAATTTTGCCACTGTTAATCCATTCAGTAAGAGTCTGTCTTTTTAATCTTATAAACAAGTTAAACAAACTTATGTTTTGTACTCCGATAAATTTAGATACATAAATGCAGAAAGCAGTTTGGAGATCTCTGTGGCAAATATTTAACCTCAGAGCTACAGGTCGCTGCCCACATTCAGAAGTGTCTCCAAAAATCTGCATCTTTTTTCAGTAATTCTTATTGACTGCCTTCAAATAAGAAAAGCAGATAGAGCCCAAAGTAGAAGTTTCATCAACACAAAATAGTCCTCTCCTACTAGAGAAGGTTTTCACAAGTTTATATATTAGTCAAAAAAAAGGGGGGAAAAAAATCAAGAAATTATGTTATTACAACAGATCAGTTCATGTAAGCAACAGAAAACCTATCTACTAAAAAAGTCACTAAGCATGAAATGAAATTCTTTTAATATGTGTTAAGGGTTGTATTTCTTAAGTAAGTTTTTACCACATAAGTAAAAACCGTACATACCATATATCTGAACTGCATTTGTGGACATCCTTTAAACAACACACCACTTTTAATAGACAACTAACTTTGGTTTGTTAATTCAGTGAGTTTTTCTTAGCTGGCAGACTGATTTGGGGGACTGAATGTAATAGGTTATATAGCTATTTTTAGTATAGCTGTGTTGAGACTGACAGTAAGTACTAATGTACATACATAGAGTACTGAATTTTTAAAAGTTAGATGCTGATGCTTTAAAGGAGGAAAACGCACTTCATCTCAGGCTCGCTGTAGCATAATTGTGCCAAAGTCACTGTGGAAGAAGGCAAGCGTTGCATCCCTTCCAGCCATCTGCCATGCTTCTCACCTAAGGCTGAGCCCAAAGCCGAAAAAGCAAGGAGGGACAGATTACCTAGAAGGTATACAGAGATGTTGCCTTTGCCTACAAGGAGGATTTAGGAAAGCCAAAGCTCAGCTGAAGTCAAAACTAGCAAAAGGCTGATAAGGACAAAGAGAAAGGCTACTGTAAGAACACTGGGAACAAAAGAAAGACAAAGAAAACTAACACCATTGCTTAGTGATGCAGGGGACATAGTGAATGGTGCTTACAAGCCTCATCCTTGGCAAAATGGTCTGGATAATAACAAATGCGAGGGTAGGAATTTTTATGTGCCTGCGAGTCAAATATGCAAAGTCTTCCTGTCAGGATATTTGCACAAAATTGGTCATGTTGAAGAGCAAGAGGATCATCAGTTAGATTACACAGTATCTAGGGAATTAGAAAGAAATGTTTGAAATAAAGGAGTCCTCTTGAAAATACGTATAAAAAAATATGAAAGCCTGTACGAGCGGGAAAGACCTTGGAAAGGAAACAGCATCGGCCAAAACTTGGTTTTACACTGCCAGGAGTCATCCCGCTGACTGCATTGTGGTATTTGGACAGGCCAGACAGCACAGCATCCCTCCTGGGGGGTGCAAGGTCCCATGCTCCAGCTAGGAGGTGGTCATACAGGGTGCAGCAAGGAAGGAGAACCCACACCTTCGCTTCATGAATGCAAGCTTGTGAGCTGCAATCTCACCGGCATGTGCATTAGGGAACATGCATTATAGCATAGGTACATGCAAATCTAGAGCACCAACATCTCCAACAGGAATCATATGCAAATAGGTGATCCTGGAGTTGAAGAGAGTGTAGTTAAACACTGGCCTAGGAGAAGCTGTGAAGTGTCCAGCCATGAAGATATTAAAAACTTGCCTGGACAAGGCTGAAAAACCTTCTATAATTGACCACACTTTGGGCAAGAGGTGACCTCCAGAGGTTCCTTACAAAATAAAAGACAATATGATTCTATATTTATTATTGCTGCCAGCTTTGAAACTAAACCTCAATATAAGCTTTCTTTAATAAGATGTTTTAATATTTTTTCCATTTTTCACAGTTTCTTCCATTCTATGTAACATTTAATTAAGCTGATGCATGTCAGAGTATTTCGTGTCTTCTTATACAGTTCAGTACCGAACAGATCTAGTTCAATTGCTAACAGACTCGTTAGTCTAATACTGAATGTATCATGATATTACTTCTCAAAAATATAAGGTGCCAAATATTTCACATGCATGCAGAAATATTTCTTAGGTGCTTCACTTTCATAACTTGCTAATTTATGGAAAAATTCATGACTGGATGGATAGATGAGGGGAGGGCGGTAGATGTGGTCTACCTTGACTTAAGCAAGGCGTTCGACACAGTCTCCCACAGCATCCTCATAGGGAAGCTTAGGAAGAGTGGGCTAGATGAATGGGCAGTAAGGTGGATAGATAACTCGTTGAAAGACAGAGCTCAGAGGGTTGATTAGGGGCACAGAGTCTAGTTGGAAGTCAGTGACGAAGAGTGTTCCCCAGAGGTCAGTACTGGGTCCAGTCCTCTTCAATATATTCATCAATGACCTGGGTGAGGGGATAGAGTGCAACCTCATCAGCAAGTTTGCTGATGACACAAAGCTGGGGGCGGGGTTGTGGCTGACACACTGGAAGGCTTTGCCGCCATACAGAGAGACCTGGACAGGTTGGAGCTTTGGTCAGAGAAGAACCTTCTGAAATTCAACAAGGGCAAGGGTAGGGCACTGCACCCGGGGAGGAATAACCCCGTGCACCAGTACAGGTTGGGGGCTGACCTGCTGGAGAGCAGCCCAGTGGAAAGAGACCTGGGAGTCCCGGTGGACAACAGGATGACCGTGAGCCAGCAATGTGCCCTTGTGGCCAAGAAGGCCAATGGCATCCTGGGGTGCATCAAGAAGAGTGTGGCCAGCAGGTGGAGGGAGGTCATCCTCCCCCTCTACTCTGCCCTGGTGAGGCCGCACCTGGAGTACTGTGTCCAGTTCTGGGCTTCCCGGTTCAAGAGGGACAGGGAACTGCTGGAGAGGGTGCAGCAAAGGACTACAAGGATGATTAGGGGACTGGAACACCTCTCTTCTGAAGAAAGGCTGAGGGATTAGGGTCTCCTTCAGTCTGGAAAAAAAGACGGCTGAGGGGGGACCTTATCCACACTTACAAATACTTAAAGGGTGGGTGTCAGGAGGATGGGGCCAGGCTCTTTTCAGTGGTGCTCAGCGAGAGGACAAGTGGTAATGTGCGCAAACTTGAGCATAGGAAGTTCCACCTAAACATGAGGAGGAATTTCTTTACCTTGAGGGTGGCAGAGCACTGGAACAGGCTGCCCAGAGAGGTGGTGGAGTCTCCATCTCTGGAGACATTCAAAACCTGCCTGGACGCGTTCCTTTGCAACCTGCTCTAGGTGACCCTGCTCTGGCAGGGGGGTTGGACTAGATGATCTCCAGAGGTCCCTTCCAATCCTATGATTCTAGGATTATTTTGCTGCATGTTATAAAAAATTCAATATAAGCCATAACATTAGAATTTTCACTGAAAATAACAAAACAGAACCCCAAAACAAAATACAACCACCGAAGAACAGTTTGTTACACTGGCATTCCTAAAGTATAAAAGACGATAAAAGGAAAGTACATTATAATCTGCTGCATTTACAGTTCAGAATACTTGAGTCACATCTATTACATATTTATTTTTTACTGTAGGCTGGGTTATACGCTGTATTACACAACTGATAAAGGGACATCCTGTTGTATTTCATTCAAAAAAGCGAAGTGTCTGAAGTCCCCAAAGAAACCAGAAGACCTGTGAGGAAATCCTTCAAGTTCCCTCTCTCACTCGCCTTCACTTTAGGCATATATAAATTTTATCTCTTCCCTAAGCCTTTGCTGTCTACTCTTCTTATTATTACCTTGTGACTAAATGTTCTCTTTGTTTCTTTTTCACTTCATAGAAAAAAGTGTGACCCGTCTTACGTAAAAGAGAAGCTACACTACAAATTAAAGCCCTATCACTCACCACCTTCAGTGGCACCACCTGTTCTGATGCCTGGGTCTATGCCAGTGTATTTGGCATCACATACATGCAAGGCATTCAGATACTACAGTGTGAACAGGCTATAAATAAACAGACTGAAACTCTCCTTTTCTCATTCAAGTAAGGCCACAAGATAGTTAAAATTCACCTGCGTAGAAACAATCTCTGTATATTTGATCCAACAACAGAAAAGAACAGCCATGCTCTAGACCCAGCCTCAGAGTTTCCTAATTAATAATGGAATACAAGGCAGCAGCCCCTGCATTTCAAGTCCAAAGCCAAAAACATAGCAGTTTATATCTTTAAACAAGTAAATTATTTTAATCCTGGGAAGGAATTGCACCTTTTATCCATAATATCCAGGCAAAGTTTCTTGCCATTTCAGTTGTCCACTTGCAAAATTGTTTTCATCTGCTACATACCTTTAAACATAGAATTGAGTGGACCATAAGGGAGGTTCCGCAAAATACTGCAATAGAGCTAACTGCCCCTGCTAATGGAAATTGGTATCTTTAACATGTGATACAATAGGTAAACCGGGAAGCTGTTCATTATAAAATATCATCTGAATGTAATTTCCCAATATTAGAGTACATAAATACCTACGTTTATTACAGAATTGTATGTGTCTCTTAACAAGACATAGCACTAAACATTTTCTCAACAAGACCCAAAGATCTTATAGAATATGTAGTAATTGTGTGAACAATTTCAGTTATAAGTTCATTCAATTTAAATTAGTGTTTGAATTCTTTGATTTCATAAGAACAAAAAGGCAATGAGGCCTGTGGGAGAGGGGAATTCTGACATTTGAACACAGAGGAAGGCTGGAATTTCTTGAAATCAAACAGTCTAAAAACCCAGAAGAGTCTGAATGAATGTTACTTGAACGAATAATGTAGAAACACATTCATTTTCCTTATTTATTGATGTAAGAAGCAGGAAGAAAAAAAATCACAAACATTCCTCACCAGCAAGCTAATCACAGGTTGCTGATAAAACACACACAGTAGTAACTCATTTTGATTTTTGACAGTTCCACAAATGTTAATTATACCAGAAAAAGAAAAAGCTTTTTCAAATACCTAACTAAAAAGAAAAATCTAAGGAGCAGGAGTGCTACAAACTGATGATGCAGTTGAAATTAAAGAATTTAAATATACTTCATACATTAACTGAACAGTTGGCTCTCTACTTCACCAAATGAATACTGATGATGTGTGAAGGTATGGAAGCTACCATACCCACAATTAAAGTGAAGTTCTAAAAATTAATGTGCTCAGAACAGTGGAAAAACCCAACCCAGCAATTTTAAAGAACTGTCTCATGAAACTGCAGCTCTAGCAACACAAAGCTACGAACAAGCCAGAGGCATTATTACTGCAAAACAGGAGAAGTAGCATTCATATTTGCTAAGGAGCAGAAAAAGAAAAAAAATCACATTGGAAATCACAATCTTATTTGTTTAACCTTCAGTGCTTTGTCAAAGCAAACTTTAAAGGAGACACAGAAATGGACACAGAATAAAAATACAACATTTTACTTGAGTTAAAATTATGCAAGACTAACATAAGAGTCTTCCCCAGAAAAATGCCCCTATACAAGGGTACACTCTTTGGAACTAGAATGTCTGTCCATGGGCCCAAAAGCACCTGAGATGGAAAAGCAGCTGCATGACCACAGGGTGACCCATGACCCAACAAAGGAGCGCGTAGAGAGTGGGAGGTAGAAGTAAACAGAGTTTTAATGCAATAGTTTTAAAGGCTTATTTAGAATTTTCATTCAGAATAACCTTGTTCAGAAAAAGATTAACTGCAACTAGAGCTATTGCAAAAAAGAGCTGCTAATATGAGTAAAAGAGCCTAACATTAAAGGGAAAAAGAAAAGACTGAGAAAAACATATAATTACTGTCTGCCAAAAGATTACAGTGCTTACCACTATGATGGAGACAAAGTTATTCCAGTTCATGAATAGTGTTTCCATTTAAAAAAAACCTGTTCATCTCTAATCATGGCCCACTTCAGAAACCGCTGGCACAAAGTTTCTGCTCTGAAAGGACAAGGTCATGTCAGCTTCTTCAGGAAAAAAAAAGTTACTCGCTGGGGAGTTGACAGTTAATTCAGTACAAACTGACAACTGCACAATCTACTCCTTTAATGCAGCATATTCACAGTTTATTTTCCATTTTAAAATCTGAGAAATACAACTTCTTATGAGTTCATGGTGTTTAGGAACAGAATGACAATTCCTTAGAGGGGGCTTAAATCCCTCAGTTTGATGGTGTTACAAAGCTATAGGTAGTCTCCAGTTAATCAAAAAGCCACTACGCAGTCTGCAAAACTGTTGCCTGATGGAGCCATAAAGTGTAACTGTGCCTGGTTAGTTTGGTAAACTTAAAGCAACACAAGACAGTAACTGTACCAATGTATCCTACAGGGCTGTAGAACTACCAGGCACCTCCAGACCCACCAAGCTGCCTTTGGTGACCTTCCTCAGCCTTTGCAAATTACCAAAATTCCAAGACAACATCACATGGTGATGCAACTTCAAGCAGTGGCACTTATTTTACGAAGTATGAGTTCTCCGCCAGTCAGTTGCTAACAGCTGCACTTGGAGATACCATTACTCCACAAAATAAAACATTACATACAGGATGTTATCATCAGCAACAAGAAGCATCCACCAAGTTCTTATAATGGTACCTCACCAAAGGATCTCTCAGGGCACAATGCAAAGCGTATGTAGGTTTCAGACAAACAGTGTAACACAATTGTACTTTTTTAGAATCAGTGCTACCATAAATGCTGAAGATCCAGGAACAAACTAAGAAATCAAACATAATTTTAAAGTATGAGGAAATGACAGTACTATAATGAGCACCATGAAAAATGATGGGAATGTATAATAAAAAAAAAGTAACAAGAATCTTCCATAAATGTTTATTCTAAAATGGAACAACCATCAGTTTTACACTGTCAGCTTTTTCAAAATGATTATCCTTTCTGTCATTTTGCAAAAGAATGATTCATTACTCATTAAAAAAAAAAAAAACAAACAAAAAACAAAAAACCACTGCTACTATATTGAGCCTCCATTTTTTTTTTAATGAAACAAACAGAGCGCCCCATGGTAACAACCCACATTCAGTAACAAGCTGCAACTATTTAAGATATTTTTCCATTACCAATTTAATACACTCCTACACTCTTTTCTACTACTGCTACAGTACAATGCAGAAAAGCTACGGAGGCAAGCAGGACAAATTCTAATGGGTACCCCTTAGAGCTTTCTCCACCTGCTGTTTTTTCAATCAGCTGACACCACTCCTGCTGACTAGCCCTGTGCTGTAGTAGCAGGCTGGTAGGCTTCGAAACACATCTTCCCACCTGGCCCTTTGGGAGGTGCCCCTTCACTTCTTCCCTTGGAGCAGCTCTAACTCTGCACGACTAACACAAAAAAATATGAAATTTATCTTCTTCACGAGCACTACTTACAGAAGCTATTTTCAAGGACATGTAATGCACAAACTGTCTATTGCATACACTTACATATTACCTAGTTTCCAGATATTCAAGATAATAATGTGGATTACTTTCTCAGAAAGCATCTCTAATCATTTTTGGTAACACTACTGGACTGTACTGACCCATAATTATCTCCACACGCCTTCACATCAGGATCTTACAAATACAAGCAACAACACAGTATCAAATCTGTTACTGGTTTCTAATCCTCTGCTGGCATTATATACCAGAGGCATTCAAGTATATTTGATACCAATCTAGTTTATTCGGGTGTATGCACATCACAACTTGTGCACTATGTGAAAGTCTAGACCTTCACATGTTCTACAGATCCCCTCTACTTGGAGTCCAATTTAAACAGCACTTTCTGAAAGTTCACATGCATTAAAGCGCTATGCCACCTTCTGAGACAATGAGAGTCATTAAAGAAAAAATAAGCTCCTTTGGAGTCAGTTCACAAGAAGTACTGATGTTTAGAGCAACAAGCTTACACCTGACTCATTTCACACAACTGTCTTCTATTCACAAGTTCTCAGCTACAGCCAGGAATTCAGTTCAGGTATGACTGACTGACTTCACATTCTAAGGTAAACATCTCCAAACCCAAGTTACACAAAGCAATGGAAAAAGCATGTCATGTACGTCAAACTATTTTCTACTGCTAAAGCACCTTTCATCTGTTCTTACATCGTCACTAAGCAATTACATTAACCGAGGAAGCATATTAAGAAGATAACTGTTCCTGGGCCCCAATACATTTAATTACATCACTTTACAGTCAAGACACAGTGAATGTTTGAAGAACTCACCAGACAAGTGTTGATTTTGTCTTATAGGAAGCCAAAAAAAAAAACCCTAGATATTTTCAAAGGTGTTTGATATTTTAAGGGGATAAAACTGATCCTAAACCTTCCTCATTTCAAGGCAAAAACATCTGTAAATCTTTCTAAAATGAGGGAGTCACCGAGTAGGTCATACAAATTCAACATAGTATACCGCTCCATTTACAAAACGTTTTTATTATCAGTGAAATACGTAGCACTGCCCTTCAAAGTATCACACTAGGGTTCAAACTGGAAACCACTTTGAACACTAGGAGCAAATCACAGCCCAGAGCTGTTTTCGGGCTCCTTCCAAACTCACAAATGGGTCCCTCTCTCTTATCCTCATCAACAGCCTCTTTGCCATTACAGCAGCAGGGCACACCAAGAACAAATCGATAAACGCCCTCTGAAATAAGAAGAAAACCCGACCGAGCTTCAGAAGGCCTGACCGAACCCCGCCGTAGCTCCTTACCGAGGGGGCACGCCCTGCCGCTCGGGGGAACGTGCTTCGAGGAAGTGCGAGCCAGAAAGGCACCCCCCCACACGCAGCTGTGATGTGGGGACATCTCCCTCCTCTTCCTCCCCCTCCTTTCTACTCCGCACCCAGGCGGGAACGGCACCTTCCCGCCGGCCTGCCCCGACCCCCGAGGGGCTGAGCCCCGCCGGAAGGGGCTTGGGCGGTCCCGGCTTCCCCTCGCCCGCCCGCATAGCGCCTGACAGCGGCCGCAAAGAAGCGGGGTCGGGGAAGGGGGGCGACACACGACACGGACACCCCCAGCAGTATCGTTTCCCCTCTTATGTTCACCTACCTGCCGAGGGAGCCCCGGCGGAGCCGCCGTGCCTTCCCCGCTTCTCGAAACCCGAAAAACCGGGTTCCCACCATGCTTCCCCACCCCGCCCAGGTTTGTGTGTGTGTGTCTATGGCACCCTCCCTCCCCGCTTCCCCGGCCCTCACCCCTCTGCTCGTCCGGGCCCCGAGAGGCCTTACCTGCGGGCCACCCCGCCGCAGCGCCGCGACGCCTTAACGGGGGAGGGGGGTGGGTTTGCTTCACCCTCCCCTTCCACGGCTGCGAGGGGGCTCGCCGGTCCCGGAATGGCCTCAGGCTCCTTCCTTCCCTCGCTCCTCCACACCCAGAGTCCAAGGAACGAGAGCCAGAAGCCGACACAGGGTGAGCGCGGCTGCCCGCCGGGCACGGACCGTCCAGGGGCCGCGGTGAGGCGGCGGCTACCCCGCTTCCCCCCTTTTCTTGCCCTCCCCACCCCGCTTCTTCCCCCTGTGAGAGGCCCGCAGGAACCGGAGCTTTCGGCGGAGACGAGCCGCGCCGCTCCAGGCCGCCCTCCTCTTCCCCCGCCCCGCGTTCTTGCCTCCTCCCCTTCTCCGCCGGGCGGTTACGGCCACAGCGGGAACGCGGGTAGGAAGCAGCGGTTCATTTCAAACCGCCCGGAGGAAGAGGCCGGCGCTGAGGGGAAGGCGGGCGGCCGGGCAGGGTCGTGGGCAGCCGCTACAGTAGCGGCACACGACCTACACTGCTACTAAGACCGGCGCCCACCCGCGTTGCCCCACAGCCTCTGACACAGGCCGGCGGGGCGGACTGCGCAGCCGCCGCGAGGAAGGGGCGAGAGGGCGGTGCGCCTGCGCAGGGCGGGCGGCGCGGCGCCCCGCTGGCGGAGGCCCGGATGGCCGGAGCTTCTGAGGGAAAGGGAGGCAGGTGTCTGTGTCCTGAGGCGGCCTTTTCAGCTCAGGGACGGCGAGGCAGCAGTCAGCTCCCGGCGTTAAACGTGCTGCTGGAGGGGAAGCGCTCGCCTCTCCTCTCGTCCCCGTTTCTCTTTTCCTCAGCAGGCAGCGAAGGGAGGGGGGTCGTGCCCTGTGAGAAGGGCTGCGGCCAGTTCTCCGCCTCGGCTTCCCCCTTATCACCGGGCAGGCCGGCTGACTCACTGCGGTGGCGGGGAGAGGTAGGTCTGCGACCTTCTCCTTTGCGTTTGCTTCTCGGTTTTGTTTGTACGGACCAGCTGGAGCCCCCCAGGCACGGCCGCAGCGCGACCCACCACCTTCAGCGAGGGCCGGCGCCGGGCCCGGGCCCGTGGAGTCTGTCCTTGCACATTTGGCCAAGCTGGGGTGTCCTGCTCCCATCGTTTTTAAAGCTGGCACACCCCCTCCCCCCATGAGTGTGGTGGAAGGTTTCGGTGGAGGGGTGCCAGGCAGGGTTTATGGGTAAAAAAATCCTGTGCAAGCATTTACACCTTATCTTATGTGCAGGCCAAAATGCAGCTGGCCTTCTGTGCTATCAAATTTTAAATACAGACAAGCAACGAATACCATATAGAAAAGAAAGAAAAAAAGTATGGTATATATGTTGTACCATTAAGAAAAGGTGTAAGGGATTGGAACTAGATAGTCTTTAAGGTTCCTCCCAACTCTGACTATTCTATGATTAAATCTATTCCAGTTTATTCACAAAGAGCCAGCTAATGTTCATGAAGTATTGATGAGACTGCTGCGGAGTGGACTTGGGATCAGATCTGTAGTCTACTTGCTTTTCATCACCTCTGCCAGCAAATGCAAGGTGTCTGAAAAAACGTAGAGATGATCAGAGGTCTGTAGGAGTTGGCATTTCCTATGTTAAAAATCACATGGGAATGAAAAAGCACTGTTAGAATGACAAGCCTAGTGGCAGGACTCAAGAACATTCACCAGAGCCCTTGGCAGAGGTCAAATGTCACACTAAAATAAGCTCAAGTGGATGTGCATGAAGTAAAGAAAAAGAGACGTGCAAGTGAATTAAATCTATTACAGTAGACATAAAACAATTTCCTTGAGTTTCATTAGTATTTTATAACTTACTGTCTGAGAAACCCTATACTGTCTCAGTCTCTCTCCTCACTCATCACGCAGCATAGCCTCAGCAGGCTTATTTTTAACATCATGTTAATTTCTGTAGTGATAAATTATGCTCTCACCACAGGCAGATGAAGTAGAAAGTTTCTCTTGGAACATCAGTAGGAAAGACCAAAAAAAAGTACTGGCTTAAAAACTACGTTTTTATTTGTAGTTTATTCTTACAGAAGGACTCACCTGCTGATTTTCTGGGCTTTATGGAGAGTCTTCGTTAAAAACACAGCTTAGCTGGTAGGAGAAGTCTTTTGTTCCCTCCTGAGTGGAGAGGGAATCTCCTGAATCTTGTATGGAATCTACTGAAACGTGGGATGTCCCAGGTTTGTGGGGGATGATTCTCTATTAATATATTGCTATATAAAGGGGAAGAATGTTTTCAGTTGTTTGTACATTTTTCTCCAATGAAGTGTTGGTAGTTGCATACGTTTAGTCTTTTGATATCATAGGCTGCACATTTTTCTTTAATGATGCAGCAAAACACATGTCTCCTTGGGAGCAGACGTGCATTTTTGTGGCTTGAAAGAACAATTGTTTACTTGACTGAAAAGCACTGCACAGTACAGTGTATACACAGTGCAGTCACTACAAGCAGTGGTACAGGATGTCACAGTAGCAATTCTGAGTTCAGCATCATTAATGAGTAGTTAAACAGTCAAGTTATATACAGTTGCATTATAAACCTTTAATCAGAAGTCAGAAAACAAAAGTTATGTTGGTACTTTTGCAGTGAAATGGCAACATTTACAAAATATGTTTTATGAATCTGCCTTGAACAAATTCTTACTGAAGCTAGTATAAAGCCTGCTCTGTTAATAATGAGTTTCTGCTAAAAATAAATAAAAGAATGAAGTGTCACTGGATCTGCCTTTGAATGTATTTTCACTGTTGTCCTGTTATATGGTAGATTAGTATAGATTCCTTGCCATATGTAATCGAGCCTGCTGAGTTACTCTCTCCTTTCCCTTTTCTCTGGAAAGCTTTCACTAAAACTGTTTTGCTCAGTTGAGGCATTCCACAGGTGAAATCTTACTTCTTTTTAGAGTGGTGATCACCTAGGTAAGTATAAGGGAACATTTTCAACAACGTCAACTTCCTGCAATAATTTGTATACAGTTTCAAAGAGACTTTTCACTGAAACAACTTTGATGAGACACAGTTTACAGAAAAAGTTAGTGTTTTCCTGTATAATGTTTGCTAATTGTGCAGTTCTGAATATAATTTCTTTTTTTGGCCCTCTCTAGCTTTTCTAATCTTCCCATGAAGCTTTTGTTTTGTGATTATTGCAGCTTCTGGTTAAGAATGTAATAGGGATGGCACACATGTAGGATTATAGTCTAACTCTC
Organism: Rynchops niger; assembly: GCA_013400035.1. NCBI lineage: Eukaryota > Metazoa > Chordata > Aves > Charadriiformes > Laridae > Rynchops > Rynchops niger. The sequence goes on along the minus strand of VXBH01001363.1, from coordinate 222,885 downwards.
TGTGACATTCCCTCCATCTCTTCTTCCCTCCCCCACAACAGGCCCTCTCCTCCCTCCCTCCCATGGAAAGAGTAACTTCCAGCTAAATGAGTTGGTTAAACTAGTTAGTTAACTAAAGTTCGTTTAACTGTTAGATTGGTTTACTGATGAAGGCTGGTTTATCATATCATTTTAAGAAGTTCTGACCACCTCCATCCACTTATTTTTCTCCTTCCCATTTTGTCCCCTTTCATTCCTGTAGTTTCCATCTCCTCAGTTCGGATATCATCACTCAACAACTTATTTGGCACAATTGAACATACATTTTTTTTCCAGCTGTAGTAGGTCCTCTTTTGGAGATTCCCAATGTTGTTAGCAACTGTTCGCCCCCTCCCCACAAAAAGGGTGTAATAATACTCCTTTGTGAAAGGTGGAAAATCAACTTTGTGTGGCCATACTGTAAAGTAAGTGCAAACCCCTTTTGTAAGGCAGAGAGCAACTTTTTCTTGTTTTGTTTTTCAAAATGGTTATTGGATGTGCTTACAGGAGGCTTCTGCCAGGTCCTTTTAGTCCTGTGCTCCCCCACCTTTTGTTAAGAGTTTAATTTCTGCTAAAGATATATTTCTGTAATCGGATACACAGACACTAATACATATTAAATGTTTTCAATCTCAGCATTTATATGTTGGGTGTTTTTTTAATTAAAAAAAAAAAGAAGAAGAAAAAAAGAATGCATTGCCTTCTTCCTTGGGTAACATGTGGTCTTCTCTGCACTGACTTTTTAACTTGGAAATTATTAGAATGCATAATATATCTATGAAATACAAGGTCTGTGGAACTATAGCAATCAGACAGTTTCTACCATAAGTGGAATGTAAAACTTACCTAAACAGACACTGGGCAGTTTATAATTAAGTTACTAGACTAGTAAAATCTGTTTTTAGTTACTGGAAAACTAAATAGATAGAGCAAAAGAATGAGTAATCGTGTGGCACAGTCAAAAGATGTTTAAAATGATTCAGTGCCAGCTCTGTTGAAGCACTTGTCATTATTCAAAGTAATGTTGATTTTCAGTTACATTCAAAGCAATAAGCAAAGGGTTGCATGACTTAAATGTAAATGGTGGGAAACAATTCAAAGAAAATGTTTGTTATAAGGCAGAATGCATGCAGACTGTACACTGAAAATAATCACAAAATTCTTTATTTAACTCTTTTGTAGAATTCATTGGAGTACTGAGGGACTACTGTCAGGTTTCCTCTGTAAGGTTTTTGCATACATATGACGTTTACCCAGTAGTGAAAAACAAAAAGCATTCAAAATTCCTGGCAGTTTGTTGTGGGGATGTGCACATTTCACAGCTGTTCTTGTATGGGTTATTATAGATTAGAAGGTTTCTGGTAGTGCAAGAAACAGATCTAGTTTTTCCATTTATCTTACTTACTTTTAATAGTGCAAAAATCTGTAGGAGACAGTAGAAATTATGCATATACCATGCATTTTGATGGAGATAGGCATCCACAAATCTTTTTGGTGCTTTCCAGCAGTAGAATTCCATGAGTTGTTTTGGTTCAGATCCGTTGCATCCTCAGCAGGGAAAGGGTTAGACTGTCTGTCGAATAGCTGGGGCGGGGCGGGCGCTAACTGAAAAATTCCTATTTCAACGTTTTCCCAGAAATTTACATTTCCAAGTAAATGCAACCTCTTGTAGAAAACATCTGTTTTAACACAGGTTTGATAATTGATCAAACAATTGAAAACAGAATGCTCCCCACTTTCTAGATTTTTATTTTCTGTTTTTGTTATTGTTTTTTTTTTTTAAATCTTTTAGAAATAAGGTAAGTACTAGTATATTGTGGTTTATGTTTAGATTGTGTTTATAGGAAGATTTTTTTAATTGCTATGGCTTAGTGTCCACTTTTATGCAGTAAAATTTTAAGCACTAGAGTGCTCTGAGCAGTGTCCAAAGATCAGCTTGTTAAATAAGAAATAAGGGGAAGATATTGGCATTATTTCGATCAGTCCCATTTAGATGTGGATAAATGATGAAATATCTTAACAAGGTTTGTGGACTGAGAGTTAGTGGGAAACATTTTTTTTTTTTTTCCCGAGAGTGAAGCTATATTCTGAAAAAATTAATTTAAAGCCTAGTGTTTTACTTTAAAATTTGAAAGTTTTTATATTATACGTAGCAGTATATTTAATTTTCATATACAGCTTTTCATTATTATGCCATTGTAAAAACAACTAGAGATCCATGTACCGTTGTCCTTACAAACCGGATAGATGTACTTTTAAATGTCTGTATGTTCTGTTTGATCTATATAGAAATACTGAAAATTTCCTACACTAAATATCATTCTTGAAAACTCAGTCTGAAGTCATGATCTATTCTTGTGTGTAAAAGAGACTGTGTAAGTGCTAGTTGATCCTACTGATGATCCACAAGCCACACAGAGGAAATCACCTCACTCTTACATAGTTGTGTTGAGTTAGCAAAAATAATGAGCAGTGTCTATATTAAGCACAAGTGAGTAAACTTGGGTATCTTTTAGTATGTACTCATGTGTTTTTCTTAGTCATATTTCTGACGCCTGATTATATTTTTTTAAATTTGGCAACATCATTAAAATGTACAATTTAAATATGACTTTTCAATACATTTAGATTTTATAACACGCTAAAATCTAATGGGCATTTATCAGAACGCTCCTATGCCTGATATCCCCACAACCCAAATTATCTTCGCCTACTACAGCGTTCCCACTAGGTATGCTGAGGTGAACAAATTACTAATATAGCTAAGACATATCTACTGTGATATTTTGTCTTCTTTAGAAAATACAATAAAAATTAAAATACTCTTTTATTTTCGCTTCCTACCTGAAGGAAGCACTCTCTTACAGTTCTCTTCAAAATCTCAAGGGCACAGATTCTCTGTATCACAAAAATAGCTGTCACTGAGCCTTCCTCTCGTTTTTTCCAGCAACAAAGTTGACCCTCTCTCTAATGCATTTAAAAAACAACCAAATGGAGTAACTGAAAGCCAAACTGAGGGAGATGCTTCCTTTCCATTAGTCTGGAGCCTCTGTGCTGCAGGCTGCTGCTTGCTGCTGCAGTGTACTTCTCGGTTGGTGACATTGATTTGCATCGTTATTTGAAGGTGAAGGTGGATGCTTCCTTCATACAAGTACTGTTAAAGAGAAGCAAAATGACACTGAAACTTAAATTTTAAATGTCAAGCTCTGTACTGCACTTTAGAAATTGTGAAATCTGCATATTGCTCACAGAAGGCAGTCAATGGTAAGTTTGTATCTTTGCAGACTTAATCAATATTCCTTTTGTGCCAGTTTTTTTCCAACTCCTGAGCAGATACTGCCACTTTAGTCATTGGCAGCTGTGGATGCTCAGCACCACTGAGAGAAACAGCCTGTTTGAAAATCAGCATATGTACAAACTTTGGAAGACTGGGAATTAGGTAATATTTGTCTATAAGGTACATGCACCCAAGGTCTAGAGCAAAAACAGCTTTGCCAAGTCACTATTAGAGCCAATAGTAGCTCCAATGCTTGAAATTTTAGGACTATCATACTATACATTTGTTTTTTTTAAAAAAAAAGTTCCTATTCTTAACATTTCAGAGAAATGCTATGCTAATGTGATTCAAACACAATAAAATGAGGAAGAAGAAAAATGTGAAAATTCACAGAAATGTTCCTAATACTTAATTCACTTAAATACAGTTTAGGCTATGTCTTCCTTGTCTGTAAAGTCTAACCTGTTGATATTTCTCTTTAATTTAATCATTTGCCTTAAACAAGACTGTATTGTAGCATATCCCTCTTCAGTCTTTCTTATGACAATATGTGGATCTTTTATTCGGCTAGAGAGTGAAGCTATTAGAAGGCCCCATAAGTCTAGTTGTAACAAGATAACTGGCCAAACTGAAAAGTGGATATGTAATTTGGAAATATTTAAACAAATTAATGAAATTTAGTGAAATCGATAATACTCCTTTAAATGTACATTGCATTTTAGAGCTCGGACTAATTAGATTACTTAGATTTTGTAGAAAATTGATCTCTAGGTATACTTCATGCTCAATCTTCTGAGGGTTATGGCAGCTCAACCTTTGTAACCTAGGAGTAAAAAGCAAGTTTTTATATTTCTGTATTTAACGTGCAGTTCTGACCTAAAAAAAAAATTTAACATTGTAGAATTCTGTATTTGATACCTGAACAAGAAAAGATTGTTTGCACTTTCTAAGGTTTTGTTTTGCCTTTTCAGGGGTTTTTAAGATGATCATGCCAATAATCGCGGTTGCTAAGGGACATCCTAAATTACACCTATGCAAATCTGTGAGACTTCTTGAATTTTATTAGCAAAAGTCAAACTGACTGAAACAGGGTAAACAAAGCTATAAATGGTGCAAGGGAAAGAATCTGTCCTACTGTTTCTAGGCTGAGCAAATGTAAAAGCAGCATAAAAGCAAGCAGATGTCACTCCAGTATATATATATACACACTGGCCAGTTCTACTTCCAGGCATGATTTAATTCTGAAGAGTGACGTGACAGTCTTGCTCAACATTGCTGTAGCACTCAAAAGGCGATCCAGTAACTTTTGTGATGATTCATGCCTGAATATTTTGTACACTTACTAACTATTCCGACCAGCTCAGCTAAAAAAAGAGAACACACACAAACTGGATTACAGTTTTCTTGTGCAGACTTGTTTATTAGCATCCAGTTAAAAGAGACAGTTGGTTACTTATGCAACCTCAGCTCAGCTTGCACAGGTGTCACCAAGGGCATCACTTTTAAAAAACAAAAAACCAAACAAAACAAAAAAAAAAAAACCCAAAACCAAAAAAACCCCACAACAACAAAAAAAAAAACCCACGGGATTACACAACTGTACTGAGGACACTGTTTGGCAGGGAGAACTTTTGTTACAGGAAGTGAGACACGAGCAAGAAATAATGCTGGGTGACTACAGGAGCCAAGGTTGGGTTTGCAGGCCTGTCAATTTTGGGGGAAAAAAAACCCCAAACAACAAACCCCCCCACACCACCAAACCCAAACTCTCTACATGAATACAAAAAGCATCTCTGGTGTCCGAACCAAGGCACAACAAATATGGATTTCTTTTTTTCCATGCTGTTTTTACAGCAATTTTTCAGAGCAGAGCTATACTTCGAACCACACCTTTAGCTTTTATGCAACAACTTAGTTTTGCTACTTTGTTATAGACATCAGATTCTTTAATTACTTCAGGCCAAAACCAAATACTTTTAGGATTTATTAATAAAAATAGAACGGGTTAATCCACCAATTTAAGAATTCTTCAAAAAAACAAAAGAAATTGTAACTTTTATTCATATATATAGAAAATACACATACATGCAATATGTATAAACCAGAACATCATGTACTAACAAATTAAATATTAAAACTAGACTAAATGGAATCTCAAACAGGTTACAGTGTCTAATGACAAACAATTATTTGAATAACCATTTCATGCTGCTAGGTTACTCATTCACTGAAGTTGTCACAGCATTCTCCGAACTCTCCATGTCTGCTTTACTTCAGAAACCTCTGAGAAGAAATTTAAATAATCACCGGACCAGCATAAGTAGGCTCTGTGCTGACTTTTCAAGCTTTGCCTGTTTTCTGAGGGAAATACCACACTTCTCAACTCCTGGTAAGCAAGACAGCCACGTTCATTTTTAGAACAACTAGTTCTGCATCTGTGTTTATCTGCTTTTGTGTGTTATGGAGAGGACATCTGACTGGGTTGCTTGTAAAAGATGGTACCAAACATAACCAGTAGGATGATAACTGCTAACTAAACATAAAAATACGGGTTGATATGACTAAAATTTAGTTGCTTGAAACTTATATAATAGTTGTTGCATTCCTTATAATTTGTCATCGATAAATGTACAAGTAGTATGCCTGGAGTATACCCTGGAACAGGAAGAAAGTGTCTTCCTATCTATATGTTGTTACTGTTAAAACATGCATGCCTTTTCCTGGGGGGAAAAAAAAAAAAACAACAAAACCGCCCCAGGAGAAAAAAAAATAGAAGCTTTCATGCTGGATGAGGAAAAGCAGTAAAAACTCTTAGTTCAAATTAGCTATTTGAGGGTTGCACTTGTTCTATTTGTCAGATTTAAAGGAGTAGCATCCAGAAAGGCTACTAAGAGATGTTTTTGTAAAAAGTTACCCTAAAAATTATTGAGATCAAGAAAATCAGTTGTAAGGAAGACACTGAACTGAAGCTCATGTAAGCTTTTCTTAGATGCAATTATTTTACTTACTGGCTCTATTTTTGGGCAACTTAATGTAAGATTAAAGGGCAGAACTGAAGTAAACTATTTTACATCTGCCCTTGACTGTTCTAGGTTAAGGTGTGAGAATTTTTGCTTGGAGATTTTGTATCCAAAAAAGGCTTTTAATTTGAAATCATTCCCTTGATAGTGACAAATAACCGTTTAGAAGCCCAGCATAGAGCCTGGAAAGTGAGGGCAGTGGCTCACCCAGCCACTCTGACGCCAGCCGGTTGCTGGCATGGTGCTAAGTCTGTACAAGGTCAGCAGCTGGTGGGGGACACCATGGGCTGCCAGGTGCCCCAGCAGTGAGGGGGCAATGCCGCTACTGGCTGGCCACCGAGGAAGTGGCTGCTCTCCACCCTAAGCCAGGCAGCTGGCCGAAACCCAGGACTGAGAACTCTTTGGTTTAGCACAGAGAAGAGAAAGGAGTGGAGTTTGCAGGGGCACAGTAAAGGTAAGAAGAGAGAAGAGTAGGTGCAAAAGTATAAGCTGTTATTCCTAGTCAGCCAATTAAAGCTGCTGATATTTGTAGCTTCTCGCTGGTGGGGAGTAGGTTCTTACTGTAAGTTGCTGTAATAAAAGAGCTCGGAAGGTCAGGATCACAAAGATGTGAAGATTATTATATTGGTATACTGAAGACCTGATACTCATGTTCTTAACATTAGGGAGTGCCACTGCTCTCATTTCTCAATAACATGCTGTTATCTCTACGGTGATGACATTTTCTGATCCTTTGTCTCTTCCCTATTTGCCCTGCGAGGTCTGATTTTTGAGTCCCCCATTTCGAATAATGTTCATAGTTTATATTCTCAGTATTTATACTTTCCCTATTTCCAAATATGCCAACAAACAAAAGTAGAGTTAAATATTTAAAATACAACAGTCAAGATGATGTTAAAAAGCAGACAATTCTTGTTTTTGATTTAAAAACTAGAAATCTTTACTGTGTTAACTAATGCACTTGATATGTTTCCCATTCTTAAAGGGAGTGTGTCATTTCAGTCAGCAAGCCTTTTAAGTGTATTCAGTATTTGCATTCTTCTCCCTCTCCTCCTAAAATTAATCTTCTCTGGAAACACTGGAGGCAAACCTGTTTTCTGTTCTTTCGGTATTTCTGTCTTTGAACAGCCTTCACCTTTGAGCAGTCTTAGTGTTAGACTAAATTCACAAAACAAGAAAATTCTTCCACTGCAGCAAAAATGAAATTAGTTTCACTAACTAGAAGTAAAATTACTAGTTGTCATTAATGGAGTTTATATCATAGGAGTTAAATTTCTTGTGTGCATTGGTAGTCTTCTCAAATAAGCATGAGGGAACTCTCTCCCGCTTCATTATTTCCTTTGCACCCTATAACAAAGCTTTTGGTTTGATCCTTTTTGCTTTTGTCTTCTCAGGGCATTTCTGCATGAATGATGCAACTGGATTTGTTTGTTTGCAAATCAGGGCTAAAAAAGGAGAAAACTGCATTCAAAAAGTGCAAATTTTTGAACTTAAAATTCAGAAATTTTATTCATTTTTGGACAAAGAGTGATTTGAAGACTGCCCGTGTACTTGTCTCTCTGCTCTGGATTTTTGCAGTCAACCACCTATCTGTTCTCTTTGCTCTGAGGCCTGTGTTGAGCAACCACTGTGTTTACCTGTGTGATGTCTGCTTTTCCAGTTTTGGTTTTGGAGACTAGGTGTTCTCCTGAAGCCGCAATTTCTCCTTTGAACTCCAGAGAAGCACCACCTTGATTCTGAAGTATTTCAGGCTGCTTAGGTAAGAGGAGTCATGTCCAAAACTGCTTAATAGCTTCATGGCTGGTTTGCTGGCTGTAGAGTAATGGCAACAAGAGAATATTTTGTAAGTATGCACTATGTACTCTAGATTACCGACACCACAGAAGCTAAAGCAGTCTCATTCATGGTGGTTTGTTATTCCATAGTAGTCCACAGTTACCTCCCTATACCTAACGTTCCTGTGTGCCTCCTGCTTGAGCACGTGCTACATGGGCTACACCAGAAGACCCCAAGCCCCCCACATGGCTTGTGGGCAGTGTATTACCCAATGAGACTTTATGACATTGTTCATAGCTATAAGAAATTAAAAGGTTGTAACAGGGGTTGGCAAGAACAAAATTTCATCTTACCTGCAGCATGTTACTTGCTTAGTATTGTCCCTAATGGACTAGCAAAAGTTTGGACCTCTAGACTCTAAAGAATTAAATATCTAGAAAAATATTTTGAATAATAAAATTAATGAATGAACCTTCATATTGTGCTTAATTAGATTAACTTAAAGAAAGCAATTTTTAGTACATGGAAGAAGAGGATAAAATACTGCATGAAACATTTTCAGTGCGAACTGTTAGATTTAGAGTAGGCTTCCAACAAGAATTCTATAATAGCATGACAACAGTTAATGCATTATGACAGCAAGTGAAGAGTTATCTTTCTTACAGTGTCTGAACAGAGCCAAAAGGAAGTTACGCCTTCCTTCTAAGTATTTGTGTGCATATTTATAGTATAATTATGAAATTTTAACTGTTTGCAAAATTTTTTCTGACCATAATGGGCTTTTTCTATTCTCTCAGGGTCCTAACTGAAAGATTATCTTGATGCTTGCAGCACTTTATATTGAAGAATGAGTTGAACAGAGGTCTAGGGAGCTACGTGATGTAGAATAACATTTCTTGCTAGTTTAGATAGTTAAAGGGATAAACTGAATAAGGTAGGATAATAGAAGAACATACAACGCTTTAAGCTTGGAAATCAAAGACTAAATAACACGTCTCCATTCTAGCTATTACCAGTAGGAGATAGAATTACATCTCAGGGTTTCCATGAGTTCTGTGTATTCTGACCTAAGTATCCACAGCAGTCCCCCCTGCCTGAGAACAGGGTCTGGCCTTCATGTCTGGTAAATAATTCAGTATAGCACTTCTGTGAATAAGTATTATCACATGCGTTTAATATAAAAGATTCACAGAGTGAAAATCACACTGTAAATTCTTTCGTAAACAGTGACTTGCGTCATAACTCTTGAGTTTCTTCAGTTGCATGCAAATTGCTGCTAAATCAGAATGAGAAGCACACAATATGGCTGCTGGTTTCATAAGAAGGACCTGGCAGGGTTGGAAATAATAATCAAATTGCCTGAAATCCGTTCAAATCAGTTTAATACTGAGGCAGTCCCCATTAACTTAGCATCTCTTTTGTCTTATCTCCCACAGATGTTATTCCAAATGAAGTTTCAGGTGCTGGAGGACAAGTTGAGGTCAGCTTAGTTTTTCTTGATATAATAGTTTGAGTTCATACTGTATTTACTGTAAATTGAACTGCATAACTGTAGCCCTTATGTTCACAGCCCCTCCCCTTTCAGTGCCACAGGAAAATGCAGATGGATTGAAGCAAATTACCAGAGGAAGTATTTGTGTGAAGACTTGTCACTGTTTTCTGGTGATAGGGTTTTTTTAAGTGGTTTTTTTCCTCTGTAAATGTGACATTGTAATACTTCAATTACAGGCATCAGAGTTTATTTTGGGTAGTTGGAAAAACAGTATTTTGCCATTTAGAAGGTAAGTGATCCATTTTAATAAATACACTCATCAATAAGGAATATTTTATATTAAAAATTTAATAAGGAATATTTTAATAGATCAAGAAGGTATATTTTATATTATAGTTAAACATAACTGTGCTGTGAGCTGGACCTGGTATTTGTTAAGCCAAACCCAATGGCCTTTTCACAATAAGCAGCGAAAAACTTCATGTGTGTGAGCGGAGCGTGCAATCAAAGTGACATAATAAGATGAGAGAGAACAATCTGATGATTAGAATTTGAGTTTAATTTAAAATAGTGCATGTTAACAGATGAAGATGCAAAATTACATAGTTGGAGCATTCTGGGCAGTTTGGTAATCGCTTCCTTTTAAATAATAGTTTTCTCAAGTCAAAGAAATGCTTCACATTTCAAGATGCTGCATTGGCAGTATTTCTTTGCAAGCAAGGGGAGATAACAGAAAGGAAGCATGCCAGCATGTCATCCTTACATATAGGTGAGCTCCTAGAGACTATGAAATAGCATGAGAATACAACAAGGGGAGCATCTCTTTTCACTATGTGTGTATGCAATTAAGTAAGGATGTCTTCTAGAGCGCAGGGTTAAAAACATTTTAAATGATAAATATGGGAACACTATCAAATGATCCGTGTTTCAGTTCCATATCCACCACTAAGTTGCTGTGTAGTATCTTGAGTTTTCCAGAACTCATTTTACTCACCTGTAAAATGACTTGTGTTTATTTTATGGGCATACCATCAGACCTACTACACATTTGTTTCTAAAGCACTTCAAGAAAGCCAGATATCATGTATGCAAATCAATACTGAATAATAACTCTGCTGCTGTAGTAGTTCAGCAGAGGTGATGAAGCGTTCACTATTTTCAACTGAAAGGTAAGTTACTCTTCTTCATGTAGAAGTGCCCTATGGGCCAGTCATTGAGAAGTAGGTCAGACATGAAAGGAATTCCAGTCCTAAAGACCTCAGTCTCTTCAGCCAGATATTCCGCTCTACTCAGTGGGTGGCAAAGCTTGTAGTAAATCCCAGGAGCTAGAAAAACAAGGAGGATGAGAAACACTTCCCTCCAAAACACTTGAAAAGTAAGAGTAGTAGGGAATTTAGAGTATGACAATACTCAAGCAACCGTTTAGCAGTATCAGGATATTATCTTATATACTGATAAATTCCTAATCTGAAATTGGTTGAGTGTTCTTAAAGATTCATAACCTTCACATGTCCTGAATTCAAGCACTAATTGATAGATCTAGCTACATACAACTATTGTCTTTGTGCTTTTATATGTCATGGCTTTGCATAATCACAGAACAAAAATGTGTATTTGTTCTGTTTTGTAGATTCTAGAAACTGTGATGCAGGGAAGTAGAATAATTATTCCTAAATCACTGTTTTCTGTATGTTGCATTCATCAGTTTCATAAATTTGATACTGCCGAAGGAAAGTGAATGCTTTCCTTAATGGCAATCAAAATATACAGTATTGTAATTGGGAAAAATACTTCCTGGTTCTCCTTGAAATAGATGCTTACCTTGGTAGTTGCAAATGTTATTCAGTATACCTCTTTAAGAATCTGTCATGCTGTGACTCAGTGACTTTCCTCAGCAGTGAGTTCTGCTGGGTGTAGCATCTCCAGTGATGTGGTTTTAGAAGTTCCACACTTTAGCCAAGGGGATCACGGAAATTAAACTAGTTTTTTAGCTCCTCTCAACTGAATAACCTCAGTGTCTCAAAATCTTTGCATGTATTCCTAGCTCTGCTGACTAAAAATGATTAAGCAAAATCATTTGCTGTTTCTTAATGGCAGCCCTTAAGGGGGAAACATTATCATAGAATCAGAAAAATCCCAGCAGGGAGACAACTGTGTCTTATGAATGTGTATATCAGTATTTTTAAAAAGCATTTAAATAAGCACTCATTCCTTTGACCTTTCTATCAGCAGTTGGGCAAGCAAAGAAGAAAACTAACCATGTGTTTGCAGGAAGTTGGGTAGCATCATTGTTCTTGATTAAAATACCAACAGAAGTACTGAGATGCAAAATAGCTTGCCCGGGGTGGGTGAGCAGGGCGCTGGGAGGGCTGGGAATAGAACCCAGGTCTCCTTGAAACCAGCCGACTCTTCTGTCATGAGGAAGCTCTGTCTTCAGGAGCAAGTTCTTTCCTCTTTTTAGATGTAAGTTTCTTGCCCATAAAGATTTGTTGGTGGTTTTGTGCTTGTTTTTTTTTTTTAATATTGTGATTACAGAAATAAGAATAAAAGTACTCAAGTGAGAGTCTACTGCCAGCTAATTTAAAATCAAACTTGTGACTAGCATTACTGCTAATATAAAGGATCTGATGTTTTATAGCATCATCTCCCTTTTTGTGGCTCCCAGAGCTTTTAAAGTAAAATTAAAGTGAAATGGAAGTTGGGAGGAAGGTTTTGATGCTCTGCACAACGCAAAAAGGAAATGCCACTTAACAAGGTAGTGATAAAATGAAGATTTTTGTTTTAGGAGAGTACGACTCTTGCAGGACAAAATTCTGTCACTCACTTTTAAATCTTTCCATGTTTTATAGTCCCATTCACAAAAAGATGGCTCATGGTCTTTCAGATTAATAAATCCAAATAATTTTCCTCCTCCTGCAGTCCTAATTGGTGAGCCAGTTTACTGCAGTGGTTCTTAGTAGTCTTCAATGCCTGAGCTTGTACTTTGTGCTTTTGAAGAGAGAGCTGTGTGGCCTGAAATGTGATCTCTGAACAACTTTCCCACTAGAGCAGAGAGCTTCCTTTCCCTCCCAAGCTGCAGAGCAGCAATGCCTGTCAGCTTTTCCTCGCTCTGCAGTGAGTTAATTCTTCTTGTCTTGTCGGTTTGAACAAGTGCAGACTTTAGGCTACTTTGCTGCTTTCTCAGACACCGCCCTTGCTCTTTGCATAGCCTTGTGCATTTTGAACACACTCACAAATCTGAGTTTTCCGTCAAGTCACTCACTGTCTTTATTCAAATGGCTATTAATGAACCTTTTCGCTCAGTTTTACCTTCACTGAGATCAGACCAGTATCTGGGCACCACAGGAGAATGTATTACTGCACAAACAAACAGCAAATAGACTGTTTATTAAGCAGCCATGAAGTCAGCCACACAGTAAAGAAATTTAATATTCGATACCCGGCAAGTTACTTAGAGCAGCCTATACTTTGTATGCGGAATGACTGTACAGCTGATATAGAAACTTTGTTCAGTTCCCTGACCTGAGTGTTTTTAAACTGTCATCCCACTCTTGGTATAGTTTTGCATTTATAATACGGACAATGATTCTGTAGAGAGGTAGTCATAATCTTCTAGAACACTGTCATCTGGTGGTGGTTTTAAGTCACAACATTTAGATACAAAAGTAAAAATGGCAATCAAATCAGGCTAGACAAATGCTCTGATTATCCATTTTGTTCATATTAAAGGTGAAACCCTATTCCTAGGGTTCTAATCACAGCACTATAAAGAATTAACTTCACACAACTATTTCGCCTCATTCCTTGGTCTGCATGTACAATGAGTTATCACAGTTTTCACTGCGCTATCAGATAACATGCTATCATTTGTAACCTTTGTGCTGAAGTAAACATCAAAATACTTCCGAACTGAAACTGATTCCTTTGCATCTATGTATGGTAGATTCTCTGACTGCTTTAACATCAACATTAGTATTTTGAATATTATGACTAGGAGTGAAAACTACAATTATTACCAAATGCGACATTCCATAAACTGTAAAGAACAGGGGGGTTTATGTAAGCTCTGGACAGTAACTGCAGTTACATGATTAGTGCTCCCTTTTGCTTAGGTTTGTTTACTGTATTACCAGTTCATGTTCACTTATTTTTACAGTATCTCCCTCAATGTCAAATATTAGTGAGTAGGAATAATAGGAATATTTTGTATTAGACATTATTTTAACAGTATGATGATGATGTAAAGAAAAATACAAACATGGCAAACCTCCTTTCCAAACAAAATATGAACCAACATTAAAAAGTTATCAGAAACACTACATATGTTATCTTGCTTTCTTTTATATCTTCTCATATTTGTGATGGATGACTGGATTGAAAGAACTAGCTGCTAGCAAATTCATACATTTTTCACAAAGTAATTGGAGTTGTAGGTGTGGAAAAGAATATTGAAAGCCATATTCATAATTTATGCCCATAGCTTTTTTTTGTCACTTCCAGAAAGCTGCAGTAACTTAAAGACAGCGTTTTAAAAATCAAATTAGAGTGGCTGGAGGCCACGCGCATGAATACTTCAACCATCATTAGCAAGTAAGATAGTTACTGGTTGAGATAGTATCAATTCTTTAAGTAACAGAGTTGCTTGCTAGCTGAACTTGAAGCAGCACTTAGTGGGATTACTTAAAGTTCAGCAAATTGCTCAAAGGCTGTGTGTTCCTGAGCAATCTGAAATAACTCTGGCAACATAAAGCTATCCAGCTACTGCCCGCCTCTGTCTCTCTTGCAGCAGCCCTGTACTCGGGGGACTCAGCACAGTAAGTCAGCAGAAAATCATTTGCTCGTTTGTCAGGTTAGTTTTCTGCAGACTCAACACACAGAAATGACTAAGGGAAAGGTCTGAAAAGCTCTGGAGCCAGCAGCAAGGCAAGGAATGGGACTGCAGGGATATGCGGGCCACTGTCATTGACAATTAGAGAAGTCTAGACTGCTATGAAAACACAATCTTTTACATTTATACTCTGTTCCCTTTCCCACGGAAATGCATTAACGCCTGCTATAGATTTAATTTGGAACAGACCTTTATTCTTAATTATCTACCATAACCATTGGTGTTTCCAGATATGCATTTACCTGTCACAGACAGTACAATAATGTCCTATTTCTCTTGTTTAGCCTATGTTAACTGGTGCGCTAAAGGAAGATAAAAAGGAGGGGCAAATCTTCACTTTCAGCTGCTACTTTTAACTTCACAAAGAAATCTACTAAGATCAGATCAACCCTCTAGAAATAAGGTACCATTCAGTTAAGTAAGGGATTTTTACACTCTGTGTGTGTGAGAATATGGTTCTAGACATTTCCTCCAGGACTTCAATGGGGTTTAGAGTAAACGCTTTGTAGAGCAAATGCAATATGTTTTCATCAAACTTGTCCAGGTGCTAAAACACTTCAAGCCCTTCTAGAAAGCTTATTACAGTATTTTGTGGTGTTAGCATATATATCTTCAGAATCTTTATGCTACCGCTTAATGTGAGATATCACTTTGTATTTTCTAAGCAACACTAGGCACATAGCCGTGTATCACAATACACCGCTGTTTTGTACCAGTTCAGCGGTACAGAAATGCACGTTGTCCTTGATTTTTTTTAAATGCCACCAATCTATGTGGGAGTAAATTATGCATACATATATTCATATCTTCCTAAACCCCAGGTTAGTCACCTCCTGTGGAGGAGGTGATTATGTACGTTGGCATTTACACAACAAAAGACCTTGCTGTAGTATAAAAATCCTGTGGAAAATACCTAACTGCCATATATTACCATGTTGGGTTAGTATTATTGCAACCCATTAACAGAGTTCCAATTAATTAATCGCCTTACCGTTTTCTGTAGCAACTAAGACTTTAGTGTAGGAAAAAATAACTTACCTTTTATCATAGTTTCTAGTCTTGTACTTGTTCTCTTCCACATAGCCTTTAGTCCTATGGAAATATCTGCACTGTGAGAAACAGGCAGAACATACTATCTCAAGCTTTAAATTTTCCAAGGAAATAATACAGAGCTCTCTTTCGTGTTGGATACATTTTATGAAAGAATTAACAAAGCTCTGCTTTTCTATTTGATGGCTGTGGGAGCTAGTGTTCTTTCAATTATGCATTTATACATCAAATTCACACACTACATTTAGTGACTTAGGTTTAAATTTAGAGTGTAATCTGTAGATACTGAAGAGAAGATGAGCTAGCATTTGTAATGGAGACGTAGGTGTAAGAGAATCGTGGATTTATTATGATACTGAAGGTTGTTAAGAGGGTTTCCCAAAGCATTCATTAGCCAATGCCCCTTCTGAATTGTGCAGCCGTGCTGCTGCATGTCCTATTTAGAGGCAACATAGGTTACCTGGCTGAAGTAGGGAATTTTTGCTTTTTATGGCTGCAGTAAACTTAATTGCCCATTTTATCTCATTTCCTCATGGATTGCTATTCAGGTTTTGCCCCTTTAGTCCTGGAGACTTTTTTCCTATACCTGTGTTCCAAGCGCACCTATAGAAAAGAGAACATAAAAATCTTCAAAATATTTATCCTACTATTGTGGCTTGTATGTTCAGACTAGCTTTTTTGAAGATTTTCCAAAACAATACTTGTTCTCACTAGAAATCAGTAAAGTGGGCGAGTTGCTGCTGCCATCCAATGTATGCATAGTCGTCTCCACATACATTGTCTCCATGGGAAAACAAAACAAAAAAAAGTCACTATCTACAGCTAGTCAGACTGCTGAAAATAATTTATTTAAAAAAAAAACATGTAGCAAAATACTAGGAAAAACTTACAGCAGTTTGTGTTTGCCGTAGGTGTATCCTGGTTATTTTTTTGGTCCATGTACAGGAAATGATCCATTTCCTACCCACTTTTTTTCCTCAAATGATTTAAAGATGACAGGAGAGTATTTCAGTGAAAATGTTTCTGGGTTCTTGTGATTACAGCATCCATCCTCCTCCTTGGCCTGGTGCCATACAGAAGACCCTCATGGTTCAGTGTTTCTTGCAAACAGTATCGTGTACGTCTAAGCCTTCGTACAAAATCACTGCCAACGCAGCAAGTTTCAAAAGAGTCGCATTGTTGGAGAATGAATGCCAGCCACTGCTGACAGCTCTCTGCATCTGCACTCACAGGGCTGAACACACACAAAAATCTCATCCAACAAGGGCTCTAAAGCCATAGGTTTTAGCTGAGGCCAATGGTATGGGGTTCAACAAGGCCAAGTGCTGGGTCCTGCACTTGGGTCACGACAACCCAACCCCATGCAGTGTTACAAGCTTGGGGAAGAGTGGCTGGAGAGCTGCCCGGCAGAAAAGGACCTGTGGGTGTTGATCGACAGCCAGCTGGACATGAGCCAGCAGTGTGCCCAGGTGGCCACCAGCATCCTGGCCTGTATGAGGAGCGGCGCAGCCAGCAGGAGTAGGGAGGGGATCGTCCCCCTGTACTTGGCACTGGTGAGGCCCCACCTTGAGTACTGTGTCCAGTTTTGGGCCCCTCACCACAAAAGAGACACTGAGGTGCTGGAGCGGGTCCAGAGGAGGGCAACGAAGCCGGTGAGGGGTCTGGAGAACAAGTCTTGTGAGGAGCGGCTGAGGGAGCTGGGGTTGTTTAGCCTGGAGAAATGGAGGCTGAGGGGAGACCTCATCGCTCTCTGCAACTACCTGAAAGGAGGGTGTAGAGAGGTGGGGGTCGGGCTCTTCTCCTGAGAAACAACCAATAGGACAAGAAGAAATGGCCTCAAGTCGCACCACGGAAGGTTTAGGGTGGATATTGAGAAAAATTTCTTCACTGCTAGGGTTGTCAAGCATTGGAACAGGCTGCCCAGGGAAGTGGTTGAGTCACCATCCCTGGAGGTATTTAAAAGATGGGGAGACGCAGTACTTTGGGATGTGGTTTATGGAAGGATTTTGTCAGAGTTTGGTTGATGGTTGGACTCGATGATCTGAAAGGTCCCTTCTGACCTAGGCAATTCTATGACTCTATAAAGTGGCCGAGAACATTTCCCCCCTCGTTCCAAAGACATAGTAATAACTACGACGATGGCAAACACTGCCTTTCCACCTTTAATGCTACTCTGCTTGTAAACAACGTACCTCAGGTTTACAAATGGAAGAGTACTCCAGAGGTTTCCAGGCGGACTCAATGGGGACGGCACCGGGCGTTCCGCAGGGAAGTTTGTGCCTCGCCGCGCCCCGTACCCGCCGCAGCCCTGGGCTCCACGTTGGCCGCGCAGGCGCAGTAGCCGCGGCGTTCACCTGCCCCGCCGCTGGGGGGGACCCAGGAAGGAGAAGACGGCGGTGGCGGCCCCGCGGGGCTGGGGCGGGTGGCGCTCAGCCCTGCCACCGCCACCCTCCTCCCCCCCCACCCCGCGGCAGACGCTGCCTGCCCGGCCGGGGAGTCACACCCCGCTCCCTCTCTCCCTCCCGCCACCATGTTCAAGAAGCTGAAGCAGAAGATCAGCGAGGAGCAGACGCCGCCGCGCGGGGCGGGGGGGCGAGCCGCCCCTCTCCCGCCGCAGGTACCGGGGGTGACACACGGTGTCCGTCGGGTGGCTGTGAGGAGGGGCCGGGACGGAGACTCGTAGTGCCCGGCCGGGCGCCGGTGGCCTTTCAGCCGGAGGGGCGGCGGGGCAGGGCCCGGCCGGGCCGCGCTTCGCCCGGTAAAGGCCTCGGGTCGGACCGGTCCCGCCGCCCTCCTCCGGCCGCGGGGAGGGTGGCTCAGCGCGGGCATTGGCGTCATGCGTGCGGTGGCCGGGCGAGGGCTCCGGGATGGGCCGGCCCGATGGCAAGCGCCGCGCCCCGGGTGTCGGTGAGCGCGGGGCGGCCCCCCTGGGACTTGGAAATCCAACTTCGTTGTTGCCGAACCGCCTCCTGTCCTGGCCAAAGCCTCTCCGGAGGCTTCCGAGGCTGTTCTTCTCTTCGGCCCCTCTAGAAAGGCTGTCTTTCTGAGAATCCCTTGCTTGAACAGCAAATAGAATGAAACAGAAATGCGTTTATTCTTTAGTGTTTAAAGGAATGACATTTTGATGTGCACTGGGTAACAATCCAGCATTGAGATCCCTGCTTATCTTTTTTCTCATCTTAATGTTTTGTTCTTTTATTTCCTCAGAGTCCCTTCTGTTTCCATCCTTTAGAGGGCTGGTGTGCTTACCGTAACCTTATTCTTGCTTTTTTTAACTGTGAAAAAGTTGAGAGTGTGGTATAAAGCTGAGAGCAAGGCTTTTTTTTTTTTTTTTTTTCATAATTTAATTGTCCATTTTGCTCTTATGTGTCCTTTCACAAAATTATGATTCATGTTGGATTCTAGAAACTACTATTTCTAAATTGTAGTAATGCACATTAGATATGACACGAATGTAGAGTATCTCTGATATTGATAGCGGCCAAAAAAAACGCTGTGATGATTTCATGCATGTGTCGAAGCAAAATAAATTCTCTCTACTGGTTCAAATTTGGGTAGAAAGACTTTGACAAGCTAACTTTGCAGTAGCCAACTCTGTGCTTAATAAAGTCTGCCTTTGTCTCTTTGGCTTTTTTTTCACTGGGTTAAGTATCCTTTGCATCTTGGAATCTAAAAGAACAAAATTGATAAAAACTGTATCATGTGAATGCTAAGATATAAGCAGATAATTTGGTTAATTTTACAAATAGGTGATCAGTTGCCTGGGCTTAATCTGAATGTAATTTGAACCACTGGGAGATCTGACACTGCATAGTCTTAGTATTAGACCATGGTTTCAAAACTGCTGACGTTCAGCTATGTAGTATCTCTTAAATCACTGATTTGTCAAATAGGGGCAGTATTTTTGGAAATGGATCTACTGTAAAACTTTATGTAGCTTGTTAAGTTTTGTTTTAAGCCCTTTCATAGTTATTAACTCTGGGTCTCCCCTAGTTAGTGAAGTTAAATACGTTTTTGGCAGTGGCAGTTTAGAGTGCTGTCCTGGCATACGTGGTGAACTTTCAGTACAGTGTGAAGAGACTGAGCTGCAGAGCCTACTATTTTCAATAAGCAGCAGCTATATTATGATGCTTTGTAGACAATATTGTAATCCCCTTAGTTCAGGATGCACGGCAGGGTCCATGTGTTAAAGGGTTGGTACTTGCCAAAAATCAGCCTTCTGAATAAATATGGACTAGAGTGCACGTATACACCCAACAGCATAATATGTTGCAGTCTTTATTTGGCTGTTAAAGTAAAGATTGACAAATTTCATGAAACTTAATACAGGAGCTTACGATAAATGATACTTTCACCTAGTCTGCTATACTGTGGACAGAGTAGATCATGTAACTCAAGGGTTGACAGGAGTGGAAGGTCGGAAGCACAAAATGAGAACAGATTTTTATTTTTGTGTAAAATAGTTGTCTTCCAGTATTGCTTATTCTTCAGTTGCTCTCAAGTAACACTAGAGGGAAATAAGTTAAATTTGATCTTAAAAGTAAAATAGGCTAGTCTGCTCACTCCACATATCTAATTTGAAAACAGATTCTGTGAGAAGCTTTTGAGACCTGTAGAATGTACTGGAGTCTTGCAGAGAGTGTGGAATATACTTTTGTTTCCTTACTTTTAGTAATTCAGGTCCTTAAAAGGCATTCCACTTGTTGGGTATTCTATCATCATATAGATTATCATCTACTTTCTATGGAGACATTTTCAAACAAAATTTTCCAAATGCTTAACATATCTTAGTTTTATGAGGCTTTTGTTTGCGCTCATTTTTGGTCTTTTCTTTCTTATACCCTCTTGTACAGAGACTTCATTCAGCACACCCTCTCTGCTCAATTCATATCTTCTGCTTTGAGACCTAGAACTTGTCATTTGTACTCTGGTTTGTAGCATCTGAGATGAAAATTACCTAAGACTCATTAAATGCGGTGGTAAAATTTCTCAAGTATAACGCTTTTTCTGAGGAGGCCTTTGTAGGCCTCCCTGTTTCTTATGAATGGTTAGATAACTGACATCAAGAAAAAGTGGAGACATTCAATACTGATAGACCTTGGGCTGCCTGGTCCCCTCAGTCAGAGGACCATGACTGTGGGACCTTCCATGTGTGGACACTTAAACTGTAACGGACCAGTGGTATCAGTTGAATGTTCCTAACTCTGTGGGGTGTGATGGGATTCACACCAGAGTCATGAAGGAGCTAGCAGGAGTTACAGCAGGAACCCTCTCAACCATCTTGGGAGTCTGGAGAGGTCCCTGCTGACATTATTCCAATTTACAAGAAGGGTGTGAGGGAGGACCCAGGAAACTACAGACTTGTTAGCCTAACCTCAGTTCCTGGACAAATTATGGAGAAAATCATACTGGGCGCTAGTGAAAGACATTTGAAGAACAGTGCAATCATCAGGCACAGTCAACATGGGTTCACAAAGGGAAAGTCCTATTTAACTAATTTAATATCCTTCTATGATAAGGTCTCCCACCTAGTGGATGAAGGGAAGGCAGTAGATGTAGTTTTTCTAGATTTCAGTAAGGCTTTTTCTACTGTCCCTTACAGCATCTTTCTGGACAAGTTGTCCATCTGTGTGGTGAGCTGGTACACAGTGCACTGGATGAAGAACTGCCTGAACAGCACAGCTCAAAGGGTTGCAGTGAATGTGGCTACCTCTGGCTGGGAACTGGTCACCAGCGGTGTTCCTCAGGGCTCCCTTCTAGGGCTGATTCTCTTCAATCCCTTTATCAATGATCTGGATGCAGGAGTTGAATGCACATTGAGTTGAATAAGTTTGCTGATGATACTAAACCAGGAGGTGCTGTTGACTCAAAGGACAATGCCTTGCGAAGGGATCTAGGTAGATTGCAGAATTGGGCAATCATTGATGGCATGAAATTCAACAAGAACAAATGGCACATTCTGCACCAGGGACAGAGTAACGCCAGACACAAGTCTAAATTGGGAGAGGAGTGGCTGGAGAGAAGCCCTGCAGAAAAGGGTCTGGGGGTGCTGGTTGACAGGAGGCTCAACAGGAGTCAGCAGTGTGCCCTGGCAGCCAAGAGGGCAAACCCCATCCTGGGGTGAATCAAACTCAGCATAACCAGCCAGTCCAAAGAGGTGACTACCCTGCTGTATTTAGTGTTGGTGTGGCCTCACCTTGAGTATTGTGTGCAGTTCTGGGCCCCACCTAAAAAAAGGTGAGGCTTTCTTGCATTAAAAAAGGATGTTAAGGTACTTGATTGTGTCACAATGAGGGCACTAAAGCTGGGAAAGGTGATTCAAGGCATGTCCTCTGAGGACTCAGGGTTTATGTAGTTTGGAGGGAAGGAGGCTGAGGGGTGACCTCACTGCTCTCTGCAGCTTCCTGAGGAGGGGAAGGGCAGAGGGAGGTGCTGATCTCTTCTCCCTGGTACCCAGTGCCAGGACGTGTGGGAATGGCTCAAAGCTGCGTCCATCAGGGGAGGTTCAGCCTTGACAAGACAAAACATTTCTTTACCGAGAGGGTGGCCAAACATTGGAACAGGCTTCCTGGAGCAGTGGTGAATGCCCCAAGCCTGTCACTGTTTAAAAGGCATTTGGACAGTGCCCTTAATACCATGCTTTAACTTTTGGCCACCCCTGAAGTGATCAGGTAGTTGGACTAGATGATTGTTGTAGGTCCCTTCCAACTGAGCTATTCTATTCCCTGCACTCACCATGAGTCGAATAATGATGAGAGTGGTATTTGCCTGAAATGCCAGAGGGGTTTCAGCTCCAGAAACACTTTCAAAGACACTTAACACAAAGATACAAGTGGAAACAGGATATTGGTTTTATTTGTATTTTTCTGAATCTGTTTCAGAGATGATGCACACAAGCACTAACACAGTGTGCATCGTGTAGCCAGGAGCAGGCTGATGTATTCTTCAATTCAGCTTAAAAAAACATCTGTTGCAGTCTGGCAAAGGCAAGTCACAGAGCTACAGAAAGTAGCAGCAGGAATACAGGCCAAGCAGCCCCTCTTTCCTGAAGAGTGAGAACATGGAAAATGAGGATCAGGATTGACCACACACAAAAGAAGAGGTGTGGGGTAGAGTCAGGTATTTTCCAAAGTATGACATGTCGTGATGACAAGCGTACTTTCTGTCTTCCAAAACTTGCTCTGTCTCTGTGCTTCTTGGCCAGAGATATCTGAAAAGCGCTCCCTGCCTGCCCTGCACTTGTATTGCGAGCAGGGAGAGCTGAGAAGTGGCAGCTCTGGATGGTGCATCAAGCCTGGAGCCCTTCCAAGTAGAGGCTTTTTTGCATGAGCAAGAACCCCTGGGGAAATGGAGCCAACGGAAGAGCAGAGCTCCCTCCTGCTCCAAGCTTGCAATGGGCAAGAGAGCCCAAGAGAGCAAGGGCACGAGTGATGCTATGGAGGTGTAAGAGCAGCAGGCAAGAACTGAGCCAAAAGGGCCCTGCTCTCCCCCTCTTCCCTAAGGATCCCTGACAAGGGGCTGTGCTCAATGCTACAGAGGACAAGAAGCAGCTCCCAGGGACACCCTGGGAGCGTAGAAAGCTTCCTCCCCCCGGATGCGGGGCACGAGGGCCACCTTCATGGAGCAGGAGCAGCAGGCTCTTGGCCAAAATGGCCCAAAGGAGCCTTGGCAAGGGGCCCTGCTCAATGCTGCAGAAGAAGGCAAAAAAAACCCCGGGGTCATTTGCTAGCCCACCCTGGGGGATAAAAAAGCCTTGCTCCCCCCAGGTGCAGGGCACGAGAGGCCATCTTCGTGGTGCATGAGCAGCAGGCAGTAACCTGGCCAATATGGAGCAGAGGGGCCTGACAAGTGGTCATGCTCAATGCTGCAGAGGAAGGCAAAAAACCCCCGGGGAGCAGCGCCAATCTGCCCCGGGGGAAAAGTCCTACCTGACCCCAGCGCTGGCGATCGGCTAGTCCCTGAGCATGTGAGCAAGACCTGCCTCCTCGTCCCACAGGCTCATCAC